>JADRCH010000288.1:4191075-4228227 GCA_019843965.1 Rhynchomys soricoides | reverse complement strand
TGTCTCTCTCTCTGTCTCTCTCTCTGTGTCTCTCTCTGTCTCTCTCTGTCTCTCTCTCTCTGTCTCCCTCTGTCTGTCTCTCTCTCTCTGTCTCCCTCTGTCTGTCTCTCTCTCTGTCTCTCTCTCTCTGTCTCTCTCTCTGTCTCTGTCTCTCTCTGTCTCTCTCTCTGTCTCTCTCTGTCTCTCTCTGTCTCTCTCTCTGTCTGTCTCTGTCTGTCTCTCTCTGTCTCTGTCTCTCTCTCTCTGTCTCTGTCTCTCTCTCTCTCTCTCTGTGTCTCTGTCTCTCTCTCTCTCCCCACCTCACCCCCTCCATTAGGATGCTACCTTCTATACATGAAGTGCCAGCACCTTCGGAATAAGCTTTCCAGAGTCTAGAATCATGAAAAATGTTTCCTTTATAAACTACCGAGTCTGTGGTTCGTATAATAGCACAAGACAGACTAAGACAGAAGGCAGGATAAATGTGCATTTTCAGAACATTCGTAGGCCTACTTGTTCTGTGTACCAATTATCCTCCTGTACAACAGATACATAACTAAAGGTTTTCAAATTTCATCACAGATATATCAGTTTACTTGGTATCTGGTCATCCCATGACTGATCTATATCCATAGACCTAAATTCAAATACCATGGTAAATTGAATATTACTAGCTGAAAATGTATTTAATGCACTGAGTTGACTGAACTGCATACTTTAGCAGTCAACTATAGCCTAGTGGTGTGCACCCTCATAACCCATGACTTACTAGAGCTAACTACATCACAAGACAACATTATGCCATGCGTTACTAGCCTAGGCAAAGAAAAAGAAAAAAATTCAGAAGTTGAAGTGGTTCCTACTGAATTTGAATTTGTATAATTCTGACACCACAGTGAAGTGTTGTTGTTTTAAATGCTGAGCATCTAGAAGAGATACAGCTCAGTGAGTAAGAGGCCGTGACGTACAAGCAGGAGGAACCGAGTTCCGATCCGCAGCACTTGTGTAACATGCTGGATCTGGTTGCTTGGTAACGACGATCCCGGGAATAATAATGCTGAGAGGCTGTGAACTCTAGTCTCGGAGAGATCCGGCCTGAAACCTTAAAATGGAGAGGGTCTTCAGAAGATACTCAAAGATAACCTCCATATTCGTACACACAAAGACACACCAGGCATACACCTACACCAGACAGATGACAAAAGTTTAAAAAGAAACCCTATATTGAAGTATCAATTTAGGGTGTGTGGGCAACCTTGCTCAGCTGTCCGGAGTTTCTAGACACATCGTGCGTATTATCTTCTCTCAGTCTCATTGTTCCCACCAACCTATTATCGGTTTACTAAACAATTAAAATCCTATTCAGTTTTATAGGCCAGCTCACACCCTTCCTTTCCCAGAAATCCTCTGTCCTAACTTTATGTTCTGCTGTTGCGCTGCCAAGTGTGATCTCCGACCTCTCTGCCCCTCCAATGCTCTTCATACCTTCAGACGTCTGGCTTGTCTACCTAACAGTGTTATCCTTTAAGAATACGGGTCAGAGCTGGGCCTGGTGGTTCACACCTTTAATCCCAGCACTCAGGAGGCAAAGGCAGGTATATCTCTGAGTTCAAGGCCAGCCTGGTCTACAGAGTTCCAGGACAGCCAGGGCTACACAATCTCAAAACAAAACAAAATAAAACAAACCCAAACAATGAAAACCAAATAAAAAAAAACCCAAAAACCTAATAAATAAATAAATAAATCATAACAAGGATTATATTAGTTTTTACAGTAGATTTCAGAGGAAAAAAAAAAACCTTTCCAAAAAAAACAAACAAACAACAAAAAAAAAACCTGTAGGACCTACTTTGACTCAGCAAGATATGGTAATAAACATTTATAGTAGCCTGCACTGTGTCTTGTATATAAAAGGAATTAATCAACCGTGCTTTAGAAATGCATTTTACGTTACTCGGATCATTATTACATTGCGTTCTGATGGGAGAGAAGCCCCATAAAGCTATATTGTGTTTAAATACTGCAGGTCTTATTCAGTACTTTCATGGTTTCTAGGCCTATGCACACACGCCACGGTTTGTCAGACCTTCATTCAAAAACCATCATAAGTATTTGGTAACTACCTGAAATAAACGGTTTCTTCTCCTCTCTCTACTGGCCTGTCTCTTAGTTCTCTCTCCCTCTGCTTCTCTATATGTTGTTCTTTAACTTTATCAAAGTTAAAAGGTGATTGTCTTCATAAACAACAATAGACGCTTAAAGTAAATAACATCAATAATAAATGTATAAAAGATGACCTTTTAGGATGCACATGAAAACGGTGATGGTAGGAAACCATTTTGGTTTTCTTCTTGATTTGTTCCCGACAAGTATGTATGGCATAGATCATGAATATTTGTTGTAGTGGCTATTTCTGGTTGTCAACTTGACTCTATCTGGAGTGAGTTACAATCCAGAATTAGAAGGCTCACCTGTGATCTAGATCTTGAGTCTGGAAGACACAAGTTTCAGGTGTGGTGGTACGCACACCTCTAATCTGGGCCATACCTGCTGCTGGAGATCTACATAAGGACATTGGAAGGAGGAAGATTCAGTCTTCTTCACCTGTGAACCTTGTGGGACTGAGTGACTGCTAGATCCTCGGGTTTTCATTCACAGCTGCTGCTGACCATTGCTGGGGAGTTTGACTACAGACTGTACATCATTAACAAATTCCCTTACTATGTAGAGACTACCTATAAGTTCTGTGACTCTAGAGAACCCTGACTAATACATTTGTTTTAAATTACTCTCTAAAAATGTATTTTACATTTGTTTATTTTTTTAGTGGACAGTACACTTTATTTGTTTGTTCTGGTTTTGTGACAGGGTTTCTCTGTGTAGCCTTGGCTGTCCTGGAGCTCTCTCTGTAGACCAGGCTGGACTCGAACTCACAGAGATCCACCTGCCTCTGCCTCCCAAATGCTGGGATTAACGGCTTGTGCCCCCACTGCCCAGCTCTGGACTTTATACTAAAAAAAAAATCAAAAATCCTTAAGTAAAACTCCTTTTGTTGGAGTAAAGGTTTAAGTGAGGAAAACAAGCCATGTGAGTAGCTTAGGACAAAGCAATAGCGCTAGTGAGAATCTACCTTCAGCACACACCCCTCTTAATGCTGCACTCCCAGAAGTACAGGTAGGTTTAGTTTGTTTTATGAGAATTGTAAGTTAAATGATAAAGATGTATCCAAATAAATTTGGGAGCCGGGGAATCTTTTCTGAGGCTTTTTTTTCTGGTCTAAATGTCTGCTTAGTTCATTTTTTCTAAGAGAGAGAGAGAAAGAGATCCTGATGTTGTTATAACAACATTCCTGACTGACTAATGAATGAATAAATAAAATTTATTTGTCCGCCGGGGTCTAGAGATTCAAGGGCAGGGTACCAACATGCAAAGGTACTAGAAACAGAACATATATATGTTTAAGTCATCCGTACCTTCCTCCCATTCTACTGACATTATACACATACAGATCTGCCGAAGGTCACCTGGGAATCATTACTTTGAAGTAGAGATGAAGTAAACTATACTCACAGTATTTTTAAAAATTATTCATGAAAATGTTTCATAATGCTTTACCCTTTAATGAGCAAAACATTAACCCATGCCAAAGCATCTATGAGTCAAGCATATTCAAGAGACAACCTGCCCACCCTGCTGATAGCATCAGAAATAATTCTAGTTGCCTAAATGAGAGCATGTAAAAAAAAAAAAAAATCCCTTTGGACATCTCCAAAGGAATTTTACCAAACTATTTTATCTGGACTATCTTCAGAACTGTTTATTTTGCCCGAGATACATTGTGTCATCTCATCTCGGTTTTAAAATTCAGGTACTAAATTCTACATAGTGCTAAACAAGAAGCTGTAATTCTTTTTTTTTTTTTCCTTCTTAAAAAATTGTAAAACACCGAGCTTTATAGCAGTGATAGCCTTCCCTTTCTAATGCATTATAAACTTTAATTATTTGACTTGACTTTCAAAGTATTCTTCATAAAAACTTTTTGTTAATAAAAAACTGTCTCTGTCTCTCTCTTTCTACCCTCAACCCACAGGTCTTGCTTTGTTTGTATGTGCTAAATCTCTACCTCCTTGAAGCCATTGCCTATTTTAAAGTTTACCCCGAGAAAGTCCTTTGTTTTAGAAGCCAAGAACTAATCTTGAAGAGATAATTACACACATAATATGAAAATCTTCACTCTAGCTTCATAAATATGCACATAAATTGTGCTATTCTAGGTTCTTTTCATTGAGTCTGAAGAAGCATGTTACAACACTGTCTCCTTTTTCTCTGAAGTTATGCCCAGTAAGGAAGAAAACACCAGTATATAGAAATTCTTTGAAAGAAAAAAAAAACCCACCTAGTTAAAAGATGAAAACTGAGAGATTTAGAACTTTAAAACAATGTAGGCTAAAATATGACAAAGAACAAGAAGGATTAGGAGGAAGTTGAGGGTAGATACTTGTTCTTATAATCCCAGTCCCTCAGGATGCTGAAGCACAGGGTTCACAAATTCTAGGCCAGCCTCGGCTACATAGAATGACCCTGTCAAAATCAAAAGTTGATATAAATAGAATTATTCAAAAGTATTATTTCCATTAATTACAATAAATGGGTAAAGAGAGTGTTAATGCTCAGATAGAATCTCTAAGGGATTCTATTTTTATATATTATTATAATGGTCTTTATGACGATAGCCATATATGTATGTAATGTACTAATGTGGCTCTCTGTCCTAATGCTATAAAAAAAATTACTTGAATTTGTGTGTGTGTGTGTGTGTGTGTGTGTGTGTGTTTCTTTGGATGATTTTAATTTTTTGAGAAGATCTTCCTGTGTAGCTCAATTGGGCCTGGAACACACCGTCGACCACAGAGTTCTATCTGCCTCTGCCTCCCAATTGCTGAGATTAAAGGCATACACCACTGAGCTGGAGAGATATTCAGCACTTAAGAGTATTTATTGTTCTTGCAGAGGAGACCTGGATTCACATGCACACATACATACACACCATGTGATGGCTCAAAATAATCTACAATCCAGATTACCTCACACCCTCTTCTCACCTTGTCATGTACTAGGCATGCACATGGTACACATACATATATGCAGGCAAAGTAATCATACACATAAAATAAAATCAGTTAAAAAGAAAGGCATGCACCACTATGCCAGCTGGTGTGTGTATGTGTGTGTGTGTGTGTGTGCGTGTGTGTGTGTGTACAAGTGCATATGTGTGTGCATGTGTATGCTATAGCATGTATGTCAAAGTCAGAGCATAACTTGGTTATCTCCTTCTTCAAGTAGTCTAAAGGTCATCAGATAGCAAGTACCTTTACCAGATGAGCATTCTCACAGGCCCTTGAAAACTGTGGGTTTTGACAATCATATAAAGTAGTTGAGCAAAATACTAGAGAAATATCAATATATAACAAGCAATCTCATAAATGAACATCAAAAGCACCTTAGGCCAGATGAGGTATCACATGCTTGCAATATCATACTCTGGAGGTAAAGGCAGCAAGATCAGCACTTCATGGTCATCCTTGGCTGCTGCACAGGGATTCCAGGGTTAGCCTGGGCTGTGGAAGACCCTAGATAAACAAACAAAACTAGTGAGGACCTTATGGGGTCTTGAATACAATGTTGGTGAGAAATTGAAAACTAAAACTACCATGGGATCCACATAAATAACTCCTTGTGATATACCCAACAGAAACAAAGGAAGTGTACAACAGAGGCACCTGCACACTCATGTGTGTCACACCCAGAATAGCCAAGTGATAGAATCAGCTGTTCCTGTCAGCAGATGGCTCCATAAAGAGACCCCCTTTCCCTATTTCCACTCCCCTAACACAAAATGGAATAGTATAACCCCACAAAGGAGAATGAGCTCATAATACCTGCAAGAAAAATGAGTCAGTTAGATGTTGTTATGTTCAGAGAAATAAAACAGAGATGGGGGACTGGAGAGATGGCTCAGCGGTTAAGAGCATTGACTGCTCTTCCAGAGGTCCTGAGTTCAATTCCCAGCAACCACACGGTGGCTCCCAACCATCTGAAACGGGATCTAATGCCCTCTTCTGGTGTGTGTCGGAAGACAGCGATGGTGTACAAACACACACACACATACATAAAATAAAATTTTATACATATATTTTTTTTCTTTTTTTCTCCTTTGGATTTTTTTTATTATTTTATTAAAATAGATTTTTTCAATGTAATATAATCTGATTATGGTTTCCCCTCCCCCAAATCCTCCGAGATCCTCCCCACTTCCCCACCCACTCAAATCCTCATCCTATCATGCTCTCTCTAAGAAAAGGAGGAGAAGTAAGAATAAAATAAGATAAAAACAAACAAACAAACAAACAAACAAAAAACAAGTGAGAAAACAAAGAGCCAAAGAAAAGGCACTAGAACTACACACATTGGGACACACAAGTCTCCTCAAAACAATAAATCGGAAACTGTAGTATGGAAGCAAACATACTGTAAGGTAAGGAAAAAAAAAGAAAACAAACAAAGAACCCCAAGCTCAGACAAAGCATTATGAGCCAAAAATCTTACCAAAATACTATTGAATACTCTACATTGACCATCTACTGTGGAGCATGAGGCCTGGCCTTAAGAATGGTTCAGATAAGCCAGGCAGTGGTGGTGCACAACTTTAATCCCAGCAGCTGGGAGGCAGAGGCAGGCGGATTTCTGAGTTCGAGGCCAGCCTGGTCTACAGAGTGAGTTCCAGGACAGCCAGGGCTACACAGAGAAACCCTGTCTCGGAAAAAAAAAAAAAAAATGGTTTGTATACCACTGAGACTCCATTAGAGAAAACTACATTTTTATTTGTAATTGGAGATAGCTTCTGGGTGTAAGCTTGTGTCCACATATACTCTCAGTACTGTGATCCCACCAGGACCAGACTTGTGCAGGCCAGTGAATGCTATCAGTCATCTAGAGATCATATGACCATCTCTAGAGCTGTGTTTAGAAGGTTTTGTTTTCTTGGTGTTCTCCATTCCCCGAACACCCTCATCCCCCTGCTCTGAGAGGTGGGAATTGGTGGAGAAGTCCCTTGTAGGATTGAGTGTTCCAAGGTTTCTCACTCTGCACATCTTCCAGTTGTGAGTCTCTGTGTATTCCCATCTGCCTTAAAAGGAAGCTTTCCTGATGATGGCTGAAACCATTTTCACAACCAATATGATAGGTATTGCCTGTAAACCCAACATGAGGAAGTCTGTGAGTGGAGCACTAGCCTGGACTACATCATGAGTCCCAGGTCAGCCTTGGCTACAGTTTTAAGACCCTCTTTCAACCCAAACTCAAATCCAACCAAAAACTATCTATGGGAATGTAATCTGTTCATATCAGAGCAGTTTGTTGCTTTAGATAGTAAGGAGGTGGGGGGTCTCTGAATTTTGAGGGGAAAGGTCTCTGAGCTTAGTTTAGTTTAAGGTATTCGAGGAGATATTAGTTGTGGCCTGTACTCTAAAATGCAATAGCAACAATGGGCTCGGCAGACCATCCATTGCCCAGGAGACTTTCTGTGATTATTTTTTATCCTAAGGATTTAGTATATCTAGAGAAAAATCCTCCAGACTCCTGCTCTAAGGTTACAAGTCTGTCAACTGGCACTTTGGGGCTTGATAGTTGGGGGTGGGGGAGGTGTTACTTAACTCATAGTTTAGTTTAGAAGAGAGAGGGAGTTCAGAGAGTTTGTGAGGTGGAGGAGACAGAGACACCAAGACAGAAAGAGGAAGAGGAAAGATAAGATTAGGAGAGTAGAGAAAGAAAAGACCACTTTTGTGAAGTAAGATTAGAGTTCTACAAAAACAAGAATAATCATAAAAGTATTCTAAATATTTGAAATGAGCAAGATTTTGGTGCATACTAGTAATCCTGCCACTGTGTGAATGTGGCAGAAACAGTGAATTTGAGGCCAACCTGAAGTACATAGAAATAGTCTATCTCAAAAAAAAACAAATAGAAATTTGAAAATCAAACCCCAAATAAAGAATTCAATATGAATTATTATATTAAGCCAAGAAACTTTCCAAGAAGATAGAATGAAGCTGCCCAAAGATACCACAAACAATGATTAATAGGAGGGAAAAGAGGAAAATCAGGTGAGCACGGTGGCATGTGCCTTTAATCCTCCAGCTCTAGAGGCAAAATGCAGGGGAGTCTCTATGAGTTTGAGGCCAGTCTGGTACATAGCAGGTACAAGTACATCGGGATTGAAACAGTTCATTTTATGTAAAATCTTTTTTGAAAAAAGTTTGAAAAAGAGGTTCCCAACATCTCCAAACTTCAGAAACAAGATGTCATAGTCATATGAAGACCTGGCTGTGGGTTAACCTGCTGAAAGAAAAAAAAAAAAAAAATCATACCTTCACATGCCTTGAGTGTCCTTAGTAAAAAACAACTCTAAGTTTCAGCCCTACAGACTGTCAAAACAGTACTCAACCTGGGCACTCAGGCAGCTGAACCAGGAGGATTACTTTGAGTTTTAGGCTAGCCTAGTTGCATAGTGAGTTCCAGGCCAGCCTGGGCTACAAACAACTAAAAGGCAAGTATCAGGTGGAAAAACATTTTTAAAGATTCAAAGATCTAAAAATTTGACTTTTCTTTTGGCTTTTTATCAGAAAACTAATAAAGTTCTCTACAAAAATTTAAGATTAAACCAAGATGGAATATAACAAATCAACAAAACAAAACAAACAACCAAGTTCTAGGAAACTGAGATGAAACACAAGAAATTCCAAATATAGCCTAGACCTAGAGATGTTGGTCGGAACTGGAGTCAGAGAATGGCTGCTTTCCAAAGAATAGTTTTCTTTCTTTCTTTCTTTTTCTCTTTCTTTCTTTCTCTTTCTTTCTTCTTGCTTTTCTTTTTTTCTTTCTTTTTTTCTTTTTAATTATCTTAAAGATATTTTGGCAGATTCAAATTGTAGAAAATCTAGAAGTAATTTACAATACTATTAAAAGTGGTAAGAGAAAGCAAATCAATAAAAGATAACCAAAGGTGTGTGTGGGGATGGGGGGATGGGGAATTGTCTTAGTCAGGGTTTCTATTCCTGCACAAACATCACAACCAAGAAGCAAGTTGAGGAGGAAAGGGTTCATTCAGCTTACACTTCCATGTTGCTGTTCATCACAAAAGGAAGTCAGGACTGGAACTCAAGCAGGTCAGGAAGCAGGAGCTGATGCAGAGGCCACGGAGGGATGTTTCTTACTGGCTTGCTTCCCCTGGCTTGCTCAGCTTGCTTTCTTATAGAGCCCATGACTACCAGCCCAGGGATGGTACCACCCACAAGGGGCCCTCCCCCATTGATCACTAATTGAGAAAATGCCTTACAGCTGGATCTCATGGAGCCATTTCCTCAAGAGAGGCTCCTTTCTCTGTGATAACTCCAGCTTGTGTCAAGTTGACACACAAAACCAGTCAGTACAAGAATATTTTTTAATTTTTAAAAGAGGATACTGACAAGATAGCCTAAGAGTAAAGCTTTTATCAAGTCTGAAAATGTGAGCTCACGTCCTAAGGACCCATGATAGAAAGAGAGAATTGATTCCTATAAGTTATCCATACACACACACACACACACACACACACACACACACGATACACACAGAAGCACACACATATACACACATACAATACCCATACAAACCCAGAGAGAGAGAGACAGAGACAGGAGAGTAAAGAAACAAAAGGTAATGTTTCTAAATACAAAGCAATCTTTAGATGTACTGGCTAGTTTTGTGTGTCAACTTGACACAAGCTGGAGTTATCACAGAGAAAGGAGCTTCAATTGAGAAAATGCCTCTATGAGATCCAGCTGTAAGGCATTTTCTCAATTAGTGATCAAGGGCAGAGGGCCTTTTGTGGGTGGTACCATCTATGGGCTGGTAGTCTTGGGTTCTATAAGAAAGTAGGCCGAACAAGCCAGGAGGAGCAAGAAAGCCAGTAAGCAGCATTTCTCCATGGCCTCTGCATCAGCTCCTGTTCCTTGACCTGCTTGAGTTCCAGTCCTGACTTTCTTTGGTGATGAACAGCAGCATGGAAGTGTAAGTTCAATAAACCCTTTTCTCCCCAACTTGCATTTTGGTCGTGATGTTTGTGCAGGAATAGAAACCCTGACTAAGACAAATTGGTACCAGTGTTGTGGGGTATTCCTGTGATAACCTGACCATGTTTTGAGAAGGAATGTGGAAGGAATTTGGAACTTTGAGCTAGACGAGTCATTGGGATGTTAAGAGTTCTGTGGAATGTTCTGTAGGAGCTTGGAAGATAATGAGAACAGTGCAGAAGGTGGAGGCCTGGTTTGTGTAATTTCCAAGGGAAGATTAAAGATTCTTATCAGGGCATTGCTAGTTTAATATAAGATTCTATGGTTTTGGTTAGCTAGGGCTGAAGAAATCAGATGTGATTAACAAGATACCAGAACTACTAAAGCAAAACTATTGCAATGCTGGGACTATTGATGCTGGTTAGCTGGAGCTAAGTTATTGGTGATTAAGAAGAGACCAGCATCATTGGGGTGAAATCTTCAGAGAAGTGTTTTCTGAGAGCACAGAGGCTGCATTCCAGAGATAGCCAGGGTTGTACCTTGTGCTGTGGCTGGACTTGGTAATGTGTAAGAGTTACCCAGGTGGTACTGGTTTTGAAGGCATGAAGGAGTCGTGAAGAGCAGCTGAGGCCTGGGCACTGTGAGAGGCCGTGGAAGACCATTGGTGAAGGTGCAGCTTCAGTTGCAGTTGACAGCCCAGGACTGAAGGGATCATGCAAAGGAGGTGAGGCTTGGCACCATGAAGAAAGACTATAAGAGGCTGTTGGAGCAGAAGACAGCAGTGTTTTAGAGATTCTAGTACCATGAGATGACCACCAAGAACAGCAGCAGCAGTGGAGTACAGGCATCTGGAGCCTAGAAGACAAGGTGTGTGCTACAAAGTGCAGAGCTGGAGAAGTGACTCAAGCCCTTGGAGGAATCCAGAAGATAGTGAGTGGATCCCAGACATTGGTTGGTTGGAGTTTGATTTTGATTTTGATTGTGACTGTGGCCTGATATTTTTCCCTCTTAAAAAAGAAGGTATTTTAGTGGAACCCACAGTTAAGAGACTTTGAATTTTTAAAAGACTTTGAATTTTAAGAGATTGGATGTTTAAAAGGAACTGAAATATTAATATGTAAGAATTTGCAAAGACTGTGGGACTTTTAAAGTTATTTAGATCCTGGGGATGAATAAGAAAGTAAGGGTCAAGGCTTAATGGTGATGTGTTAATGTGTCAGATTGACAAGAGGTCATTTGTACTGGCTAGTTTTGTGTGTCAACTTGACTCAGCTCGAGTTATCACAGAGAAAGGAGCTTCAGTTGAGAAAATGCCTCTATGAGATCCAGGTGTAAGGCATTTTCTCAAGTAGTGATCAAAGGCAGAGGGCCCCTTGAAGGTAGTACCATCTGTGGGCTGGTAGTCTTGGGTTCTATAAGAAAGTAGGCTGAGCAAGCCAGGAGAAGCAGGCAAGCCAGTAAGCAGCATTCCTCCATGGCCTCTGCATCAGCCCCTGCTCCTTGACCTGCTTGAGTTCCAGTCCTGACTTCCTTTTGTGATGAACAGCAGCAGGAAAGTGTAAGCTGAATAAACCCTTTCCTCCCCAACTTGCATCTTGGTCACGATGTTTGTGCAGGATTAGAAACTATGACTAAGTATTTAACACAGTTTGACCCTATACAGAGAAAGGAGAAAATAGCCCATGGGCAGGTGATAGCTTTCTCCATCAGTTGGTCAGTCATCTCTCTAGTGAGTCACAATAATTGTGTAAAGAGAAATCTCTCCAATCTCCAATCCCAGCACTAGTGAAAAATCCACACTATTTAGAAAGCTCACTCACTCTGTTAAGTGTTGACAGAATTCATGGGATATTTCACTTGCTTTATGATATTATATTTGTGATGAGTAGTTCATAAAAATCATTAAAACATATATGTGGTAGTCTGTTTGGGGTGTGTGTGTGTGTGTGTTATGATCTGCTTGTGAGGCGAGAGGAAAACTTACAAGAGTTGGTTTTCTATACTACCATGTAGGTTCTAGGATTTGAAGTCAGGTACTCAGACTTAAAGGCATGTGCTTTTGACCAGTGAGTCATCTTAGTTGAAAGCTATATACCCAACTCTTTTCTGTTTTTTTGGTTTAAAGATAGTCCTGCACAGACAACAGAACCTTTGATCTATCAGAAATACAACATTCTAAACATTTGGCACCAGAAATCCCCGTAAAGAAGTTCCAAGTGGTGATTCTGTTCATCTCTGTAAGCTTGTGAGGTGTACACTATGTTGAAGGCAGAGCATAGATAGCTCATGCGCCTACCTCTGTTGCAAAAATGACATCAAGCTCCTCAGGGAGTTTCCACAGCTTGGAAAAGGGTCAATGTGTTTTTGGGTGGGTAGAGTGTGGGGGTTGCTTGTTTTCCTAGTAAGTACTTAATGTTGTAAGATGTCCAAATATTTGTTGACTAATCTGGATCTTTAATGTCAGCAGAGATTAAATGTTCCTTTTACTGAGAATTGTTAAGCCATTTGATGCATTTCGTCTTTTTATGTCTTTCCACTCCAGCACAGTCCAACCTAAGGAAGCAGGGCAATGGCTCAAGGGATTTTCAGAGGGATTTTGTCTGTGTGTTTTGCTTTTTTATATTATATTTTATTTAAAGGAGTGTGTGTCAGAGGACAATTTGAAAGAATGATTCTTTCCTTTCACCATGTAGGGCCCAGGGATCAAATTCAGGACCTCAGATTCACCATAAGCACTTATAACCACCAAGTCATCCCACTGTCCGAGATGTTCAGTTTTTACTAGATCTAGAACTAAACATGTAGACCTAAAGTGTCTGGAAGAATGGAGAGTAACATTTGCACCTCACCGTGAAGTGCACCAAGAGTTTAAATGTATTCAAGAATGAGAAGAGCCTGTTGTGGCTGGTCTATAAGAAAACAAGCACAGCAGGCTTGGGTCGTAGAGTCTGCTCAATGTAAAGACACTGCCATTTTGAAAATGTTCATATTTAAAACAGGAGGAAACTAAGGCATTTTGACTATCTTATGTAATAGAAATATAACAAAAACCACAAATTCTAATCTCATACACTACTTTAAATGTTCTCTAAAAACATAAAAAGGAACCAGGTGTGGTGGCTCTGGCTTGTAATCCTAGCCCTTGGGAGGCAGAATTAGGATCACAGTGATGCTCCAGGGTAGCATAAGCTATGTAGTAAATCCTAAGTCAGTCTGGGTAGTGTGTAAGACAGACATTGTCTCCAGCCCCCACTGAGGACAGGGTGGGAAAGACAGAGAGAGAGGGAGAATAGTATATTTTAACCAAACATATTGAAATATTTTCAATATGTAATCATAAAATATTGATGTACAATAGTCTCTTTTCATGATCAGTGTCCAAAACAAAACAAGATGTATGTTTCGTTTACTGAAATGAACAATTTCATGTTCATGAACTATATAGTTATTATATATCACACACACACACACACACATATATATATGGAGAGAGAAAGAGAGAGAATATCTCCACTGCTCCTTTAGATGCAATGCAGAGCCCAATATAAACACACTAGTTACTACAGCAAAAACTCATTTTAAGCATCTGTGTCAAGCCAACACAGTATTAAACAGAGAGTGGTTTAATAGAAGAATTGTAATGTAATAGATTGGAATCTAGTTTACAGCAATTCTCTTGGCCAAAGAAGGATATAAAAGTTACTACCTCAAAATATATGCTCTAATAAGGCTCTCCTACTTAGAAGAATTAAATAATCTATTAAGTAATTATAGAATAAAAACCAATAAACTACATTTACATTTTAATTACTATTTTATGTATACAAATATTTTGCCTGAACATGTGTCTGTGCACTGGAGGCTGATGACATCAGAATAGGGTGTCAGATCCTCTGGGACTGATATTACAGATAGTTTTGAGCTACCATGTGAGTATTGCAAACTGAATCCAGGTCCTCTGCAAGAGCAACAAGCACTTTTAACTGCTTGGAGAGACTGGAAACTGACCCTGGCTTTTCTGAAAGAGCTCTTAAAACCACTGAGGCAACTCCGCAGTCCCATCAAAAGCTACAAACTCTTAAACTGAGCTTGATAGCACATACCTGTATTTCCAGCACTTGCGAGATAAGGGTCTGGAGTTCAAGGCCAGCCCCAGCCACAAAGTCAGTTCAAACAAGGTCTAGAAAGATAGGTCAGGGGTGAAGTTCTTGCTGTGTAAACATGAGGACATGAGTGTGGATCCCTACATAAAAACCCAGATACTCATTGGTAACACTGCAGAGGCACAGATTCAGATGTGTGTAGGCCCTATGCGTGCTACCACAGTCTCTGAGTTCATATGTGCATCAGTCCTGCTGTATCTGGAAGACATGATTTCCTTGGTGTTGCCTGGCCCCTCCAGCTCCTACGATCTTATCACCTGCTCTTTCACATAGTTCCCTGAGCCTTGAGAGGAGGGATTTTGTGAAGTCATCTCACTTATGACTAAGTATTCCAAAGTCTTTTATTCTCTGCACATTGTATAGCTGTAAAATCTTTGTGTTAGTTCCCAACTGCTGCAGGAGAAAGCTGCTGATAATGGCTGAGTGGGACATTCATCTATCAGTGTAGCATAACATCACTAAGGAGTCATTTTATTGTTATGTTACTTAGGGAGAACAGTAGTATTTGGTACATACATAGGTTCATGGCCTATCTAGTCTCAGATTTATGGCCGTCAGAGCAGCTTCAGACATCTTGAGAAGTAGACCTTAAGTCCACAGGATGACTTGGTCAGAGAGTGGTTAGTTACTCCCACAACTTTTGTGCCATGATGACACCAGTATATCATTAAAGCAATTGTAGACCACAGAGTTTGTAGCTAGATTGGTTTTTACCTTTCTCCTTCAGTAGTATACAGAATACCTTTCTAGTACCATCATCACTAGTCAGTAGGGGGGGAAAGCTTTAGGTAGAAATCAGCCCAAAGTCTCTGTCTTCAAAGTCTTCTTTTCTCCTCCTCCTTCTCTTCCTCCTCCTTCTCTTCCTCCTCCTTCTCTTCCTCCTCCTCCTCTTCCTCCTCCTCCTCTTCCTCCTCCTCCTCCATTTTGTCTAGAGCTCTCAGGTGTGCCATTAAGTTACTAATATGAGCTCTTTCGCCCTTTTTCCTTGAATGCAGGCACATTAATTCTTAGTGTTAAGAGTTTGCCTCTGAAGCCACTTTCATTGTGCATAACTTTTAGTATGTTGTATTTCATTTTTAATACTTTTGTAAAAGAAGACTCTCATCAAACACCAAAATACCAGTGCATTGTTTTTGGATTTTGCAGCCTCCAGAACAATAAGAAGAAAATTGCTTTATAAATTACCCAGTCTCCAGTGTTTGGTTATAGCAACACAAATGGACTAAGCCTTTAATGCTTAAGAGGTGGGTTAGGAATTGAAGGGATCAGTATAGGCTCGGGACCCACAAGACTTAAATTCTCCGCACAAAGCAGACTTATTTGTGCCAGAGGTGGGTAGGGAATAAGAGACAAAGACAGGAGATAGAGGACGAGGGAGAAGGGGGAGGGAACAAGGGAGAAAGAAGAGGGGCCAGGGAGAGGGATGGGGGTGTGTGTGAAAAAGTACTGCCTCTGGGTAGAGAGGAGACAGAGAAGGCATATAGGAAAATGGCAGTTTCTAAAGGACAAGGGTGTTTAATTTTAATTGGGTATGTTAATTAGGTGAGTCAAAATGGGGTTTTTAATTGCTACACTTCAATACTTCGATAGCTGGACCTTGCCAGTCTGCCTCAGGAGGAGGAAGTGGCCTTGCTAGCTAGCTTTAGAATGTAACCTAATAGTTTTTAGCAGGACAGAGGGGACAAGAAAGAAGGGAAAGGCTTCCCAGAGCCACAAGCTCCAGTGAGCTAGTGTCCCTTCAGTAGTTAGGTTAAATATTAATTATTGTGGCACTATTAAATATAAAACACATTTTGCGTGCTCTCACTCAAAATTATCTGTCTCCTGCCCTTAACTAAACTAAACCCCTGTATGCACTGCTGGCTGTTTATAATTTATTATTCCAAGTTGGAAATCACTATCACACTGAATACAAATATGTCTACCATACAACCATCAAAATGACCCAGCCACTTCCCATTTGACCACATGTACCTGGGATTATGTCAACCAGGGTGTATCATTTCCTTAGTCATTCCAACTTGCCTGCTCTCTCCGAGACTAGATGAAGGCACTTCAACGTTGATTTCAGGTAGGTTTAGCGTGTTTAAATACTATTATTTGTAATAAAAGTAGTATACAAGTGTTAGATGCTTATAATATCACTTAAAATTAGAGACATGAGTGTGAAGAAATAGTGATATTAACCATCAGAAATGTCTGCTTTGTTAATAAAATTTAATGGAATTTAATAAAACTGCCAACTTACAGCTGGTTTGTTAGTGTAAAATTTAACAGCGTTACCCACGTACAGCTGTTTCTCCGCCCAGCCCATCTGCCATCCTTGGCAAGAGCAGATTAAGCACAGTCGTATTTTATGTGCTGCAGAAGTTGCAAGACAGTGTGGGATAAGGAATCTAATCCACATCTCTAGCATTTATTTTATTTGTTTTATTTATTTTGCCTGTACTGGGAACAAAGCTAGGGATTCGAACATGCTAAGCAAGCACTATAACATTTTAATTATACACGAATAAAATTAATTGGAGCTTCATATATAAAATATATTTATGATCAAAAGACATTTAAATCATCACTATTATTATATGAAAGACTGAAAAGAGGGCATTGTAACTTTATGTAGGTTATAAAGCATTTACTAGTGGCTCCTTTTCTTCCCATCCTCTTCTGTAGGTTTCTATCTATTGATGCCTTCTTCCAATCCAAGCTGAGAGGATCCTGACTCCAGAGCCCAAATATGAGCCCTGTGCTCACATGTCTGATGTTGCCATGGGCCCTTCAGCTTCCTGCTGGTTATATATCTATATCTATCTATCTATCTATCTATCTATATATAGATAGATAGATAGATAGATAGATATTCCAGAACACACACACACACGCACACACACACATATATATTCTGGAACAATAGGGATTCTCCAAACATAACCATAAAACAAACCAGTAGGAAATTCCTTAGCAAAATAGGATTTGGGCCATGTCATATTGTCTCTCTCTGTCTCTCTCTGTCTCTCTGTCTCTCTCTCTCTGTCTCTCTCTCTCTCTCTCCCTTGTGTGTGTGTGTGTGTGTGTGTGTGTGCCATAATACATGTATGTGATTGTTCAGGTATGTGGTTGTACAGGTTTGTGTACCCCTGTGTGCTCATTGGGAGGTCAGAGCACACATGAAGTATCTTTATGATTCTTACCCTTCTTGCCTTGAGGCAGGGTCTTTCACTGAACTAGAAACCCATTTCTGCTAGGTTTGCTGTCCAGTCAACCTCCAGGATCAGTTTGTCTATGTTTTTTTCTGTTTTCCACTCATCAGTGCTAGTGATGAGAGCACAGAGAGCTAAGCTGGACTTTTTCCCTGGGGCTAAGAATTCAAACCCAACTGAGTTAAAGTTTGTTACATTTCTATGGTCTGAATCACAGAAAATATTATATTTACTATTGTAACTGAACTCTAATATCCATTTTAACTCACACTCAACAACTGGTAGTTGTATTCTTGATTTATGTGACAGGCCAGCTATATCTTCCCTTGATTACTTCAAAATAGTCTGGTGCTGGCCATTGAGATGTAAATAGAACTACTTCTTGATTGGAATAATGACTTCTTTACCTTTACAAGTCACCAATGGGCTAGGGAAATGGTCCAGTGGGTAAGGGCTAGTGACCTGAGTCAAGTCCAGGGACCACGTGGTAGAAGAAGAGAAATGATCCCAGAACTTGTCATTTGAACTCCATAAGCATGCCATGGTACATATACCTACCTTCACTCAGATCATACATACATACATACATACATACATACATAATGTAATTTTTTTTTAAAAGAGGCAATAATGAAAAATCCCCTCTCTGCTACTCACAGGATGTGAACCAGAAGCATTCTGTCCTTTTGGACACCATCAGTACTCCTACCACCATTTCTTTTCCTCTTTCTCCTCCTTGTTCCTTCATCTTCCTCTTCCTTCTCTTCTTCCTCTTTCTCTTCCTCTTCCTCTTTCTCTTCCTCTTCCTCCTTCTCTTCCTCCTCCTCCTTTTTCCTTCCTCCTTTTTCCTTCCTCCTCCTCTTCCTCCTTCTACTACTTCTTTGTCTTCTTCCTTTTCCTTTTTTTCTCATGAAATGGAAGTTTCTGGTAGTGCTATGTGATACAGATTCACACATGGTGTCTTGCTGAGGTACACTCATGTGGTGTTTTGCTGAGGCAGATTCACATGGCATTTTGCTTAGGAAGATCCATGGGGTCAGACACATGTTTGGAAAGAATATAAATAGGACTCAATGGACATTTATGGGGCATTTGCATAGCTAGCCTGCAATGATTTAGTCTTTGCTTATCTTCACTTTGTTGAGAGAGACATGGCAGAAAACTCAGTTGGTTCTGTTTACTCCCTCTGACTCATGCAGATTTGGTGGAGGCCTGGTGGTTTCTGCTGAATCATGTGACTGCTGCTGATTTCAGGACAAGCAGGCTTACTACATATTAAGACTGTGTGTGTGAGAGAGAGAGACTAGACATACTGTGTGACCAACAGTGACAACTCCCCCAACAAGATCACATCTAATTCTTCCCGGAAATAGTTCTACCAATCAGGATCTAAACCTGTGCCCATTGTCTCAGCTTTCCGGTGGATGAGAGGACAATTAGTTTGAGGCTAGCCTTTTGTGGGAAAAATGAAGAGGAAAAGAAACTGAATTAGCCGGAGCACGTTTTCAATCTCAGCACTCAGGAGACAGAGGCAGGTGGACTTCTGAGAGTTTGAGTGCAGCTTGGTCCACGAAGAGAGCTCTAGCATAGCCAGAGCTGTTATGCAGTAAAACTCTGTCTTGAAAAAAAAAAAAAAAAGACAAGAGGAAAATGAAGATGAAGATAAAGATAAAGATGAAGAAAAAGAAGAAACCAAATGTAAGTGTAAATATTGAACAGTAAAAATTACCAAATGAATTGTCTAAGTACTAAATATTTATTCAAACAGCCCAAGCCAATACTTAGACAAACACCAGAAGTTATTCAAGAATCAAGCCTGAGAGTTCCTCTTGGTAATTTTCACTGTGACACTAGAACAACGTTGTGCATTGGAATTATTGTGTGAAGCCTGTGGAAATGACTCAGCAAATAAAGGCATTTGCCACTGCTAAGCCTGATAGCCTGGGCTCAATCCCTGGGGTCTGCATGGTGGAAGGGGAGAAACAAATTATGTGTTCCTGTAAAATATTAGCTTCCTTGTATAAATCTCTCCTACAGCACCCTTTATCAGGGCTAAAATCAGTGAGGTCCTAGAGTAAATTTAGTGTGATGCTGGGCCCCTCTTCCTAGCGACCACAGCAGCTTTCCCAACCTAGCTTAGGTCCTGATATTATTCATTTGCAAATACCTGGTAGAGACAATAACTCAGCAATAGAGAAAGTCAAGTCATGACAAGTTGCAAGTTTTGATGCTTAGTCTAAGCCAGCAAAGTAAGATTTCAGTACCAAACACTTGTTAAAATATATCACCCACACTAGAGCTGGGAAAAGCAGGATTAGAAGGGTCTCGAGGGAGAGCAAATATTCTCAGTATCAGAAGTACCATAATATTCATGTGCAGAGAGAAAAATATAAGATGGGATTCATGTAAAAATACAGAGTATTGAAATTTAGGAAAGAAACTAAGAAGTCAAAACAAGTACAAAGAAGGTTTGCACCTCAGCAACAGGAGCATGCACTGGCTTGAATTGTCAAGCCAAGGAGCCAGGGCTTCCGCTCTCCAGATGGACATACCACCCAGGGAGAAGAGGAGACAGATAACGCTGAGACAAAAGATGGGTGTGCAGGGCAGAGAAGGTCTGGAGATAAAATTTGCTACAGATGATGGGCGGCAGCCTGCTGAAGGAGGATATAGTGCCACCAGAAAAATTATTTTCTTCAACAGTCATACAGCGTAGCCTACTCTGGGCTCATACTCTTCATTCTCTTGCCTCGGTTTCCCCAGGGCTGGGATTACAGGTATGTAATTCCTTTCACCCCTCTGCCTGCCTAAAATTTGAATCTCCAATTCCAAAATTAAATGCCAGGCACACGGGCTTCCAAATTAAAACCGGAAATGAAGACTTTCATTGTTGGTTTTTGTTGTTGTTGTTGTTACATAGGAATGGGAGGGAAGGAGAAACTTCCAGCAGGTATCTATTTAGAAACTAGTAACATGTGTCAGGGCCCGGGTGGCTATAACAGAAATCTTTTACCTTTTATTAGCTACTGGAGACTGGCTTCTGACTGTGGGTGTGAGGCTGGCGCTGTGATGGTGTTAAGGGTCCTATTAACTCTTCAGACTGTTTATAAGCAAGGGACATGGGCAGCAGGATTGATGCAGACATTTAACCACAGACCTGTGAAGAATGCTGCTGGAGCCTTCAGCTGGGGCAAGGACCCCAAACATGCAGGCCTCTGACAGACCTCTAAGACCAGACAGAGCAGAAACGGTTGAAACCCTTAAGATCTCCAAGTATAACAAACAGGGATTTAATTTCCATCTTTACTTTCTCCCTGAAGCTACAATGACAGGAGTTTTAGTGTTCGGTTTTGAATCAGATTCACTCTACCATCGTCTACCAATAGTATTATATCATTAAGACTCGCTGAATTTCAAATAAATTACATTGCACAGAGTTGTTAGACAAAACTTAATAAAAAAAAAATAGTGAAATTCTTGTATGTGTTTGTGTGTGAGCATGCACATGAACACAAGCATCACAAGCATGCACAATGGGGGAGAGAGAGAGAGGGAGAGAGAGAGAGAGAGAGAGAGAGAGAGAGAGAGAGAGAGAGAGAGAGAATGAATGAGTTTACATAGCCCTAGCTGTCCTGGAATTCACTACATAGACCAGGTTGACCTCAAACTCTCAGAAATCTGCCTGCCTCTGCTCTAGTGCTGGGACTAAAGGTATAATAGTGAAATTCTTTATTCCTAGTTCTCAGGATACTGAGTCAAGAGGATAGTTAGTTTTAAGCTAGCCTGGGCTACATAGTACTACTTTGAGTTCACATTAATTAATTGTGAATCTTTATTCCTAGCATTCAGGAGGTTTAGGGAGGAGGACGGTGAGTTTCAGGCCAGACTGTATTATATACCAGGCTAGGGAAGTACTGATGTAGCCACAACCTCCATAGCAAAATGTCTGCAACCGAGTGCTGTTGACAGTTTTGGATCAATGATTCTATTTTCAGAACTATCCCATGCACAGTCTATGCTTAACCACAACCCTAGACTCGCTTTCCCCAAAATCCATAGCACTATCTCTTCCCTTTTTGTGGAAGGTTTCAGGGCTAATCAGATGCTCAAGCATATCACTAAGCTTGAGGACCTGTAGTCAATCCCTAGGGACCTCAAGCTAGAAAGAGACTCTCAGGAAAGTTGTCTTCAGACCACCATAGGCAAGCTATGGCATATGCTGAACCCACTCTGACCTCTGCCATGTAAATAATTTTCTTTTTTTAATTCAAAATAGTCTCTGACACTACCAAACATCCCTTTGGGAATAAGATTCTCCCTTCCTTTTCTTATTTCCACTTGACATTAGTCATTGGTTGGTGTTGAGATCAAGCCCAGTCTACCATGATTTTTGTTGAATGCTATGCATGCACTATTTCTTTTGGAGTAAACCCAATAGCTTGCCTACATCCCTTTTGTAATGTCATCTGCAATAAGCACAAAGACCTAACTAGTCACAGGTCTAATGTGCATGCAGAATAGCAGGGCACTTTGTAAACTTAATACCAGGCAGGCTCAGACTTGACTTGACTTTTTGTTGGTTAAATGCTTGGTTGGTTTTATGAGACCAAGTCTCGCTTTGTAGTTCAGGCTGAGCTCCAATTCACAATCTGCCTGCCTCTGCCTCCCTCCCAAGTGCTAGAAATACAGGTATAGCCCACCATGTCTGGCTTTGCTTTCAAGTTTTACAACAGCAAAAGCTCAACTCCTTGCCAAAACTAGAGGAGGAGGAGAAGGAGGAGGAGGAGGAGGAGGAGGAGGAGGAGGAGGAGGAGGAGGAGAAAGAAGAAGAAAGAAAGAAAGAAAGAAAAGAAGAAGAAGAAGAAGAAGAAGAAGAAGAAGAAGAAGAAGAAGAAGAAGAAGAAGAAGAAGAAGAAACAAGAAGAAGAAGAAACAAGTGGTGCTTTTAAAGGAACACCCTGACAAAGGCTCTTCAGGATTCCCGTTCCTGTATCCCAAGGAAAAGCACTAGAAGCATGGTTAACCACAGGGCAAGGGTGAGGCACAACAAAGTCAACAACTGCTCCTTTTCTCCCCCTGTAATTCTGCCTCAGCTTATGAACTAGTAGATGAAAAAGAATGTGAGGCTTATCAGCAAAACTTCAACCAAGTAGCTATTCATTGTCTAATTACCCTATATTAGGTAGAGTACTTACCCTAAGTGCTTTAGATTGTTTAATTATGTAAATCCAAAGGAGTCCTAAGGACAAGTGGTTGGGTCTAGGACCCACCTCACTGTGAGACTGTGTAACTCACTTATGGGACTTTAGGAATCTGTTCCCCATCACTCAGATTGATTATTAGAAGATCTTACCTACCAAGGGAAAAATGCTTCCAGCACAGCAGCGAAGGCCTGTAAGCCCAGCTCTGGATGCAGAGGCAGGAGGATAACTGCAATGTCGAGGCCAGCCAGAGCTGTATAACAAGACCTTGTATTAAATAAAGAAAGATGGGGCATGGTGGCACATGCCTTTGATTTCAGGCAGAGGCAGGGGGAACTCTGAGAGGGCCAGGACAGCCTGGTCTACAAAGTGAGTTCTGAGACAATCAGTACTATTCCACAGAGAAACCCTGTCTTTAAAAAGCAAAAGCAGTCAAGTAAGCAAACAAAGAATAAATAAATAAAGCTCCCAATGAGGAAGAGACCTCTGTTCCACTTAAGTAGGAGCAGAAAAGATACTGACTCTACGTGTTATCCATGAGACCAAAATGGTTCCAACCAGGCAACTATGTTCTACAGTATGAGATTCTGAATGCTGACTCCCCTCCTTCCCTAACTGGGAATGAAGTCTTAGCCTCAGTGACAGTCTTGACCATCCCTGACAGATACTTTTCCATGTATCCCACTGCCATGGTTCTGGTAATTCCCCTTGTTGTTCAATGGCATCTCCCCACCCAACCAGTCTCCACCTCTGCTTGAAAACTTTGAAAACTAACTGGTCTATCATGTCTATTTCCCCAGGATATTTCTGAAGCACCTAGACCTTAGTGTTCACAAATACGTCAGGAACCCTGTGTCCTGGAGTGTCAATGCTTACTTAGCTCTGCCTGAGACACCTGGCCCATGGCTGAGCTCTGCACTGATACAATATCCTAAGGAAGCAGAATGGGAAGGCACTGGGCAGGTGATATGGATGGAGCACTGATTCTGCACACTGTAATAATTACTGATTCAGAAGACAGAGGGTAGGGGGTGTGCCTTCAATCTATTACATTAATGTTTGGAGTATTCCATAATAAATAGTTTTAAAGAATCAAAGAATAAGAGCTGGAGGCTCCTATTCAGCAGGCTCTTGGTTATGATTCTTACCAACCACGTAATTAGAAAACCCTTGCTCCAGAGCCTGTGAAGCCTCTGGGTTGCTATTCAGAGCGTGAGGTCTGCACGTAGCTTGGGTCATATGTTCTTTCGTCATTCTTCCTCATAAACATCTGCATGATAATTTCTCATCACAAGTCCCTGCCACATTCTTTGAATCCTTTCCATTCTGATTTCTCCCAGAAGATTCTTTTTTTTTTAAGGTTGACTTATTTGCTTTTAGTTGTGTGTGTGTGGGGGTGTGCACACAGGTGTCTACAGAGGCCAGAAGAGGGTGGTGGATCCCCTAGAGCTGGTGTTACAGGTAGTTGTGAGCCACCTGAAATGAGTACATAAAACCTGGGCCCTCTCCAAGAACTAGGGGTTCTTAACTGGTAAACCATCTCCACCTGAGGTATTGCTTTTTTGTTGTTGTTTGTGATTAAGGATGGAGACTAGCCCAGCTTGGTGTTCTGTTTCATGCTAGTAGAGCTCAGCATTTTCTTTAATAACTAGATAGTTTTCTTCTAAGTCGTTGGCCAGTGCCATTGCAGGAACATAACTAACAATATACTGTCATGTAATTACAGAGTGCCCTTGGACAACAAGATAAACAGTGAACATACCCTTCAGGTCACCGGGAACATCCTCTCTCTGGTTGTGTACAGTTCTTAGTTTATAGAACAGATGGACCAAGGGAGTCTCGCCCTGGAAACCATTCCATTAGATTGTTACAACAAAAGGCTCCTTTGCCCTGAAATCTTTTTCTTCAGCTTACTGACACCTACAAAGTGAGATGCCCACCCTGGGAAAGAAGCAAGTGAGCTTAGCCTGCTGCTCATAGTGAGCAGCAGCTATTCCTCCCAAGGTGTTGGTCATGAGAAACAGTTTGTATCAGCCAAGTGTCAGCCAGGCCACCTCAGCAAGCTCCATAAACACACAGACACTCTGGAGCCAAATATTCAAACACTGGCACCTCTGCAGGCTGCTCTTCCAGTGCGGACGCTTTGCTTTGCTCTTCGTTTTTGTTTTTTGTTTTGTTTTACTATTACTAAGTAGTAATGCTGTGTTTAGCAGCAAAACAACAGGGCTATGAATAAAACAGCACTCCAGTAACAATACACACCCAAAAAGTGTCTGAGGAATGCCTTCTTCCTTCATCCTTTCGTCAGTGATCTTGAACGAGTGGTTAAACACCAGCATTGCCTTGCAGCTCACAGTGTGGTCCACAACCCCGGGCACATTGACATCACTTCAGGGCTTGTTAGAAATATAGACAATAGAGTCAGAACCAGTGTTTTAAAATAGACTTCCAGGGATGCCAGCACCTACCAAATTAACTTTGGAATCTTGCTACAACAAATTACGACAAATTTAGTAACTTAAGGGAAAATAAATGTGTTTTGTCACAGTGTGTGAGTCAGAAGTGCCACACAGCTTTTACTGAGTAAACTGAAGCTGTCTCAGAATTCTTCACTTACTTCTCCCCTTGCAAGGAGTTAGCCATGCTCTTTAGCTCCTGATACCCTTCCTCCAGGGTTGAAATTCTCACACCACTCTTCTGCAGTCCTACACTATTCTTGTTGTTGATACACGTTCTCATGCCTGCGTCCCAGACTGGCTTCAGACTTGCTCTGTAGCTGAGAATAAACTCAAGTTTTTAATCCTTCTGTCTCCTTCTCTTAAGCATTGTGATGACAAGCATGCACCACTGTGTATATATTATGCGCTGCTGAGTGTGACGGAACCCCTGGCTCTGTTGCATGCTAGCCAAGTACTCTACCCACTGAGCTGCGTTCCCAAACACAATCTTATTTCATCTGACCTTGAATGCATGCAGGAAAAGTCCTCTACTTAAAATTTCAATATACACCTACTACTTATGTGCAGGGAGGCCAAGGTCCAGCTGTGGATGCTCTTTGGTTGGTGGTTCAGACTCTGAGAGCTCTAAGGAGCCTTGTTAGTTGACTCTGTTGGTCTTCTTATGGCGTTCCTATCCCCTTCAGGGTCTATTGGGAGAGGAAGTACCTAGCCTGAAAGAGACTTGAAGTGCCAGGATAGGGGGGACACCCAGGGAGGCCCCCACCCACTCAGAGGAGAAGGGGAGGGGGAATGGGGAAGGGATTGTGGGAGGAGATGACCAGGAAGGGGGTAGTGAGCAGGATGTAAAATGAATATATATTATATATATCATATATGTTATATATAATATATCTTATTATATATATTTTAAATTATATATTATATTATATTTAAATTATATAAAATTATATTAATTATAATTTTATATAATTATAAAAATATTTATTATATAAAAGTATATATATTTTATAATATATTATAAAAATTAAATTTATATATATAAATTTTTATATATATTTAAATGTAATTGATTAGACTGGGCTCACTGGTTATCCAGGATAACCTTGTGATTTCAAAATCCTTGCGGGGTTTTGAAAGGGAGTTTGTTTTGTTTTGTTTTGTTTTTGCCAAGCTGTGTAGCACATTCACTGGTTCCAGGATTTGGGCATAGACATCTTTGGGGATCAGTATAGTCCCTATCATGTACACGGTGACCTTTGAGAAGCTCCAGTCCCATAACTTTTAAAAAAATAAGAAATAATTTTTTTAATCTGTTGTTGACTGCATTCTTCTTGTTATAAACTAAACTAAACTATGTCCCCTGGAAAATCTGTTTGTCATAATCTGAACCCCTAGTACCTCAGAATGTGACTTTCCTGGGAGAGACTTTAGAGATAAAGAAGGCAAAATGAGGCCATCTGGGTAAGCCCTTATTCCATGTGACTTGTCTTGTTACAAGAAGGGATGGGGGTTAAGCAAAGTGGCATATGCCTTTAACTCTAGTGATAGAAAGAAAGAGGCAGGTGGATCTCTGTGACTTTGGGGCTAATACGGTCTACATAGCGAGTTCCAGTACAGCCAGAAATATATAAGGATACCCTGGCTCTGAAAGTAAATAAATAGGTAAATAAATGAGCAAATAAATAAGAAGAGCTGCACAAAGAGCAAAAGGATCTTGCATCAATTGCTCATGTGCCAAGGACAAAGGCCTCAAAAGAAACAAAGCTTATCAACAGCCAGACCTTGGACATGTAGCATCCAGAATGATAAGAAAATAAGCTCCTGCATTTTCAAGGCACCTCATCTTCGTGCTTTGTTCTTTTGATTCTCCTGGCCTGAGATATATCTCAATGCCTTTCAAACTGTGTTGTGGCAATCACAGATATCTCACCATTCTTGTTGCTTCATTGTTCTAGACTGATGTCCTTCTGACCCCATTAGTCACTGCAGTCTCTTTCTTCCTGCTCTCCCCTTGGACGTGACCCAGAGCCAACTCATCCTACCTGCCTTGCTCTTGTGACTCAGCCTGTGGGAAGCACGGGATAGTCCTTCTTAGCACGTCTCACACTCTTATTTCTTCTTCATCCAGTCCCCACTGTTTTTCCCAACACTGCATGTCTGCAATTAGTCATTTCTTCTTTCTCTAGAAGACTCAGTTCTCTAGAAGCTTCTGGAAACAGTGGTCCATATGTAGCCTCTGAAGCCTCCATACCAATCCCTTGACACGTCCAAGCTTGATGTGTCTCCCAAAGGTCTCACTAAAGTCTCTGATGTCACTGATGCCTGCCAAATTGAGGAGTCTTTCCCCACAGTCCCTCCACTTTGTTCTAGCTACAGGTTTTGATGGTGAGACCAAAGTCTTTCTCAACGCCACACTGTGGCTACTTCTAACCCTAACCCCTTCTTCTTTGACTCTGCACTGATTTACTTCAAAAAAGTTTTTTTTTTTGATTGATTCCCTACCATGCTTATTAAAAAGACTGACTCCCAACCACTAAGAATTTGCCCTTTGTACTCCCTGACCAAGAAAGGCTGTTCTGTGTTTAAATATAACTGTCCTTCAAAGATCAGTCTTTGACATAAAACTCTAAAACCTTCTCTTCTGTTGGTATCACTAAACTTTACTACTAGCAAGTCATTTTAATATGTTATATTTAACACTTCTAAAACTAACTTCGTATATACTTAAAAAGCCTTATGGGCTAGGGATATATCCCAGTTGGTAGAGCATTTTGTTACCATGTATGAAGTCCTAGTTTGATCCCTAGCACCATATGAAACGGTGCATGGTGGTGCACCCAGTTCTTGGGAGATAAAACCAGGAAGATCAGAAGTTCAAAGCCATCCTCAACTGCACAGCATGTTCTAATCTTGAGCTACATTTAACCCTGTACTTAAAATATTTTTTTAAAGATGCTTATCAAAATTGTATTTTGAAAAAGAAAAAAATCAAAGTGTCCACGGTAGCACTTTTATAATCATGGCACTCCAGAAACAAAGGCAGGTGGGTCAAGGCCAGCCTGTCGAATAACAAAAAGACAATACATACAGAAATAAACACATTAGTAGACCTGATCAACAGGTAGAAATTAATGAGTTTTAATGTGAGAAAATGCTAAGTCATCTACCTGCCACATAGATGCAAATGTGAGAAACCAGTTTATCAGAAGAAATTGGTCCAGGCATGGTGGACCCAGAAATGGGAGAAGGCAGTAGGGAGGTCAAGATTTTAAGGTCATCCTCTGCTACATAAAAAGTTCAAAAAGTTAAAAACAAGCCTGAGCTATGTGAGACCTTATCATCAATTACTCAATCAACAACCAATCGATTAGAACAACAAAAAAAAAAAAAAAAAAAAGCACAAGACCTATTTAAAGATTTGAAGCTGAATTTAAAAGCTAGTAGTGCTAATCACAGTGGTATACATTTACATTACCCAGGAGGCTAGGGTGTGTACGTGTGAACATTTATCTCACAAAACTCAACCATGTTAGCCATCTGAAGTAGCACATGCCTGTAATCCCAGCATTTGAGAGATGGAGGAAGGAGAATAAGTATTTCAAAGTCATTCTCTACTACATCAAGTTCAAGATCAGCCTGGACTTCATGGGGATCCTTTCTTAAAACAAAACAACAGTAACAAGAAATGTATCTGTGTAGTTGTGGAGATGAACTAGCCATGAATTTTCAGATATGCAAATGGGCAGTTGTAGGTTCAAATTTAAGCACTTGTGGAGGCAAAACTCTCTTCTTGAAGGCTCACTCATAAAGGATAATCTTGCTCAGATTCTATTGAATTAACTATTAACCATGGCTTTTAAAAAAAAATCACACCATCATCTATACCTATGTTTGATTAAATATATAAGAACTATGAGCTAGTCAAGTTGGCATGTAAGATTGATTTCATTGTTGTCCTCATGTCAGATGATGTATGTTCCCATCAGGATGATAACTCTTGTCTCTACTGTTCAGTTTGAAGACTAGTTATGTATTCCATTACTTTCTCTGGACTCAGAATCTACAATACCTCTGACCATATAAATTTATTCCATATTCTAATATGTTTTCTAAACCAATAATTTTGAATTAATGGTGTGCTTAAGAATGGTTGACTCACCAGAGACCTGGGACAGGACATGTGGGATAGAGGTGGGGGTTACAGAGAGTCTATGGGAGTGAGTCTAGCTGAGACTTCTAGCAGTAGAGGATATGACACCTAAAGTGACCACCTCCTATAGCCAGGCGGGACTCACAGTGGAGGGGCAAGGACAGCAACCCACTTACAAAACCTTCAACCTAAAACGTGCCCTGCCTGGAAGATTTGCAGGGACAAAGATGACCAGTCAATGATTGGCCCAACTTGAGACCCATACTATGCACAAGAACCAATCCCTGGCACTATTAATGATTCTTTGTTATGCTCGCACACAGGAGCCTAGCATAACTGAGGAGAATGGGAGGGGGGGATAGGGGAAGGAGCTGTGTAAGGGGGTACTGGGAAGAAGGCAGCTGGTATTGGGATGTAATGTGAATAAATAAATAAATAGGTGGATGGATGGATGGATGGATGGATGGATGGATGGATGGATGGAAAAAAAAAGAACAGTAACTCTGTATGTTAGGAATTGCTAGCAAGAGCTTAATTATAGTCTCTTCAGTTTTGTCTCCCAGAAGGCTCCACCATTAACCTCCCTGGAGACATCAATGCTCAATATACTGGTTCCAAGAAAGTGAGTTATACACAAACTCTTCCACATCTGCATTCATATACCTGGAACCCCCATAAAGGACCAAAAACGGAAGGACAGTTTTACTGGAGTGTCCTGGTTTGTTTCTCCATGGAGTTGGCCTGAGCTCCTGGAAAAGCACAGGAGGACTGGCTTATTTCAGCTTCGTGTTTTTCTCTGGGCATGGTTCTGCCACGGCAGATGAAATATCTAAAGCGCACACACTTTAAATATTTCCACTTGAACTAATTCCAATTTCCTCGGTGTGATAATGGTTATTTTTAAAGTATCTTTATATTCTAGACATGCATATTAAATACACACTAAAAAAAAAAAAAAGGAAATGAGGCATTGGTTGAAGCAGAGTTTTGAGTTCTTCATCTTATCCTCTGCTCTTATATAGGCTTAATCATTTTAAAATTTCAAAGTTATTTTAAAAAGTGGTTTCCATGTGGTGGGTATTTCATTAGCATTTAAAAATAATACAAGTAGACACTTCGTGAGTTTCCTGGTCCTTAAAGACACAGTGAGTGCATATTAGTTTAAATTCCCAGAACTGATTGATGGTGATTTTGAATCTCTGTCTCTGCAGTGCTCATGTCTGTCAGGTTGCTTCTTCAGGAGATAAAGACATAAGCTATCAGAGAAGCTCAAATTCCTCACATTTAGTTCAACAAGAAATAGAAGCAAAAATTCAATGACTTCTTCAATATAAGGACCTTTATTCACCAAAACATTTACTGGAAGAATCAATGAAATGTAGACATTGGTTGGGAACTAACCTGGAATTCTTAGGAATTGGAAAATCTTGCTGTTTCTGTAGCTACCACTTCCTTCTTCCTTGCTAACTTTAACATAGTTCTCTACTGCAGACTCAGGGAGAATCGTGAAATACAAAACAAGATAAAATATGTTCTTTTCATTTCTTTCTGTAAAGTAAACTCTAAGGCTACAGAAGACTCAATGTATATGACAATGACTTCAAGAGGAAAAGTCACAGGCAATCTTGTATGGACACATACCCCCAAAAGCATGACTTCCTGAGAAGGATTGATCAACATCTGAGTTTGTTTACGAGGCTGCTTCCTCAGAACTTGGACTAAGATCTTATCCTTTTGGTCAGTCAGTCAAATTGCATTGTTCTATTTGATCCAAGGAATATATATGAAACCCACAGAATTACTGCAAAAAAAAAAAATCCACATCTATGTAGGTCATTATAGAATTTCAGATAATACTTTTATTCAGTTTTCTGTTCCATGTCACCTGTTGGGCAAACACAATTCCAAATCTCTGAAATATGCTGCTCTTTCTATGCTAGTAAATGTCTGATTTCATCTTACTATTCCTATCTCAATAATGTTTCTAACTTAGAATCATTGTTTTCAACCACAAAACTCAAATGGACCATATGTGTCCATTGCCAAGGTAAAGGCATTAGCAATTTCAGTGTCATCTTTCAGTCAGACAAATAGTTTCAATGTATCCAATCACTTTTAAGTGATATAAATAAAATCCCCCAAGGTACTTAGAGTGTAGCTTGTAATAGTTGCTTTATTTTTAAAACATCCTAGATACACTGTTTAGAAAATATGTGCACCCTTTATTGAAATCATTCTTAACTTTGTTTTTAATGACTGTCCAAGAGGATTATTTGAAAATTTATTACATTTATGTTTTTCTCACTGCTATGTCATCAACATTGGGTTCACATTCTTTGAATTACAGTAGAGAATTTGGATGTCTAGACACAAAAATATCAGGAACACAAGGCTCACTTTGAGTAAATCAGTAACTTGTGTTGGCCAGTGATGAACCAAATTTTGCTCTGCTTCATTGAAGAAATCTAGGATCTAAGATGACATTTGCTTCATGTGAGTTTTCAACTCTATCTTTTCATTCCATCAATGTATTAAAAGAGAAGCTAGGCAAAAATCCTAAAGTTTGTCCTGAATGGCCTTATCTATGATACATTCTCCTTGAATAAATTTATGTACAATATAGGATGCAAACATTGCTGAATAAACCTAGACAGAAAAGATATTCCTTATAGCCCTGAACGGCGTTAGAGGACTTCATTCCAGACTCTTGTTTATTATAATAGCACAGCCTATTTATAGTAAAATAACTTTGGAGCAAGTCCTTGGATTTCTTATTTAATGAATACAAAGTAAAAGACTAAATGAAAGGAAAAATTTTTAGTCATTTACTGCTCTATGGCTTCTACTTTCATAAACCTTTCATAAACATTTTCATTCAAAGAACTGAATGTACCTAAAAGTCTACTACCCCGGGATTAAGGAACAGTTTCATACAAAGGAAAATGACCTCTTTTGTTGTCTGTATACAAAATATTTTCCTATTAGGGTCTCCATAGAAAGTGAAGCTCTCAAAATCACAGCTTAGGCATCTCTTGGTAAAGACAGAACACATGTGAGCTCCGCTGTGGTTACCCATGACAGAAAACAAAGAAACGTGATTATAATTTCCCAACAGTGCTTTTAAAGTCTTCATGGAAATTCCTTAAATTGGATTATAGCTACTCATTTTGCAGTGTGGTATGGGTTTTAATGATTTCCTAATGTGTAACATTCAAATTTTATCGTCTTAAATCTAGGCACACTGGGCACTATTTCTAGCTCAACATGCGTAAGGCTACTCCCATGTCCCACTGTAAGTGATTCAGGAAGGTGATGAGGATTGACTCTATTTTTGCCTGGAAGGACAGTTTAGCAATTTTACCTTCCTTATTAAAGCTGCTATCACTTGTTTTGTTTTCCAAAAAAAGGACTTTTATTTCATTTTAAAGTCATTAATAAAAATCTTGACATACTAAGAAAATTACAATTCTACGTTTGTGCTCAGTCATAATTTGGCAGACTAACTTCTGTGCACTCACATTTTCACTGATTGGTTACTCCAACTGCTTATGCTGTAAGCACACTCTGCTGCTGACTTAGGATGGACTCCCAGAACGAAGAGACACTGATGATGACACCACTTAACCAAGAGTCCACAAAGATGACAAGGAGACTTCTGTTCTTATCGACCAGGGACACTGACATACCATCTCCTTGGGAGAGAGCTGAATGTCTTAATTTGTATGTGAGCACTTTCCTTTTTTATTTTGTCTGAAACCTATATAGTAGCCAGTGTGGTAGCCACTCATGTATCAAGAAACTAGTATACTGCCCAGGGCCCCCAGTGTCATACAGACAATTGAGAGATATAGGATGGGGTGGAGATATTATTGGTGGTCCTAAAGAGAATGGAGGCATCCAGCACAGCAAGAAGGGAGAAGGGGAGGTGGTGGTGGTGCTGGGCCATTGAATCTTAGACCTGGCTTTCCTGTTCCTAATCCTGACCCTGGCATTGGGGGTGGAGGAGGGAGAAATGAGGTCCACAGAGCAGCTTTGGATTTGCTGTGTGCTTTACTTCTGAGAGATCTAGAGGTGTGTTCACTGTCATCTATGGAAACTTGACTTTCCTTCTCCTGAGTGTTCTGTTCTGGATTGTTAGCTACTTTACAAGTTGGGGAGAGCAGATCAGAAAGGTTTTGCTCCTCTCCATTTCCATATCCAGTATAAACCACAACACAGGTTTCTCTCTTAAAGTCAATGGACGCGATGATAGCTGGGTAAATGCAGCTGTCTTCTGACCAAGCAGCAGAACACTTGTCACCAACTTTCCACTGTTTCAAGGGACTTGTGGCATTCTTTTGGTTTTTATTCTTCTTAGCAGGTTTTCTTCTAGCTGTGCCTTTTGGCTTATCTGAAGTTTCACAAATGTCACTGTTCTTTAGAGCATGCTTAAAGGAAGCCACAGCTTTATCATAAGCTTTTATCACTGCTGTATCATCCCAAATGTCAGAATCATCACTCTGGCTAGTGCCACATCAGAACAGCACCGTGTCTTCCTGATCAGAGCCCATGCCACCACTGCCCATCAACATGGCCTGCTACCTCACTTGATTATTTTTAAGTGCTGCATCTAATGAATTGAACTCTGAAGATGTTTCATATCTTTATTAATTTGTTTGTATTTTTCATTTTAACATTAAAAATTTCAAAATACTTGCTGGAGATTTTATGAAAAACACATCTTCTAACACACATACACAAACACACAAACAGCGCGCACACACACACACACACACACCACCATAAGCATACATGCATCAGAGTTAACACACATAAGTTTTTACCAGATTCTCTTGTCCTATCTCAACATTGCTTTTAAATTTCATGCCTTGAAATTTTTATTTTTAATTATTCTAAATTTTGCCTCAGACTGTATGTCTCTATTTTGATATAAATATTATATCTCAAAGAATAAATTGATTCAAATTGATACTACAAGAAGATAGGTGTCTCTGGCTTTATATATATACAAACATGGGTCTTGTGGGTCATGGGGACCTAGTCTGAGAGCCTAGAAGGACACAATATAAATATTAGCAAAGTCAAACTATGATTTAGTAAAATCTATAAAATGGTCAAATCAGTTTCCTGAGCCACTTATATAGTTTAAAGCAGGTATACCTGGGATCTGTAGATGAAATGGACAGTGAGTGTTAGGATCTTCCAGAAGACAGGCCTCAGTAGGATTCGGGGAAGACTGATGGATGAACAGTACTTGTTCATTAACCTCCACTTTTGTGACTCATATTTAATTAGGGTTACAAATGGATCATGGGTGAGGGATTGTTTACAAGAGCACTGCAACTTACCATAGCCACACCCCTGAAGTGATGTGATCCTCCCTTCCCAGCACCTCACTCCCTTCTGAAATCTAGGTACTGAATTAAAGAAGTTATCTAGGAATTTAAAGATAGATTAAACCTTTTCTTCCTTCCTTTCTTGCTTTCTTTCCTCCCTCCCTCCCTCCCTTCCTTCCTTCATTTTTTTAATGGTTATAAGAGTAGAAAAAAACAGACACCTACACTGGAAATTATAAGTTAAAGTGGAACATGAAAGGGAGTTGTGCAGAAAGCTCTAGAACAGAAGACATGATAATACCTCAGGTGGTAGCAAAAGCAGAGAAAAAAATTCTAACAATTTTGTCTTAACCGATTTGAGACATGTTGTATGTTTCTAGAGCATGCTCCAACGTCCAGAAAGCACTATGAAAGGCCTGGGGATTATTCCTTGCTCCAAATACAGACATCATCACCTTGCTTTCCATCAATTCCCTGGTTTTGTGTTGCATTTATTTTATTGGGACAATTTCTCTATGAATCCCTGACAGCTCTTGTGATTCTAAAGCTCTTCTTATGAAAAGCTGATCTATTCTAATAAAGTATAAAACAGTTCAATTCCTTTTTAATGGGATATATTAATTTAACCAAGTTGTTTCTCATGAAAGACAGTATTTGGACCCAAGTATTAGGGCTCCAGAGTTTTGTCCTGCTGGTCAAGGTGGCTCTCATTTGTAATCCCAGCACAACAGAGGTTGAAGCCAAAAATTCAGTTTTAGCCTGATCTACATAGTAAAATGCTAAAATCATGCATGACAGTTGAGACTTTATCTGAATATAGCCAATAGATAGGTTAGGTAGGTAGGTAGGTAGGTAGATAGATAGATAGTATGTTTTGTTGTCAAATTTAATGCAAAGTCAAGATCAGAGCAACCATTTGAACTCCCATTCACTCTTAATGGGAGCTTGAGTCAAGTTGCCACTCGTATCCATGGGAACTAGGATGTGAGACACCCAAGAATAATAGACCCTGGAAGTACTTCCAGATCTTGTATAAAATAAGCTACACACATACTCCTTGATTCCCGAAATCATCTTGCTTTTAATTTAATACATTTCAAACACCATCTGAACAGTTGTCACACTGTATTGCTTGGGGAATCTTGACCAAAACAAAACAAACCTATAGATATTCTGTTCAGATGCATCTTTTCCTCCAATTATTTTCATTACACAAGTGGTTGAATTCATATATAAATTCATATCACATACCAACCTAAGGGCTGCTTCCCATCAAGAAATAACCCCATTTGTGGCTAGAGAGATGTAACAATGGTTAAGAACACTGACTGTTCTTTCAGAAGACCCAGATTTGCTTTCCAGCACCCACACAGCAGCTCACAACTGTCTGTAACTCCATCAAAACACAGCTAATGATTTTAATTGCTTAGAGAACAAGATGCTGTTTTTAAAAGTTTATGCACATCTGTATTTGTATTTAAATGTCTCTTGCAATCTTACTGTTATGCAAATAATACAAATAGATCAATAGTATCAGTAGAAAGCTTAGCAAATTGAAAGACTGATATGAAAAAAAATTACCTATTTACCCTGAGTACAATAGAAGTGAGGGTTGAGATTGGAAAAACCAACAAAAGAGTCTGAATCAAAAGGCCTGAGAATCAAAACCACTAGCACGCACTTTCTAATACATAAATTAGAGAGAATGTTTTTCAGAAGGAGGGAGTGATGACATGTCAAATTCCTTCAAGGGTCAAGAGAAGAGGTCTAGGGCTTACCCTGAGGGCATGGATGCTTGTGGAGATCTTGCTGGAAGCAATTAGGGCAGTCCTTTAGAAGGATGCAGATGGTGTGACCAGAAAACTATTCATAGTAGGAAGCTAATAAACAAAGAGAAAAAAATTATAGGTAATTTGCTCGTGCATTTTGGGTCGTAAAATGCAAGAGAAAGGTCTGAAGCTGAGGAGACTTGTGACCCAGGGAGAGCTGTTTGTAGTGTGTGTTTGTCATTTATTAGCTTTCTTATTATTATGTATAAATCCAGTAAGAGCGCGCACACACACACACACACACACACACACACACACACTTAAATGGTTGAAGGTAGAAGCTAGAATTCTTAAGGCCAAGGGCAGAGATGGGAAACCACTCACAAAGGAGGAGGAGCTTTCAATTGACAATTGAAGAAAAAGTGGAGTAAAGTCACCTGTCAGTGAGTGAATTTGATGCTCAACCATGGAGCAGGCTTCTTCCTCCATCAGGATTCATGGCAGACTGTGAGGTATAGGGTATGGGAGTGGGATAGGATGGAGGACTAAAGTCGGATAACTGAGAGGAAGTTGTCATGAGATTTGATGTCACCATAACCAAGAGTGGTGTGCTCAATAAATAAAAACAGTATTTTGCAATGGTAGCCAGAGCTCATTTGTAGTATCTGACGATAGACATAAGTATAAACCAAGTATAGATGTAGTAGTCCTGGTCTGTAACCCTAGTACTTAGGGTAAAACAAGAAGATCTTACTGAGTTGGGGGACAGCATGGATGATCCAGCAA
>JADRCH010000288.1:4173307-4191065 GCA_019843965.1 Rhynchomys soricoides | reverse complement strand
GTGGTAGTGAACATCTTTAATCACAGTACTCAACAGAGGCAGGAGGATCTCTATGAGATAAAGGTAAACCAGGGCTACATATAGAGACTCTGTCTTTAAAAAATACACATGAAAATAATTTAAACAAAAATAAAAACCATTCAAGACCAACCCCAGGTACATAATAAAAATCTAAGATTATTTAATTAGAAATCATTGACCATCCCATTGATTTTGTTTTTATCTTTTTTGTTGTCATTGTTTTTCTGCAGCCACAATTACTAGTTCAATGAGCAAAGAAAAGAATTCAAGGTCACTACTTTCTATAACCTTACAACTATGTGGAAAGAAGTGATGTTTGCTTTACGTAGACCAGTTCTAAATCCTGGCTCATGTGTTACTCACTCCAATGAGGTACAAATGGAGGTATAAAAGTATCTTTTATTCACCAGATGTAATTGTTATCTCATAGGTTTACTGTTGAATAAACTTACCTGTTCTAGCTCTTTCTGAACTCTGGCTGGCTGGTTCAACTCAGCTGTTCTGGCTCAAACTCCTCTCTAAGTTGACTGATTCAAACTGCTTTCTCTCAACTTCTAACAAAATTGCTCTGCTTGGCTCAGAAACTCTAGCAATCTGTTCTAATCCTCTGGCTCCTTCTCATTCACTGGCTCATTCTGTCTTCACCTGCAACCTGTCTCTGTAAAACTATTCCAGTAAAACTTTCTCTCTCTCTCTCTCTCCTCCTCTCTCTCTCTCTCTCTCTCTCTCTCTCTCTCTCTCTCTCCTCTGTTTCTGGTCTGTTCTCATGAGAGTTGGGCATATCCTAGCTCTTACTCATTCTGTCAACTCTTTCTCTGACTCATCACTTTGCCTGGCCCTCAATTAGACATCACTTTCAAACATGGCTATTTCCTTCTAAGAACTACCATCATTGTTTGGGATTAAAGGGCAGGTCTGTATTCTGGCTAGATCTTACTGTAATCAAGGAGTATCTGCATTCCGGCTGATCACACAGGCATGTTGCTTGATTAAAATCCCTCTATACTGAGCTAAAAAACAAGAACGTTTGAGATGGGACCATGATATGCAGCCCAAGAAGATTGGCCTGGAACTATATATGTACCTAAAATAGATTTTAATTCATTCTAGTCCTCCAGACTCAGCTACCCTAGTCTGATATCACAGATGTGCACCACCATGCCTGGCTAGAAAATTTATTTTTAGTGCTTCAAAAACTTTGCTGTCATTTGGGTGGAGTTACAAGACCATCAAGAATTTGCTTCAAAGATTATCGTCTCAGCTACCAAGAGAGTAAAGGGAAGAGCTAATTACTAAAATTACATATTTTACCACTAATTCCAAATTCTAAGGTGCTAAGACACAAGAGCAGATCATGACAGATGATAGATAGGTGGGTGAATGGATAGACAGATAGACAGATATATACATATGTACATACTTACATACATAGATACATAGTAGATTTAAATGCCACTTATAGGAGTCAGTGTTCTGGAATAAATTCAGTCATAAGAATAATTATATATTTTCCTATGGTACAAAGTCAGAGAACAAAGAGTAGGTTGACCTGATATGACATTGTTGGTCAAATTTTCTCAAATTCCTACTATTTGTGGGAGATTGGTCTGGGAATTTGTGCCGAATGTACAGACAGGGATTATAATGGCTTCAAATGTGGATTGAAAGCTTGCCGAGTCAGGCAGATGACAAAACAAGGCTTTGTAACCTTAGAAGAGCTTCCTCCTACCCTCTCTTCCCTAATCACATACTGGGAACATTTGTGTGGTATCACCAAAATGATGGGTGCTAGAACTAATACATGGGGATTAAAGGAAATGCTGTGACCAAGAGAGACTATATCATGATGAATAAAAAAGAAGGATTAAAAAAAAGTGACAGAGAGGTCAGAAGTCCACTGTGTAAGACAGAAAGTAACAGAAGTGTATGGAAACCCTAAGGTTTTATTAATAGTTCTCAAACAATATGATAGTAGTATTGATGTTGACATTTTATTTGCTCCAGATTTTGGTCGATCTTCTACTTCATGCTGACTTGGGTGACTATGGACTTTCTGTCCTTATGGCCAGTGTGGACAGAAATCCTGCAAAGTAAGTTCAGTGTAAGTCCCTACTTTTGGTCTTTGGCTACATCTTATGTCTTGTCACTCTGGGGTGGCTTCCCTGGTGACCTTGTCAAGTTTGTACCTACAAATACTTCATCCTAAATTTAATTGGGGCTGGCTTACAGATCCATTATTATCATGATAGGAAGCAGGGCAGCATGAAGGCAAACATGGTGCTGGAGGAGATGAGAGTTCTACATTTTGATCTGCAGGCAGTAGGAGACCGTGGGGCACAATGGGTTTAGCATGAGCATGGGAGACCCCAAAGCCCACCCCCACAGTAACACACATCTTCCAACAAGGCCATACCTACTCCAGTAAGGCCATGCCTTCTAAGAGTTTCCCTCCCTATAGGCCAAGCCTTCAAACACATAAGTCTATAGGGGCCATACCTATTCAAACCACCACAGCCTCCCAAGACTCACTTTTTTAAAAAAATGATTTTTCATTAACATATAAAAATGATGAATTTCATATAACAATTTCATACATATCATTTTAGTCTGCTCATATTTGCACCCCAGTAGCCTCCTTATTCTTTCCTGCTTACCTCTGAGTAAACCATGTTTTGGAAGAACCCAAAGAATAATATAGAGTAATATTTTACCTATTAAGGGCTACACAGTATTCATTACAACTATTCATCTCTTTGTTCATAGCTCAAAAATGACTACAGCTAAATATATCAACAAATGGCATGTGGCTGTGTGCCAATAAAGTTTTATTTACAAAAAACAAGCAGCCAGTGGGCTGGCTCATAGGCTAACCCTTATATTAGTATGTGGATTTATAAATTAATTAGATGATATAGTTTATGTAACCCAGGTTTACTAATTAATCAAGCATTGATTAAATGTGGTTCTATCTATTAATATTTTTAGCTAATCACTTATTTATTAAAATGTAAATTTTATGAGGGCAAAGTCTTTGCCTACCATTTTTTTTCTAGCATCTGAAAATGTCGCTGTCACAGTGTAGATAGAATACAAATATATCTCATTAATGAATGAATAAAACTATTTTCCAATCAACAATGTCTTCACCACGTGAAAGCTAATGAAGCTTTCCCAGAGCCTCTTTCTCAGAAACTTGAAAACTCAAGAGTGATTTTTAAATAAAATTTCTAGAATTTGTCCTGTTTTGTTTACCTGCATTAACTAAGTAAATTTCCTGTTCAAACATCCCTTCCATGCCCATTAGAGAAAGGGTAAGTCATCTATATTTTAAGTCAACACTTATATTACTTAATTTTCTTGACCAATAAAAGAGCCATTTCTTTGTTCTTGAATTTCTTCTTTATTATTGGTGTGGAACACCACCCTCTGTTCTGTTTGTTCTTTTTTGCATTTCTTTTGTAACAGTCAATACTTACTCTGAGGCTACAGAGATGATTTTTGCCTGTCACAGCTGAAGAACAAATAAAAGAGAAAGGGAAGTTTTAACATTCATATTCATGAGTATTTTAAAACAGTGAACCTGTTTTATTATGTGTGAATGGTAATCCAGTCGCCCATCTAACCAATAATATATGGCCAGGGTGTTTGTCCCACTCTCTCCTCTCATGTGAGCATGACACTAGGTCTGGACTCTCCAGAGATCTACTGGCCAATGTGGCACTGTGTGGCAAGATTATGACAGAATCCAAACTGTGAACAGGAGCTATTTCACAGACTCTTGCATAGGTGTCTACATGGCAGCGGGAAAAAGGAGGTATTCGGCAAAATCTCAGGATACACATTCTGAATAGTCTTCTACAAGGTAGGCAGCTAAAAGGTAGGCTGCTAAAACGTAAGGTCCGGACACAGTGGTCTGTACACTCTGGCTCTGTGTGTTCCCTGTTGGTGGTCAGTAAACTTACTCAGCTCTGCTGAGTCTACTGCAAACTCCACTGTTCCATGAGCATGTGCTCTACTAAACATCATCCAGCTTATGTACATGTACACATACATACACATACACACACAGCCCATGAATCTGGAGAAAAAGCAAGGTTCTACTTTCTTTAGAGTACTGTACTACCATAAAAAAAAATGGTTTTCTACCCTCAGGTTTGATTGATTGATTGATTGATTGATTGATGTTTGCTGTGCTGGGAATGAATGCCAGTCCTTTTAGTGTGCTAAGCAAGTATACTACCTTTGAGCTCTCCTGATACCCCATGGTATTTTTCCTGGATTCTTGGGAGACTGAAAGTTTGAAAGGGAGTGTGTGTCAGAATACACTTCAACATTTGGTCACCTGGCATGTCCAAGTCCCTGGATTACAGCCCAGTACTGCTGCAACAACAGCAGTACCAACACACACAGAGAGAGAGAGAGAGAGAGAGAGAGAGACAGACAGACAGACAGACAGACAGACAGAGACAGAGAGAGACACACAGAGAGACACAGAGAGAAAAGAATCCTTTTTCTTCGATTCTTAGTGTAATCCTTTCAGGGTACAAAGCTGACTCTGTGGCCAGAGAAAAGGTCAAAAACAAAAAAAAAAGGAAGAATTCAGTACTTCTATATACATAAGGGAAGCCAGAGCCCTTTTCATGGCCTAGAGGACTTACAGGATCCATGTTTCTTATCTCACTGAACTCTACTGCCTCCCACTCATTCCACTAGAGAGCTCTGACTTCCCCCTTCTTCTTGAAAATGTCAAACAATATTCTCTCATCAGGGCCTCGGTACTCCCTGTGGCCTTTGCTCAGGATTCCTTCCCAGGTCAGGGAAGCTTTCTGAATCTTTGGCCTCTTTCCTTCACAGTCATTTCTTAGCAGGAGCTTCCCTTGTCCCTTTACCCAAAATTACAGGCTTTCCTAGTTTTACGTATTCTTGTTCCAGTGTTTCTGTCCCTAGCTAGCTGGCATCCCTTTATCATATTTATCTTGCTTACTGTCAGCCCCCTCCTCCAGAATGTCATGCATGTCATGTTTCTCTACATTTTCTCTACATTTCAGTCCCTAAATGATGTTCAAACATGTAGAAGCACAGCATATTTACTGAACGAATGGATGGATCAATCAATGTTTGATTTCTTTTGAAAGAAGGAGCAATTTTCTGAGCATTACTGTCCACCAGAAGCAAAGAAGATGTAATGGTTTGAAAGTATGATCCCTAATGACATTTACCGTGCTCACTCCAGAATGTTAGTCACCTCTTTTTTCTTTATAGGTAACGTGACAACAGTGGGCACAAAAATACATGGAATTTCTCTGTGAAATAACCACATAGTCCTGGTTAATTCTTATGACAATAGGGACCTATTCATACAAATGTGGCCATTCCATATATGACAGACAGGCATTGCCTTACCCTCTGGAATGAGCTGACGCAACATTACACATGACTGACTAGAAGAATTCTTTCATGATTATAAGATATCCTGACTCAGCCTAGAGACAGAGCAGGTCACTTAACAAAGAGATCTGATAAAAATTCTTATTTGCATAGGTTTTTTGCTATTCACACATATGAGGTCTCTCCAATCATCTAATCATTGTGTTCAGCTTTTAACATAGACATTTGGAATGTGGAGGAATGTTTTGTAATGACAATGTCTCTGGAGACACAGACTCAAATATCCTGGGATGTTACTGTGATGAAATTTTGCCTCAAGTTCTCAAGGTTGTGTCCAGCTGCACGGCAGCATCAAGGACTTGAGCTCAGCTCTTGGAAACAATTGCTCAATATGCTATGTGCTTGTTGGAATATGGTTATCTCTGTCCTTCTAGAAGATTTGAAAGCCAGGACAAGTGCCCTTCAATTTGAACTTCAACATAGTATCACAGTAAGTGAACAACAACAAAAAAAAATTGAACAAATCTCCTTTTTAAATGAATGAGAACCTATACAGTAACACTTGGGAGGAACCAAGCTGCACCCTATTTATCATTTCTGTGTTTAGTGTGTGCATCAGCGAATATATTCACTCTCCTATTAAAATCACAGATTGATGTAGATCATACTTTCTTACTTATTCACAACCCCCTGCCACCACCACACACAAGTTTTCAGGTACATCAATGGGTGTGACTCAAAGGCAGCTACATCAGTAAAAAAGTCTTACCATGGAATGGGTACCAACTTGCAAGAGGCAGACCATTGAAGAGTTCCCATCTCAGATATATATATATATATATATATATATATATATATATATATACCCCACCTTTGATCATTCAGTTCTCAGATAAAAGCCATCCAACTTTTATTGCTATAATAAGCTTTAATCAAAACTAGAACTGGATAGATACCTACACTCTAAGCTATTAGAATCTATTTCCCCATTAATAACCCCAAATGATAATTTACCATGTTCCATCTGAACTGCTCTTATGGTCAATCCTCATAGTCATGCTTTTATGACTCATTTAAGCCATGACATCTTCCTTTTTTTATTATTGGATATTTTCTTTATTTACATTTCAAATGTTATCCCCTTTCCTGGTTTCCCCTCCTCCTGGAATCCCCTATCCCATTCCCCTTCCCCCTGCTTCTATCATGGGGATCTAACACCTTCAGCCTCCAACAGTTCAAAGATAAGAACTAAATGATGTGGAGAGTCACTGCGAAATGACATCCAACCTTGACCTGTTGTCCCAGACCCATGCACAGGAGGCAAGAGAGGTACAAGACGGGGGACCAGGAAACTACAGGTGATGTGGTAGCTCCAGTAAATCACAGGAGTCTGGAAAGGAAACAAAGGGGGTGGGAGAAAGCACCAGGGACTAAATGTGGGGGACACCCCTGCAACCCCAGAATCTGGGAGGTAAGAAGTCAGAAGGATCAGAAGCTACTCTCAATTATGTAGAAACTTTGTAGCCAGGTCAGGTTACATGACATGCTATCTGACATAGAAATTTCTCAGAATGAAAGTTCAGGAGTTTCCAGCTGCAGAGAACCAGTTAAGCACTTACAGCCAATAAAGAGTCACACTGAGATACGATCAAAAGAGGGTAGGCTATACAGCATGCTCTGAGCCAGTTTGGGCTATGTAGTAAATGTGAAGCTGGTCTGGGCCACAATGTGAGATCCAATCTCAAAAACCAAAACAACGAAAGCAAGATAAAGAAGACGAGGACATGGAAAGAATGGAGAGCAGGGGAGGAAAGGAAGGAGGAGGGTAGGGAAGGAGGGAGGGAAGGAGGGAGGGAAGGAGGGAGGGAAGGAGGGAGGAAAGGAGGGAGGGAAGGAGGGAGGGAAGGAGGAGAGACAAGAGAAGGGGGAGAAGGGAGGGAGGGAAGTTTTACAGATCTTAAAAAGATAGCTCAAACATTTTGAAGCAAGGCATGATGATTGGTACCTGTAATCTTAGGACTCAGGAGGCTGAAGCAGATGGATTGTTGTGAGTTTAAGACCAGCTTGGAGTGCACAGAGAGTTTAGCACAACCTAGGATACAGAATGAGACTCTGCCTAAAGAGAATAAGTAAAAATTAAAAATGAAAAGTTTATGCATAAAATAGATCAGAAGACAAATTTTAAGAGTTGGTTTTCCACTGTGAGTTCTGGGGATCAGACTCAAGTTGTCAAGCTCAAGAAACAAGTATTTTAAACCATGGAGCACCTCACCAGCCTGGGTTTGTTTGTTTGTTTATTTGAGACAGGTTTCACATGGCCTCAAGCTAATGAATTCATCATCCTCAAGCTCTGTCTCCAATGAGTAATAGATATTACAGGCCCATGTGCCTGGCTAAATATTTAATCTTCTAGAAAAGGCAACTGAAGAAGCTATTTGCTTAAATTAAAAAATAAATCATCAAGGATGGGATCGAGGAAAAGGATCTGATTCAGAAGTGAGTGACCAGGACTTCCTCAGATATGAAAACTGTGTCCCCCAGATTGAGCTGTATGTTAGATACACAGAGTTGATGAGCCTAAGTGAGCTCGGGCATGGGTGGACCCTCAGCTTACATTACTGTGAAGAGGATAGGCAGCCTAGTAAACAATGTGGCAAATATGAATTATTAGAGGAAGTTAGAGGCAGCACTTTTAACTGTCATAGCCCCGTAGACAGTGGTCTAATGCATATTACGTCAAGAAAAGTAGCATATAATTAAATAAAGAACGTGAGAAACAGGAAGAAAGCAAACATACAAACTAGTGTCTCAAGACCTAAATTCAGGAGACAGAGTCGGAGGTAGAAGTAAGAGGAGGGAGCACTATAAATGCCTAATTTATAGACATGGAAGGCAGCAAATAATCAACCCAAAAGAATAAAAAGTGGTTTTCTTCAAATGAAGAAAAATTGGGGGTGGGAGGTCTGGAGAGATGACCCAGCAGTTAAGAGCACTGGCTGTTCTTCCAGAGGACCCAGGTTCGATTCCCAGCACCCACATGGCAGCTCCCAACTGTCTGTAACTCCAGCTTCAGGAAATCCAACACTCTCACACAGACATACATGCAGGCAAAACATCAACTCACATAAAATAAATCATTAAAAAGAAAAAGAAAAATGGAAATGGGGAACACAAGAACTAATGCTGTGCACATAGTTTTAAAACTGACTTGTTGGGGGCTGAGACATGGCTCAGTGAGAAAGAGTGCTTTGCTGTTCTTCCAGAGGATCCAAGCTTGGATTCCTGCACCCAAATCAGACAACACGCAATCCCCTGGAACTCCAGCTCCAGAGGACAAGCACCCCTTTACACATGTGTAATACACACGTATACATATGCATAAAAATACATCTTTATTAAAGAAACTAAGTTTTTAAAGATAATTTACATGTATAAAAAGAAAAGTAAATTTTAAAATGTATATTTTCGAGGCATAGCACATTATGAGATATAGAGAGATAGATGATACATAGAAAAATATATAGATACTAAAACAGCTATGACAGTAAAGCAAATTATTATATCCATCCCAGCAGGCTTTCTTCCCCTTTATTTTACTTCTATTGTTGTATTTTGCTTTTGTCTGTCGACTTACGATGCAAAGTGTTTTGCTTTTTAACTTCTAATGTTTTAAAACCAAGATAACCTAGTTCAGACGAGTTTCCAAGCTGACTGCATTCAATCGGAACTCAGTTTTTGGATGATGATGGTAAGTTTCCTAACACGGTAGTGGAGCTCCTGTGTTCTAACTGCTGGTAATGTCCCTTTTTCTCCTTGGTAAAAGGAGTTAACAAAGTTTCAGTTCTAGTCTTACGCAGACTGAGTCATCTCAAATGTGTCCTGGGACACACAACATGCACAGGAAGCTGGATTCATCCGCCTCACTCTGGTCCTCCCCAGAGATGGCCCTGGCTCACCCTGCTGTGTCGGTTCTCCAGGAGGAAGAGGGTTTGGTTAGCGTTGAGTTGTAAATGCCTTCAAATTATCCGGATAAACTCACTCAGTTTGAAGTCTGTCAGGTACAAGGTACACAGGACACGCAGCTGTCTCTCAGCCTTATCTGGTTGTAGTATCCTCAGGATCTTGGTGGAGGGCTACTATCGGATGAGCTGCAGAGCATCTGCCCTTGTTCGAATCTTCTGTGCTGCTTGAAGTTCTTCTCCAACCCCTTGCCGCAAGGGTCGGGGTTGGCTGTTTCTGCTTCCTGCTTCCAACTGCCGCTTCGTATTTGTGGGTGTTTGTCTGCAAGTACGTTTGTCCACTGCGTGCATGCAATGTCTGTGGAGGCCAGAAGCGGGCTTCAGACCCCACCTGGGACTGTAGTTACAGAGAGTCGTGGGCTGCCACGGGGTGATGAGAATTGAACTCCAGGTCATATGGAAAAAAGAAGTCAGTGCTCTTTTTCACTGAGCCATCTTTTCAGCCTACATAGTTTAGGTTTTTATTTTATTTTATTGATTTATGGCAAGAGCAGCTAAAATTGTTCATTTAGCAGGAATCACAATTTCATTTTTAAAAATATTTATTCAGTGTGTGTGTGTGTGTGTGTGTGTGTGTGCGTACCACAAATGCACAAGTGCCATGGTATACATGGAGGTCGGAGGATAACTTGCTGCCTCTACTGGCTGGTTTTGTATGTCAACTTGACACAAGCTAGAGTCATCAGAGAGAAAAGAGCCTCAGTTGAGGAAATTCCTCCATGAGATCCAGCTGAAAGGCATTAGTGATCAGTGAGGGAGGGCCCAGCCCATTGTATGTGGTGCTATATCACTGGGCTGGTGGTCCTGGATTCTATAAGAACAGGCTGAGCAAGCCATGTGAAGGAAGCCAGTAAGCAACATCCCTCCATGACCTCTGCATCAGCTCCTGCCTCCAGGTTCCCACCCTGCTTGAGTTCCTGTCCTGTCTCCAATGATGAACTATGACCTGGAAGTAAGCCAAATAAACCCTTTCCTCCCCAACTTGTGTTTTGGCTATGGTGTTTTCATCACAGCAGTGGAAACCCTGATAAAGACACTGATGGAGTCACGTATTTCTTTTCACCATGTAAGTCCTAGGGATCAGGCTCAGGTCTGTCCAGCTTATCAGCTTATCAGCTTGTCAGCAAGCACCTTCCTTTTGAGCCATCTCCTTGGCCAACAAAGTTCTAAATTTTATTGCTTGTTATGGTGGTTTGAAAGAGAAATGTCTCCCATAGGCTCCAGTATTTAAGCAATAGTTTCTCATTGGTAGTAGTCTTAGTTACTGTTCAATTGCTGCGAAGAGACACCATGATCAAGACAAGTTATAAAAGAAAGTATTTAACTGGAGGTGGAGGGGGAGGGATGTTTCCGTTTGTAAGAATGAGTCCAGGAAGCCTGGTAGCAGGTAAGCGAACATGGCACTGGAGCAGTAGCTATAAGCATGCATTCTTATCCACAAATCTGAGGCAGAGAGAACAAGACTGGGCCTGGGGTAGGCTTTTGAAACCTCAAAGCCCACCCACAGTGATATCCCTCCTCCAGCAATGCCAGCCCTCCTAAGCCTTCCTAAACAGTTCATTCCTGGGAACCAAACAGTGAAGCATATGAGCCTGTGGGAGCTGTAGTCAGGCAAATGACTGTAGTGGTCCTGTTTGGAGAAGTGATACAGCTTTGCAAATTATTCTTTGGGAAAATACAATACCAGAGGCAGGCTTCCAGTGTGTGGTTTAAAATGTGATTTTTTAGCTTCCTCTTCCTACTGCCAGTCTTGCTGCTTGTTGCCATACCTCTGTTCTATCATGGCGGACCATCAGCACTCTGGAACCGCAAGTCAAAATAATTCCCTCTTCTTTAAAGTTACCTTCAGTCAATGGTATTTTATTACAGGAGCAGAAAAGGCTTCGCATTTCTTCTGAAAACTTTGCATTTACACCTCAAAAAGTCAAGAAATTCTGGAAGCCTTTGTAATGGCAACCCAATTATATTTTTAAAGGTATTGCTTCTGAGTAAAGTCACAATGCGAAGCTCCACTTTAGCAAGGAAAGGGGAGAGACAGACACCGTTTAATCCCTGCAATGATGAAGATGAGATCCCATGCAAATCTAACAAAAAAAGAGCCAGGAATGAAAGAATGTATGTAGAGAAAATACAAACACACACCCATTCATCCCCCTCCAGGCTCCCACCCCCTACCCTATGCTAATCAGAAAAAAAGAAAATTTATGCTCACAAAGTATATAAAAAACATAAGTTTATATTTCAAAACAATAAAGATATTAAGAAAATAATGTGACTTGAAATCCAACATTCTGACTTAAATTAGAAAAACCAGAACGGATGTGACAGACCATAGGAAAGAATGAGATTCAGACATGAAAGATGAAGAGACTACTAATACAGAAAAAGTTACAGCAGGGAGCATTTGAAATTTGTTTTTTTAAGGCATAATTTTTTTCCACAATCTTTTTCCACAATCGAAGGACATATATTATTAAAAGGTAAAAATAAACAAGGGAAAGTGGATTCAAAGGAAAGTGGTCCACTGTGGATAAAGAGAACGTGACACATGAAAGAGCTTCTCACCCAGGAAACCACATAAGAGAAGACACAGTGTGATTTCAGAAATTTCCACAGTAAGGAGAGAGATGGAACTGAGTTTGAAGTGAGTATTTCATACCTAGGAACGTCTATGTAGTTAGCCAATGCTAGGAACGTCTATGTAGTTAGCCAATGCTAGCAACATCACTGGCCCTGGAAACATTCACAATTTTAGGAACGCAAAAGGGAGATGAATCGACTTTCAGCACATATCTCGGCAAATGTGGACATGAGAAGAAAAGAGATTTTAAGATATTCAGAAGAAACAAATGAGTCCAAGATTTTATAGCACCCCTCCCCCCCCCAAAAAAACCTGACATCCAACTAAGAAAAGCATAAAATAACCAAGCTGTTCTCAGTATTCAATAGTGTGAGTTCCTGCTGAATTAATTAAAGGCAGTCAGGAAAGCCATTAACTAGAAGAGGAGCCACACAATAGATTTTTTAAACCTCAGAATGGGGATGGGATATCAAAATGACTTTCAGTGATCTTTCATTGAAGCATGTGATAGCAAATCTAGCATGTCTTTCATTTGAGCTTCTCCTAACTGCTTGTTGTACAGGATACCAAAAGTATAGGAATATTCTAATCCTTTGTTGAAACAAAGTTATGGCTTATCATATGTAGGATGTGTCATAGTCGTCTGTGTATAAAATGCCTCAAATAGTATTAGCTCTGGTTCCTAGGCTATCTAACATGCAACATGGTCTCTATTTTAAATCATAGATTTGTTTGCATAAAATTACTTAAAAGAAATGTTTTTCATTAAAATGCTGGCTTTTAAAATAGCTTAGATTAAGTTTTAATAAGCATCAAAGATTGGTTTATGTCAGAACCAAATCCAATAAAAACTCTGAAGAATGTTTCCATGAAACAGCATATTGATTCTGTTTGAAATACTGACAATGAACGTTTAAGTTGTTGGCATTCTGACCGTTTATTTCTTTGTTTTATTGTGCCTGTTAATTTTCTTAATAGCACATTATAATAGCCCTCAGTGTGTGTAAAAACAAATGTGCTACAATCCATCCTAGCTGTATTCCATATGCTTCCCTGAGTCAGCTCTGTCTGAAACAAGCTAAACCACTAGGACGGCAAATCGTACGTGCCTCCAGACATGTTCACAGCTTGGCTGGATTTACCCAGAGAAGATGAATCATGCAGTATGCAAATCTCTGGCTCTTTATATCTATCTAGAGTTTGTTTTCTATGGAGTCCAAACTTCTTTCCCATGGAGATGCTAAATAGAAGGAAGATGGGAGGGCTTTGCCCAGAACATCATTTGATTGACAATCTGAGCCAGATATATGTTGTTTGAGCTCAGTATAAACTATTTTAGCCAATTTGTTTCTCCACACCCCACTTTAACCTTTATGTCAAGCTATGGACATATACCATCCTGTGGGAAATGTGCTCCTTGAATATCGAAAATTTTAGAGAACGTATAATTGGTGTAAGAAGTCAAGATATTCTGTAGGAAATATATTCTTCATCTGCCAACTTCTTGAACTAATGATTTCAAAGATTATGTATAAGAATATCCAGTTCCCAGTGTGATTGTCTCTTAGGCCTTTCTTACCATTTGCACAGGGATGTGTACCCATTAAAGGTGGAATTTATGAGTAGGCAGTATTGCTAAGACTTACTGGAAATCTTTGTTGACAATTTTGCAAGTGTTTATTTAGTGGAGACAGAGGAATGTATCCTAATTAAGAAATTAAAAAAAAAAAAAGAGTAAATATGTCCAAAGTGGTAAACAAATTTCCCATCTCAATCTCGTTATGACTGAGATATAGTAAATTAAATACCAGCTACATGGGGTGCTGAGACAGGAGGATCACCAAGTTCCAAGTTTTCTTTCACTACAGAGTAAGTTCATTGGCATTCTGAATAACTTAGTGAGATTTAAAAGAGAACTGGGGTGCAGTTAGAGATAGGGCACTTGCTTCACATGCAGAGGATCATAGTAGACCTTACTCCTAATGCTGTAGAAGGAAGAAAAGGAGGGAAGGAAGGAGCTTTAAAAGACAAACAAAAACAAAAGATGTTTAAAGGAAACATCTGGAACAGTGGTCAGTAGCAGGGCTTCCTGGCTCACACCTACAATCCCAGCACTTAGGAAATTGAGTCACAAGGAGCACAAGCTGAGAACAACTGAGTGGAGACAGCAACCAAAAAAGAGAGAGGTTACCACTAGCGCAACAGAATAAGCACCCTAAGTATTATAGAAAATATTTCTCTTGAATAACATAGAAATAATTGATGCAAAGTGATATAAAGGGATGAGAAAAGCAACACTGCGTTCTAAATTCATTTAAAGAAATGTAAACACAGACTCTTGCTGGGTAAATATAACACATTCCTAGGGCACAGGGAGAGTTTAGCTAACATAGCAATTTAATTCACTCTTCCCTCCTCAAATGTTATAATTTTCAGCAGTTAAAAGCCCAAGAAAAAGCTTCTCTATTTTTGGTATTAGTATTTCATATAAAAACATTTTCTATGCTCCGGGCAGACATTTGGATCTGATACCACAGTCACCTGTAAATTCTAAGTATGGAGAAACAAGGGGAAATATTTCTAGATCTAAAGCAATTAGATCCCCATGAGAATCTACAACCAATTCCCAGAAATTCTGATAACTCTTGCTAATGGAAGCATGGGGTGATGTCTGCCTTGCTGTTGCCAAAACCGACTCGTCTCATTGAGAACCAGAGAGTTCCCGTGAATTTTGCAATGTGCCGTCATTCTCTGATTTTAGCAATTATTACAAAAGCAGGCTTCATTTGAACATATTAGAGCATTTTGACATCTTGGGTGGAGCAGATTTTAAGGGAAACAGTGAGGTTATCTGCTCCATGACACACTGGACTGGCCACTCCCAAGTAACTCCAGCCTTCAGAACTGTCAGATATCCAGCTACGGTGAGTGAATTTGTGGATGTGTTATTCACAACTGTGACTGTTAATTTTCTTAATTAACTAATTAATTTTAAAAATCACCAGGAAAACAAACCTAGCCATATTTTTCCAGGATTGTTTTCAAAGGGGGAAAGATTTACATAATTCTTTTAAGCTGCACATGAGGAGGAAAACATTTATAGAAAGATAGTGAAAAGACAGATGGACTTAGAAACATTATGAAAAACTCTGACAAATGCTCAACTTATTTTCCATTTACATTTTTGCCACATTGGTCTTTTATGAAAAAAAACTTTGTCATTTCTGGTTAACAAAAATGTATGTGTTCTTTGTACAAGTCATCTTATCACATATGTATGTAATCTATGTGTGTTATATATGTATGTTATTGTGTATGTTGTATATATGTTATATCTACATATATACGCAGTAGTGGGTGGCTAAATCAAGCTAACATTGTGCATATAAAGCATGCATTATTTTATACTCACGTCACTTTTCGTGATGAATGATGAAGATACTTAAAATCTGCTTCCTTGGCAATTCTGGCTATAACAATACAGTTTTAGCCACTATCATCTGCTGGGATGGGGGAGTGGAATTAAAATTTGCTTTCAAGAAAGTTTGGAAAGGAATACTCTCTGTGTCAGCTCCAAGGCTCAGCTCTCTCCCTGTGTCTCTATACTCATCACCAGGAGAGGTATCTTTATAACACAATCCCATGATGAGGGCTGCAGAATAGCGATGCTATGGGGAATAGACAAGCATTGCCAGAAACATGACGGAGGAAGGCAGCACTCCCTGCATTCCATTGGCAAACCCCAATTTACAAGATCATTGTTCCTAACTGTACAAGCACTTTTCAAACTGATATTCCAAGACGAAGAAGCAGCCTTGCTCACAAACGTTGATGCGCCCATCTCCTGCAGACTAAGCCTAGACATCAACACAATGCATCATGTAAGGCTTTCCGATCCATCTTTCATGCTCCTTTGGCCAAACTGCCATATTTTCCTCACTTGCCTTTAGCATTTGGAGCCATTTGAGATTCTCTTGTAGTTTCTTATTACAGAGCTGAGAGTCCTCTGTTGTTGTTGTTGTTGTTGTTGTTCTTCTTCTTCTTCTTCTTCTTCTTCTTCTTATTATTATTATTATTATTATTAGGATTTGGGGATATTTTTTGTTCTTTTGTGCTGTTGTTGTTAGACAGCATCTCAAGTAGCTCAGGCTAGCCTCAAATTCATAGCCTCAAGGTCCTCTCCTCAACTAAATAGCGAGGGTCTCATGGGCACAGACTTAGCATTTATGACTATTTGGGCATCAACACCATGTACAGTGCCTGAAGCATGGTATTTATTTAATCATGTCTAAAAACACAAGCAAGTGGTGTGTGTGCATGTGTGTGTGTGTGTGCACATACACACCTGTGTGCCTGTGAGCCTATGTGTAGAAAGAAGGCTGCTCTACTTCTTTTATAATGCCAAAACAAAAAGAAAAATAACTTTCAAGATAAAGCTTAAAAGGTAACCAATTATCAAATAATTTTACATTTGATGATTCAAATTTCCTCTAAAATGGTTAGGCTTGTCAGCCCATCACTGAATTTTAGGGTGTTAAAAGCAGTTCCTGGGCTGGTGAGGTGGCTTAACAAGCAGAGCATCTGCTGCCACACCTGATGACCTGGGTTTGATCCCAGAGACACACATGGTGAATGAGACAATGAGACAAGTTGTGTTTTGATCTCCATGTATATGCTGACTGGTACAAAAACCTGTGTGTATGCAAACAAACACACACAATACATGCATTTATACATACATACATACGCATATATACATAGATATAGATAAAATATGATTAAAAACTTTGAAGTAACTCTTGCTCTACACCAGATTTCTTAAATTACTGTACCATCAAAAAAGCAAGAATGAATTGCAGAGGAAACGTTCCCAATGCAGCTTCATTTGTTAAAAGGGACTGGAGTACCATGCTGTGACCCAAGTGAAGATACTGCTGTACTTTCTAAAATTTCTCAGAAAAAGAAAGCTTGCTAAAAAGAGGCCACTGTGTATTTCCAGACACAGCATGTTACTTTAGCTGGGAAATTACATCATCTGTGGACACCCACCAGGAGGGGCTTGAGGACAGTGTAATACATACCAGGCTAATGAGAATACTTGACTAATGAGGAAATTCACAAGGATGAAAACTTGGGCTGACAAAAATAACCAGTGCCGTCATGACTTAACCAAAAGTTGTTTGTGCCCCCAATCCCCATTACTGACTTGTTGCTTAATTGACCACAGGTGTCTAGAACAGCTCTTTCCTGAAAACAGACAAGGCAGTGGAAGGTGTCTATAAATTAAAAGAAAACCTTGGACGTAAAAGCATTTCATTTTCTTTGCCTAAATTCGGCATAGAGTCTGATTTGGGGCCTTAATGTCATTTTATGAAGAGAATTTCCACAAGGTTAAACTGGGAGACAAAGGAATATGACAGGCCTTGCTAATACACATCTGACCCAACCTGAGCAAACTCTGTGACCCGTGCTCTATCAAACCTGTGATTTGGATGGGCTGCTGAAACACAAAGGTGTTCACAGGTACTGCTGGAGCTTTACATTTCTAAACGCAGCTGACTCAACTTGCTTAGGAAGCAGTTCTAAATGGCTGAGAAGTATTCCAATAATGCATGTTCATGTTTAAACTGTCAGTGTGTGTGCTAATAAGAAGCAGGGATGAACGGAAAGAGAGGGAGAAGGAGACGAAGAGGGAAAGGGGGGAGAGAGAGAGAGAGAGAGAGAGAGAGAGAGAGAGAGAGAGAGAGAG
>JADRCH010000288.1:4098480-4166923 GCA_019843965.1 Rhynchomys soricoides | reverse complement strand
TCTCTCTCTCTCTCTCTCTCTCTCTCTCTCTCTCTCTCTCTCTCTCTGCTTTGCACTTGTGGGTGGAGGTATAACTTTTGGACATTGCTCCAACACCGGACCTGCCTTCCTGCTATCATGTTCTCAACCATGATGGCCATGGAAACTAACCATGAACCTCAAATTAAATGCTTTCTTTCTAAGTTGTGTTGATCCTGATCCTGATGTCTCATTGCAGCAATTAGAAAAGTCACTAAGAGGCAGCACCTCAGAGTTGTCCTCTGACCTCCACGTGCAAAATATGATACGCACACCCTTACTTGCATAATGCACACAATTAAATAATAAATTAAATAATAAATAATGTGTTATGGGGGAAGATGACCAATATAATTCTAACCCTCTGAAGCTGATAAATACTTTCATAGTGCCTTTTCCATAGCAATAGAAAGATCAAGACAGAAGTTTGCATTGTGAATGGGGCAATGCTATGGCAGTCCTATGCTGTGTGTTAAGAAAATATCAAAGACATTGGAGTTTGGACTCAGAAAACAGTTGAACGGTTTAAGTGTGGCTAAATGGCCCATCCTAGTGGGATCTTGGAAGACAATAGTACAATGTGGACTGATGTTTTGGTGAAGAATGTGGCTGCTTTTTGCCCATATCCCAAGAATCTACCAGAGGCTAAGTGGAAGAGTTCTGGAATAATTTTGTTAGCAGAGACTTCAAGACAACCTAGTATTGACTGTGTCATGTGGTTGTTTTGCAGACCTACAGTAGAAAAGGTTGGGCAGATTTAAAAATACATAAAATGTACAGTTTGTGGATAAAAGGAGCCCTGAGAAAAGTTTAGAGAAAGGCCTGATGCTGATGGGAACAGAGGGAGTGGTGCCCTTGGGGCTGGGCCTCACACAGCTAATATGTAACTCCTGAAATTAAAAGGCCTAAAGAACCATCTGTTCCCGAAGAGCAACAATGAAGAAAATTCTATGCAAATGTAATTCAAGGGAAAGGGCTGGTTCCATCACAAGCAAGCATAGAAGTTAGCAGCATCAGCCATGTGGTTCTGAATTTAGGGTCATGGAGGGTACAGGAGTAAAGGGGTTATCAAACCTTCCTCTATGGTTAAGGAAAGCAGATGAGGCCAGGTATGTATCAGGGGAGCCCCTGCAGAGGGGCCTAGAGAGACTGTTGCATGAAGCTATGTGAAAGTGAGCAAAGACTGCCTTGGAGACTCCAAGATACTAAAGATGACAGAGCCCTGAGATTCTGCTGAGGAGAGCCACAAAGAGGGAGTGAAATCAATACATGAGAGAGAAATGTGTTGCAGTCAACAAAGCTGGAAGGAATGGGTGACTTGAAGAGCCATGAAAGCCCTTTCCACTGCGATACAGAGCTGCAAGACTTGGAGTTTGTCCCACTAGGCTTCACTCTTGCTTTGGTCCAATATTTCCTCACCATGTCCCCATTCGTCGTTGGAATGGTAATGTATGTTCTGTGCCAATATATCTTGGAAGTATGTAATTTGACTTTTGATTCTACAAGGTGTTACAAGTAAGACATTGCCTCAAGTCTCAGAAAAGACCTTGTACTTTTAAGCAGAGTCAAGACTGTGAAGGAGTATCAGGACTTTTGAAGTTGGAGTAAATGCATTTTGCATTGTAGTGTAGCTACAAGCCCATGGGGGCCGAGGAGTAGACTATGATGGTTAGGAAGGGTATGTCTTCCATGGGCTCATATATTTAAATATTTGATCTCTAGTTGGTGGAATTGTTTTGCAAGGATTAGGAGGTGTGGCCTTGTTGAAGGAGGTGTGTCACTAGGAGTAGGCATTGAGGTTTCAAAAGTCCAAACCAAGGGGCTGGAGAGATGGCTCAGCAGTTAAGAGCACTGACTGCTCTTCCAGAGGTCCTGAGTTCAATTCCCAGCAACCACATGGTGACACATAACCATCTGTAATGGGTTCTGATGCCCTCTTCTGGTGTGTCTGAAGACAACAACTGTTCTCACACACATGGAATAAATAAATCTTAAAGAAAAAAAAGTCTACACCAGGCCCTCTGGACCTAACTTGCAGATGAAATGTAAGCTCTCAGCTACTGTTTCAGTGCCATGCCTGCTTTCCTGCTGCTATGTTTTCTGCCATGATGGTCATGGACTCCTCCTCTGAAAACATAAGCAAGCCCCCAGTTAAATGCTTTATTTTCTGAATTGCCTTGGTCATTGTCTTAGTTAGGGTTTTGCTGCTGTGAACAGACATCATGACCAAGGTAACTCTTATAAAGGACAACATTTAATTGGGGCTGGCTTACAGTTTCAGAGGTTCAGTCCATTATTATCAAGGCAGGAACATGGAAGCATCCAAACAGACATGGTGCAGGAGCAGCTGAGATTTTTACATCTTCATCTGAAGGCAGCTAGCAGAAGACTGTTTTCCAGGCAGGTAGGATGAGGATCTTAAAGCCCATGTCCACAGTGACACACCTACTTCAACAAGGCCATGCCTACTCCAACAAGGCCACGCCTCCTAATAGTGCCACACCCTGGGCCAAGCATATTCATACCATGACATTCACAGTCATGGTGTCTTTTCACAGCAATAGAATGGCAACTAAGACACTAGCATGAGACTTGCATTATTTTACATAATGGCTTCTGCAAAGGCTACCAAATGAAAGGGTTTTATAACTATTGATAAAAGTATTGTTACCCAGCACTACTGGCCATCGCCTACCTCCTTCGTTTGCCCGTATTCCAAAAGAAAAAAGGAATCCTGGGCTAGCAAGATGGCGTGGTGAGTGAAAGTGCTTGCCACCAAGTTTGACAGCCTTAGTTCAATCCCCAGGACTCTCGTGATGAAAGGAGTAAACTAACTTCATCAAGTTGGCCTCAGACCTGCACATGTGCACCGTGACATGCACATGTATATGACAGCCTTACTCATACATGAATTTGTAAGGAAATAAGTGTAATTTTAAAATGAAAACCTTAAAACACACACACACACACACACACACACACACACACAGGAAAACAGTAAATAATAAGGGAAAATGGATTCACTTACATACTTACATTTTGGGCAGGGCCAAGTCAAAAAAGGAACTCATTTCTTCTCCCCAAGCCATGGCAGCTTAACAGTTTATAAAGAACAGTGAGGCAAGACCAGATGAGACATCCATTTCCTTGTGAAACAGAATAATCTTTTCTGGGAGAAAAGGAACTTGGTGTCTGGTTATGTGGTATCTCCACTCTCTGTAAGTTACTACGATGATGCCGAAGACAACGACGAGGAGGACAACGATGACGAGGAGGAGGACAAGGACGACTACTATTATATTCAAATCTTGGCCTGAGTAAAAATGCCCCTTATGTTTCCCAGGCTGACGTCAAACTCATTACACAGTCAAGAATGTCTCGAACTGCAGATTCTGCCTCTGCCTGTTAAGTACAGGGATTGCAAACATGTCCCACTGTGCCTAGTTTATGTGGTGCTGCTAACCAAACCCTGGGCCTTACATGTGCTAGGCAAACCTTTTACCAATGGAGAGATATCTCCAGTCCACCATCCCACTGCCCCAATCTCACGTTTTGAAAGGGAAAGGAGTCTTGGGGTTTTATGACGCGGAGTATATAAGATTCATTCGTGGAGAGATGGCTCAGTGGTTAGGAGTTCTTACTGCTCTTGCAGAGGACCTGGGTTTGGTTTCCAATATCCACACAGCAGCTCATAACTGTCTTTCACTCCGGTTTCAGAAGATCTGATATCCTCTCCTAGCTTCTATGAGCAAACATGGCAAGTATGTGGTATACATGCATACATGCAGTCAAACACGCACAAAATAAAAATCAATTGTTTGAAAGGAACCATATCTGTTCCAAACCTGGCAAATTTCTTCGTCCCTCGGCTCATTGCTTTCCTACTTTTTCCTGTTTGTATTTTAACAGAGTTTCACACTGTAGTTTAGACAGTTCGTAAACTCCCTGTGGAGTCCAGGCTAGCATCTAACTCAAAGCAGCCCTCCTCTGGAATTCAGGACCTGGGATTATAGACATGGGCCAACACTCCCAAGTACAGTTCCTTTGCTAGGTATAGGGCCAAGGTGCTTTGCATATTTTCTCTGAAGATCAGCTTTAAGCTCTAATTCCTGCATGCCTGTTAATAACAGTTAAAAGAGGGGATACAAATGTCTGTGGAATATCTCCTCTGTCTGCCAAGGCTCCAGCTATTTGTCCTAGCACAGGATCGCTGTGAGTTCTGGATGTTTTCACGTGTGTGAGGACTGGTTTTGTTATGTTAGCTTGAGGCAGTCTTTCCCGTTTGTCTTTATTTGGAAATCAAACATCATCAAACAGTGTGCAAGGATGGCACCTTGATAGAAGGTTAGAGCGAAATAAATAAATAGTTTACAATAATAATAATGATAATGATAATAATTATATCAGTTTGCCTAAGTAAGAGCTTCAGTGATTGGCATGCACCCACACACTTCTGCATCATTCAGAGCTAATGTGAGCCACAGAAACAGTTTTCAAAAGATTTAGAACACGGAAAAGAAGGTGCAAACACATTCCTCAGGAAGCTGGTGCAGGAATGAGGCAGCGCTGCCCCTCTAGCATGCCACTGCCCATCTGCTGACTCACGTAGTCAGAGTCGGGTGGGGCCGCAGCTGAGACCTTGGTGCTGCAGCTCATGAGTGGAGTTCATGATTCACTTTCTCTGACTTCTGGGCCAAGTGCGGTTTGTTTTTATTCCTTACCTCCTAGACATACGGGACAGAAGTTCCTCTTGCACAGTGTCCCTAGTAGAGCCCTAGAGGCAGACAGGCTGGAGTTTTGGTCCTTCGTTGTGGTTTCCAGGCAAGCTTCAAAGACTCCGGTTCTTCTTGAACTTCCCACGCCATACCCATCCACCCCTCCTGACGGCCTCCCTTGCAAACTTCAGATTCTAGCATCAAGCAGAAAATCCAGCTCCTGCCTTGTTGCTGCTGTTTGGGGGTTAGAGGGTTCTGGGAATAGAACCTAGGGCCTTCACCTAGGCAACGACTCTAGGGCTGAGCTGTAATCCCGGCCCTTGGTTGTTTTTGTTGTTTTGATACACTGTATATTCCAGGCTGATGTCAACTTTGCCACCTTCCTGACTTCTCCTCCTGATTAGAGGTAAACTAGTTCTTGACTTTTGTATGTCTATATTTTCCACAGATTCTGTGACTCTCGTACTCCAGAATGAGGAAAGTCTGATTGTCAGCCTTTCAGCTTTCTTAAAATATGTACAGAGAACCCTTTTAAAGGCTTCAGCAAAGGTGGTTAGACTTCTTGGCTGGTTGGGTGGGGGCTGTGGGAGAGTGGAGGCAGGGGATCAGAGATCTGATTAGTTTAGGCCAGTCTAAACTAAATAAGACCCTGACACAAAGAGTGGTGTGGGGTGGGCAGACATTGTGTAGCACAACTGTAATCCCAGCAAGCAGGCTGATTTCTGTGACTTAGAGGCCACCTTGCTCCACTTATCATGTCCAAGGCCAGCCAGGGCTACATGATGAGACTCTGTTTCAAAAAACAAAAACAAAAAGAAAGAAAGAAATCAGGGACTAACAAGACAAGGTCCTGGCCTTCAAATATCTGACAAATTAATGAAAGACATACTGTTCTTAAAGATTCTTGATTTAAATTAGGTCATTTTGCCAACTGTCAATATTTTCTTGTAGTAATTTGAATGGACATCTCTTAGGTGAAGAGGTATTGTTTAGACAGCAAGTGATTCCCCCTCCCCCACCCCGACACACACACACACACACACACACACACACACACACACACACACACCCTTACACCCAGCCCAGCACCCAGGATAGTCTTAAAACCTTTTAAAATATAATCATCACCTGATGTTAGCTTGTCATTGTATGTTTTGTTCTTTAAAAATTAAGCTCAGAAAAAAAAAACATCAACTCATTGTAGGAAATGAGTCTTTAGACTTCCAAGAACTGACAGGTACCATACAGGAGCTACCTCTGAGACTGTTTCAGAAAGAGAAAACTTGAGAGTCGTCAACGATTTGGCTGAAATTCAGCTAAATTCGGGCAAGACAGATGGCTTGGCATGAACAGGACAATGGTCCCACAGCATGACAGGTACTTCCCCAGTGAAAACAGACCCCAGCATCTGGTGTGTCGACAAAGATTGCCATGTGTGTTTGGACAACACTCACCAGACATACACGCCATGGTGGTTGTATCACCCCCCAAAAGCCCTCATCAACGTCCATCTGTCTTATATGATAGTTTTGCACCCTGTCGGGGTAATTGACATTTTTCACACCTACAAGAAAAATCCCAGGTCTTCCCTGTACAACTCATATCTACGTGCCTAACTTGAATTTAATTAACATGTGGGATTCATCCACTTCAATACAGTTTTACTCTTCGACAGCAAATTAAAGCTGCTCAGCATACCTATTCGAAATTTCCACCCAGACAGAGGAGAAGTTTACAGGCTACAGATTATTAGGAATTGCCATAAAAGCGAAAAGCATCACACAGTTTTGTTCTTCAGTATAAAAACAAAAATCAATATTTACCCCCTACATTTTAATTTTTTCTTCTCTTGAAAAGCAACATGTTCCTCAGGGAAAGTTGTATATTTCTATTTCTGGTTGTACCCATCAGTTCTCTCTCATCTCGAGGTTTATTTAAGTAGCTGCAAGTTATCTGCTGATAATGTTTCTACATGTGCTCAATCAACAGTCATGAACACTGATGTTTCTGCTGACTTCTTCCAGTGGGTTCTATATATCAAGACTTCAGTGTGTCTAGCAACTGATAGTGACTCGAGATCCACACATGATTTTGGGATGCATCAGGCAAGCTAGCAGACAAATAGAGGAGGAATTGCAGGAGTGGGGAGAAGGAGGAGGAAGAATGGGGGGGGGGGGACACCACATCCCCACATCCAGAGTCACATTGTGACTTAGGTCCAGGAAAGAAAAAAGTATTAAGTCTTCGATTTCTAACTACTCAAAGGCTCGAGACTCCTGCTTTTTCTGCATTGTGGATTTCAGTACAGATTGCAAACAGACAGGAATACTGACGTATCTAAACCTTTTGTCTTTTATGTAAACTTAAAAAATCTCTAGTAAGCTTCAGGGAATCGACTTGAATGCACTTCTGACAGGACAAAGGACTCCAGATAAGTACTGTCAATCAACAAACTTTTTCCCTTTTGCCAGTTCCTCCTATTCTGGAGGGTGGGATCTTTCTTCCTCTCCTCTGGTCTTTGGGCTCCCCTAATTGTCAGGCCTTTGAGTCTGAAAGTTTCAAATGCACACCCAAGATAAAAAATTTTCCTCTAAACTCTTTAACTTTACCATCTCTCCCTAGTCTGTCTGTCACAGATTTCAAACAAACTACAGAAGACTCCAGCAATTTGCCAGCCCCAGATGTTCCCTCAAATTCTGCATCCTGGTTAACTTCAGATTGACCTGTACTTCCCTAGCCCCAGCCTCACAAACTGCTGCAACTGCTGCCTGCACATCCCTAGACCCAGAGGGTCCTGCAGAGCCAGGTCGGTGAATGAACAGCCTGTTTTTCCAGGCCTTGGGCAGCTTTCCAACTTCCCCCAACAGAGATGCTCCAAAGTCAGCAGGAAGTAGTTGCAGAGATCACATTGCCTGCATTACTTATTTATTATCTATGATAAGGCTGGGATGTTAGGTCCCCAACCTGTAACAAATGGTTGAGGTGCCAGAGTGGACACTGGCCACCAGGATCTCCCTACATCCCTCAGTCCCTACCTGTTACAGGGCCCTCTTAGCTGGTATTCCCTACCCCCTACCCTGAATTCTCCAGTTGTTCTTTCCTGTATAATCCAACCATTTTGGTTACCAGCCCTCTTTGTGCCTCCTGGCTGATGCACCTGATCCCCCTCTGTCCCCTCTCCTTATCCTCTTCCCCTTCCTCATGTGGCTCAGGGTCATATATGTCCACTCTGGACTCTCCCAGATGCCCCTGCATCTGGCGCGCATGTGTGTGTGTGTGTGTGTGTACAAACTTTCTCCTCCACCATACCTAAGAGCAATCAAGTTTCTTTCCTCTTTATTTCTTTTTTTCATTTAGACATAATGTGAATTATATCCACTAAAAAAGAGACCAAGTCGAATGAGTTTATGCTGAGTTTCTCAGTGTATTAGTTATTGCTCCTTACGGGGACAAAATACACAATGGAAGCAACATAAAGATTTCAAAGACGACGGCTGGACATTCAAGCTCCACAGTGGCCAGAGTTTGTGGCTGATGCTCTCATACCTTGGTGGATCCTGAAGCAGAGTGCTTGAGCTTGGGAACAGAAGTGGATGTCACCTTTAACAGGGACCCCAGAGAACTATATCTGCCTGCTAGGCCAAGCTTCCACAGTCTCTCAAAACAACATAAGTGGGGGACCAAGTGTTTAAACCCTGTCCAATCTATATGCAACCAATCTTCTGAACGGGGAGAAAAAGTATTCATGCTTTTAACCCCAAATCATTTTAAGGTCCTAAGCTTTTATAATGACTCAAAGGCCTGAGTCTCCTGCTCTTTCTACAATGTGGATGTCAGTCCAGACTACAAACAGTGACAACGCTAACATGTCTAAACCTTTGTCTCTTTTTGTAAACTAAAAAAAAAAAAAATTCTTGTAAGCTTCAGGGAATCAACTTGAATCTATTTTTCACAGGTCAAAGAGACACCAGGTAAGTACTAGCAATCAACAACCTGTTCCCTACCTGCTGGTGTCTTGTATCCCTAAACCCATGAGCAGGCAAAGAGATAATTCCATCCAGACTCTTAACAGTTGTGCTCACATGAATCATTTGATTTAGTTGTATCTTGCTTTATTCTTCTATAAAGTGCAAGTAATACTTGATCGTTGCTGAGATGAGAAGATTAGCTCAGTGACAGTAATAAGCATGTTGATGTATGCAACCAGAGGCTAATAAAGGAAAGGATTACAGGGCAAGGCCCGTGGGTATCATACCCTATCCCTGAGAATGCTGTCACTTGCTAAAGGCAGTTTATTCAAATGCAGTCATAGCAGTGACCCACAGAACTGGCAGCAGGTTGGAATAAGTCAGCATTTTTTTCTTGAAAACTAGGTCACATATTCCAGAACACTTTTACTTTGCTTGGGAACCCTGGAGTGGGATCTGCCTCTACCTGCCTGGTTCTAGAAAGTTTTGTCCCGATGACAAGATAATTATCTCCGTTTTTCTATTGTTTCCCCAGCCAATCTTAGGAGAGGAAGAAAATATCTACTGTGAACCTCTTTTCCCATAGAAGCTGTGGCTCGCCATTGTAAAATACATGACTTGTAATTTCAACAGTACCTGAATCCCTGAATTTCTTGGACTAAGAGAGTTACCCAGGATCACAGTACACAGGTCCGACTCTGGCATGAAAAGCTCCGTCTTCCATTGAACACAGATCCACGCCTTATTATTTTCCCCCACAAGTGAAAAAGCACTTTTAGCCTGCTTCCTTTCTTCCCTTTACTCTCAGACCTGTTCAAAAACAAAAACAAAAACAAAAACACAAAAAACCAACACGTCTGACTGGCCTCCCGAACATAATTGACAAAGCAGCTGTGAGATACATATTCAATTTTTTGAAGTTGAAAATGTCTTCAGAAAATAACTGAGTTAATTTCTGTTTTTCTTTTCTTTTTGTAAAAATTTTGTTTCTACATGCCACCACACTAAATCGAGAAGCCAAATTACACCTTTAAAGTGTTTATGTATATCTGCACATAGGGGCACATGCCTGTAATCCCAGTACTTGGAAGGCTGAAGCAGGAGTTTCCCATCCAATCAGGGATCCATTGCAAGACCCTGTCTCATACAAACAAAAGCTGAAGAAGGTGTGTATGTCTCTTACATCTATCCAGGGTTCTTTTTACCCATCACCAGGGGTCTAAGGTAGTAAAACCATTCTTCATAAAACAATCTTCCCACTTACAGGCTTTGTTCTTCACTGCTACTAATCTGCTGAGCTGGCTTGCAAGCCCAGTAATAGACTCTTGTATTCTAAGAGTTTCTATCAGCAGACCTTGGCCCATGCTGTTAAGACATTCACCCACAATGGCCTTGTGAACAAACAGCTACCCTGGAACAAGTTACTCTGTGTGTCCATTCTGAACAACGAGACACACTCTTGGGATGTTAATACTATCTTTGGAAAAGATAAGGCATTATATTCTGTAACCTATGTTTATCATCAATGTTGCTTTATGGAATATACAACAGTAAATGTGTCTGGAGCTCAGGCCCCATCTCCTCTGTCTGTCTGTCTGTCTGTCTGTCTGTCTCTCTCTCTCTCTGTCTCTCTCTCTCTCTCTTTCTCATCATCTTATATGGGAACATCATAAATATTTCTGGAAAGCTGTACTGGGTGTATAGGGAACCTGGCATCCACTCAGGTTTTTACAAAAACACACGAATTACCTTGATGATCTGATGGATCAAGAACACCCTGTTTGTTGGGTATTTCAAACGAGGGCTTTAACAAAATGAGTTCAGTTGCTGCCGCTGCTCTCTGACAATAGCCTGTGAATCACTGATAGAAAAGCATGAGAACCCGGTCTGCAACTTAATTATATATCATTACCCAGGATAATGGCAACATTTTAGGTATGAATTAAACCTTTTGTGGTGGCGTCTTGCATCATTCCATGATGTCCGTGCAGCCAATGATTCTAAAAATCTATAGACAAAGCACTTGAGGTTTACTGTCCATTTAAGAGTGACTGCAACCTTTCCTTGTATTCATTTTTCAAGACAGCCAGAGGAAGAAAGAAATTCTTCCTGTTCTAAAGGCAGAAGAACAGCCCTGATGACAGGTAGGAGGTAATAGTCACATCAGAAGGGCTGAAACACACCACAAGAAATGGGTCAGGACAGTACCATTAAAGCCTGGCGTCTGACTCCGGAAACTATTTGCTCTGACTATACGTAGAACTTTAGCTATGCCATTTTCTAAGCTAAGACCAAATTACTTCCTGCAGTCAGGACCCCTATTACTCACTGCCCACAGAGGATTTGTGTTCTGGAGTTGTGAGAAGGGAAACATCTCATCCCTACGAGTACTGGTACCAACCTCCCTTCCCTTACTTCACCAGCAAAGTTCAATATGCAATGAAAATAAACCTGTAAAGACTAGGCTTAGGGAAAACTACAGCCGAGTCATGTAGGTAGACAGCTAATCTGGCTGCAAGGTCTTGAACGCTCTAATCCTTTTAAAGAAACATCAATCTAGACTACAAATGGGACCTTTCCTTTCAGACTCAGTCCCCATTAACATTTATTAGTTTGACCCATATCATTTCTTTATTTCAAGTTTGTTTTAAAAGTCAGATTTCAAGCAAAAAGCATGGCTTCCAGACTTCTGGCTTCAACTTTGAGGTATCAAACAGCCCTTACATGGGCATTCCTTGAGAACATCAACTCCAGGTATTGAGTGGAGTCCGTTCCTTCTCTGGAAGATGTGGCAGCAACACCAGCCAGTGTCTTAAAGCCAGATCTGCTTAGAGAGTTAACGTTGCTCAGCAAGCCCCACAAATCTGTAAAGACTTAAATATAAAAGAACTCAGAAGCCATTTTAAGTGGACGTTTCTGTGATTTCACTTCATGGTGTTTCTTGGGAAATAGGTGTGCAGTTTTTCCTATAAACCCACAGTGGTTAGAAATAGAGAGTTCTCACCAGAGGTTAACATTTTCTCCTGGGGACTGTCATGTGTGGAAAAGGACCACATTGTATTACAATTTGTTTTGCCATGTGTGTTCGGTGATTTTCTTCTTATTTGGGGCATTTGTTTTGTTTTGCTTTTTTATGTGTGTGTTTGGGGCTTTGGGTTTGGGGTGTATGTATGTAGTCCCAAGTCCAAGGTTGCTTGGCACTCTCTGTATAAATCAGACTGGCCTTGAACTCACAGAAATCTGCCTGCTTCGGTCTCCCAAGTACTGGAAATTCTCTTTCTTTTTTGAACCAAAGTCTGAAGAGCAAGTTCTGGCTGATTGTCTCAGATCTATTTTTCTTTGATCTTATATGTATGTGTGTGTTTGTGTGCATATATGCCACATGTACGGATATCTGAGGAGGCCAGAGAGGGTGTTAGATGACCTAAAGCTGGACTTACAGAAGAGGGGGTCAGATGACCTGAAGCTGGTCTTACAGAAGAGGGGGTCAGATGACCTGAAGCTGGACTTACAGGCAGTTGAGAGCCATCTGACATGGGTGCTGGAAACTGAACTTGCATCCTCTAGAAGAGCAGCAAACACTCTTAACTACTGATCTGCCTCTCCAATCTTCAGGGTTGACTTTTACCCTCTGTCTCCTCAGTACAGAGCCCATGTCACTATGCTTAACAGATTTTTTGTTGTTGTTGTTATTGTTAACTAATTTGTGCTAACTTTTATTGTGTGGATGTTAAATAAAGACCTTTTCTCTTTAGAGACCTCCCCCCCCCCCAAACTACCCAGGCAGTGCCCTTACAGTTGAAGAAAGTATTCTAACAAGAAATACAAAGTATTAAGATCATCCCCACACTCTACCAGTCACCCATGGTGGGGCCACACTGAGTGTGCTCCCTCTGGATCAGATGTAAACACATCATTATGGAGCTAGTACTTCTTCCACTCTGATGAGAGGAAAATCTCCCATGAACCCAAAGATGGAACCGGTCCACCTCCAGTCTTACGTTTATGTTGTTAAGGGAGATGTGGCTTTGGAAGTCTTTTGTCTACATGGGTTGTTTCTGTTTCTGGACTTGGTAGAGAATCAGTTCGTGGCCCTTGTTTTCTCTGTTATATTGTGATTGGCAGGAGGAGAAAGTAGAACATGTCCTCTAGTCTCTTCAACAGTGGAGACAAAGTGCTGCTTTCTCCCTTCCAGCTGACATGCCATTGTTATTTTAGTCTTTTCTCCCAGGACAATTTCTCAACTGTAATTATCCTTATTGTGCTTCTCTGGGTCCCTCCCAACCCTTCCTCCTGGAACCGTGGTTCTCACGACTAGCATAGTCATAGGCTCCTGTGTCTGTCTCTGCTCTGCAGGTTTCTTACAGTGAGAAAAAACCGACTCTTTTTTTTTTTTTTGGTTTTTCGAGGCAGGGTTTCTCTGTATAGCCTGGCTGTCCTGGAACTCTGTAGACCAGGCTGGCCTCGAACTCAGAAATCCACCTGCCTCTGCCTCCCAAGTGCTGGGATTAAAGGCGTGCGCCACCACTGCCTGGCCCCGACTCTTTAAAAAAATAAATAAATAAATAAAATTAGTATACACTTTCTTGCATAGTTTAACTCGAGACATTCATCTTATTAGCCATTCCTCCAAAGTAAGTAACTGCAACATCTGTAAGTATTCCTGGACAAATAAGCATCCTTGATGTTTAAATTGCATCTCATTCAACTTCTCTAAATTCACTCATCAGCCTCCAAGTGGATAAAGCTCTGTAACTGTAACAAAAGCAGTAAGCACAGTGAACAGAGGGAAGAGTTTACATCTCAGAAGATCCCTCTTATCTTCTAATTGTTCTAGTACCTTTGTGTGCTTCAAATGTAGTTGTATTACCTTGATACTCCATTATTATGTGTACTCGTGTGACACTGTGTCACACAGGTTGTTAGCTCCTGTGTACTTAGTCACACAGAGAGATTTGGAATTCTAGAATACGTGGTTTTTGTTTCTTAACCTTGAATATCATATTGATTATTATGTCTTAACTTGATGTGTCTACAAATTTATGTTCACCTCAGTTCTCTCTCTCTCTCTCTCTCTCTCTCTCTGTGTGTGTGTGTGTGTGTGTGTGTGTGTGTGTGTGTGTGTGTGTGTTAGGGAAGGGATTGTGGGTGGAGAGGGTTGTTAACCTAGTTGATTTTCACAAAGTCTTCCTTGCTCTATAGCCCAGGCTGGCGTCAATTTGTGATTTTGTCTGCTTTTCTTGAGTCCTGGCATTACAGGCTTTGCCACCACACCCAACTCTATGTCTTTAACTTGTGTGTTACATTTGCTATTCTAATCCATTCATCCTTGAAAATGGTTTCCACCTACATGCTGCACTTAACTTATCTACAAGAAAGAGAACTAAGAAGAAACAAGAACAATAAGAAAAGAAGGAAACTGTTGGGAAGGTGAAGTTTAGAGCCCAGCCAATGATGGAAAGTGTTTAATACGATAGTACAAAAGAGTCTGTGTTTATAATTTTATATGTTTCAAAGGTTATGAAAACACAAATAGTAATAGACCGAAGTCATCGGGAGCCAGCGATTTGTTTATAACACTTTAAATAGTACTGTGACTTTCAAATTATTGACACTGTGCCTTGAAAAAGTCAAATGTAGTCACAGTGGCCCACACCTGGAATCCCAGCACTCTGGATCCTGATATAGGAGGTGAAATGATTGTGGAGTGTTCAGGCTAGCTTAGGCAATAGAGTGAGACAGTGCCAGAGAGAGAGAGAAAGAGAGAGAGAGAGAGAGAGAGAGAGAGAGAGAGAGAGATTAATGCATCGTAGTTGGTTACATTGGCTTACATCCTCACTTTGAAGGCTGAAGTTGGAGAATCCACAAGTTCAAAGACAGCCTGAGTCACTTAGTAAGAACCTGTCTAAAGGGAAAAATGCAAATTCTTACCAATTTTTTCCTATTTATTCATCCAGATTCAGTCATCAAGAAAAAGAATTTGTCCTGCTAAGTGATGTTATTAAAAGCCCTTGCCATTCACTGTTTATTGTTTTGCTTTAAATAGTTGAAGTTAATAAACGTTCATGATAAGTATGAAACCCATTTTAAATACTCTTACAAAGCAGTTATCTCAGCTGAATCTATGAAAGATTGCCTGCGTTACTTCTTGAAATACCAACGTTTTGAAAATGCTGACTTTGTAATTTCCTTTATGAGATGGAGATGTATGGAATAGTATATTCAATGTCTTCAACACATATATAATGTCTGTGTGGCCATACCACTCTGCATACATCCTGCCTGCTCAAAAACATATGTGTGTTTGTATGTGTGTGTATATGTATATGTGTGTGTGTGTGTGTGTGTGTGTGTTCATAGAGAAGCTGACATTTCTACCTAGTTTAGTATAAATTAAAGAGTTTCCTACATTCAGGTAAATTCTAGTCCATGGCAAGCTCATGGGGAGAACGCCGTGACTCTACAGCTCTGTCTCAGCTGCTAACATTTCTAAAAAAGGAATGTCCGCTTCTCTAAACTGGGGCTGGAAATCAATCTTAGGCAATTTTAAAAGGCAATTGCTCAGGTAGCAATGAGTTAAATATGATGTGAGTTAAAGCGCACATCCAGATTACAGAAGTTGTTTGCTCATGAGACAGTTCTTGGGCTGGTGTTTTAATTCCGAGGTAGGATACTCCTTTAACGTGAGCAAAGCTCCGAGTTTGATCTCCTGTAACCAGTAACATTAATCAGCTTTAGAACAACTCAGTGTGAAGTGATGTCTCATTTGCGTTGAAGCCATTTTATTGGTTTCCAGATTTATGTAGTGACTATTAGGTTACAATGCCCTAAGAGCGAGCAATAAAATAATATTTGAATAAAGAACTAATGTTTAGCACGCTTGGCACTCCATTACATCTTCCTAAATATACTTTCATGAAACACCCCATTCATAAGCATCTCAGTGTTAGCTGCAAGCCCTTTAAGTTTTAGGTTGGCTCATGAAGAGACAGAACTTTCAAAAGACAAGGTTCTGCTCCATGACAGATGAGGTTTTAGAAGTGTTTGCCAAGATGAGATAAAGGTAAATATTCTCTAAGGACAACAAGATACATTTTGGTTTCTTTAAAACATAAATTTAGATGTAGTAATAGTTCCTGGCTCACCATTTGCCTTCATCTAAATCCAATGCATGTGAACAATAAAGAAAGAAAAATCATTAAATCGTCTCAGAATGAGCACCTTTTAGGTGTCCTACAGAAACTTCATTTAAGGCCTTGTTCATTACGATCCCTGCTTCATGAAATAGTCCCTCCTATCTGAACAACCCTTGTAAAACTACAGTGCAGATAAACAGTGGCGGTCTTACATAATGAGATGTCCTGGCCAAATGGGAGTAAAAGAAGACAAGATGCCTGCCTCCCACTGAGCAACATGTTCCAGGCCTAGAAAAGCCTGAAACTCCATCATTCATGGGGCAGTCTGGCTCCCAACAGAAGCTCAGCATCATGCTGGACTACTGGAGACAAGAGTAAGGCAGAGCCTTTCACAGCCCAGAGGCATCACTAGCTCCTCTCTCCTGCTGTTTGAGTGTGATGGTAACACCAGCAAAGATTCTGCCATCGTCAGCATACATAGTGCAGTGTCCTGTCGAGTAGGTCTTGAGAAACACCAATGGATGGATCGAATGGCTTTCCAGTCTCCCGGTAAGTGTGCTTGGGGTTACTTGCTCCATGCACAGAACTGGTGGTGAAGACCAAAGTGCAACATAGTTTCTCCTAGGAATTGTTCATTTCACTCAGCTGATGTGCAGTCCACAAAGGACGAAGAGTCACGCTGGGATAAAAGTTGAATATTAGTACAAACTGAATTCTTTCTCCCCTCCCCCACTGAGACAGGTTGTCACAGATCCCAGCCTGGTCTTGACCTTGATCGTGCCAAGTAACTAAGGATAACTTGATCTCCCTGATTTGCCTGTTTCTACCTCTCACGTGCTAGGATTACAGGCCTGTACCTCCACACCTGATTTTATGCTGTATTAGGGATGGAACCCAAGGCTTGTGCATGCTAGGCAAACGTTTTGCGATCTGTGCTATATATATATATATATTTTTTTTTTTTTTCTCCTTATGGGACCTGGAATCACTTAGGAGACAAAGCTGTGAGATAGTTTCTAGATTGCTAATTAAGATGGGAAGACTCACCCTAACTGTGCCATGAGGACTGGGGTCCTAGACCGAATTGAAAAAGAGAGAGCAAAATAAGCATCAGAATTCATTGCTGTCTGCTTCCTCACTAGTGAGGCAATGGCCAGCTGCCTCAGGCTCCTGCTTGCATGACTTCCTCCCCATGATGGATGCTTCCCTCATACCATGGGTCCAAATATACACTTCTTTTTTTTTTTTTTTTTTTTGGATTGGATATTTACTTTATTTACACTTCAAATGTTTTCCCCTTTCCAGGTCTCCCCTTCGGAAATCCCTTATCCCATTCCCCGTGCCCCTTCCTCTATGAGGGTACTCCCCCACCCACCCACTCCTGACTTCCCTCCCTAGCATGCCCCTACACTGGGGCATCAAACACCCTCAGGCCCAAGGGCCTCTCCTCCCACCAATGGCCAACAAAGCCCTCCTCTGCCACATATGTGGCCAGCACCATGGGTCCCTCCATGTGTATTCTTTGGTTGGTGGTCCAGTTTCCAGGAGCTCTGAGGGGGTCTGGCCTGTTGACACTGTTGCTCCTGCCATGGGGTTGCAAACACCCTCAGCTCCTTCAGTCCCTTCTCCAACTCCTCCATCCGGGACCCCACGCTCAGTCCAATGGTTGGTTGCGATCATCCACCTCTGTATTTGTCAGGCTCTGCCTGAGCCTCTCAGGAGTCTCTGCTCCACACTTTGTCTCCATATTTCCTCCTGTGAGTATTTTGTTCACCCTTCTAAGAAACACTGAATCATCCACATTTTGGTCTTCTCCGCTGTATTCTTGGTGATCAATTAATGTTTAAATGGAGATTAATCACAATGACCAGATACAGTCACCCTGGCCAAACTTTTAATCTCAATGCTCAAAGCAAATACTTCCTTGGACACAGTTCTTCTGACAGCCACTGACTCCTCTGTTTTTAGCAGTATTCTTTTTTACATGTGGAATCCTTCATAGCTTTTTATAGTTGATCTGTCTCAGCTTCTTTTAATTGAGATTAGAGAACCACTCACTTTGTACTGTTACCTTAGGTATTGAATGAGTTAATTTGATATAGTCTAAAGTAACAAGACCCTGAGCACCTTTTTATATTACTATTTTATATGCAAAACATCATTTACAAAGAGATGTTATTCAGATAGCATAAGAGCTACTTACTGGTCTGTATACTATGGGACAAAAACCATCTAAAGGCATCATAATAAATGCCAATTCTGCGACTTTGTACACATCCTTGCAAAAGGATTCCAGGACCTGGCATCTAATGTCTATCTCACTCTCCATCACTAATCATCTTTATAACACTTTTTACACCTTCTCTGTTTTAGTTTTATAGCTCAATAGGATAGATCTCTTTTTTAAATTATGCATATCTGGCTATCTTTTGTATTACCTGAAGATTTGATGAAGATCGTTATGGAGAGATGTCATCAACTGTCTTACCTACCCATGAGCACGGTAACGTACAGAAGCAAGTACCCTAGCACATACGGCCACTGGTGCCATAGTGGCATAGATGTTTTGAGGGTAACCAACCATCGTTTTAATCGATTTATGGCTTATTTCACAGAAGGCAATTGATTCCTGGTGCTGTAGATATGGCCTAAGAGCCATGTCTCATAAGCTCCATGGGATAACATATTATGATGTTATCATCAAATTACCAAATTGTAATCAAATACTGATCTTTATATTCATTTGAGTAGTTCTTGGCCCTCACACACCTATGCACTTACAGACAGTGAGGGCATGGTCTCATACACCTATGTCCTTATGAGCAACACAAGTTAGATGAAATGGGAGGAGGAGGAGTAAGAAGACATGAAGGAGTAGGGGAAGTGGACAGACAAATCTAGGAAAAGTTGGAGAACTAAAGAGAAAAGAGGGAATAAATGTGTGATGTATGTATTTCTAAAATATTATATTGAAAAGTCTATTTCACACTACGTAAATTACAAGCATATAATAAGACAAGATAATCACAATGATGAATTGGTTAAAAAAACTATATAAACTCAAATGACTACTATTGAAAGTATCTTAGATGCTATCGAATTTAGGGGGAAAAAATTCAACATATGAGTTAAATTTCACAATTACTTATTTGGAATTTACCAGGTGAAAGTTCATAAAAACACAGGAAAAAAAATGCAGGAAAGTCATCCACTCTCTAAAACACTTAAAGTCAGATGATGGAAGTTAGTAAACGCTGTGACACTTAGCAAGGAAACATAAGGAAAGAGGCACCCCTGAATCTGGTCAGCAAACATGAATGAAATCAATTACATTGCTTCAAATGATTGTGTTGAACACATGAAAAGTATGTGAGCATTGGTACCTTGATGCCCAGGCGGGCCCTGAACTTTCTATGTAAGAGAGGATGACTTTGAACTCTGGTCCTCTGGGCTCCACTTCTCAAATGCTGGGATGTTACCACTCCTGGTTCCAAATATTCAACTAAAACTTGTATTTTGTTTTTGTTTTTGTTTTTTATTTTTTGAACAAATAGGGACACTCTACCCTCTACACAGTGGTTCACAACCTGTGGGTCCTGACCCTCTGGTGGAGCTGAAAGACCCTTTCACTGGAGTCTCCTAAGACCATCAGAAAACACAAATATTTACATTACTATGTAGAACTGTAGCAAGATTACAGTTGTGAAGTAGCAACAAAGTAATTTTATGGCTGGGGATCACCACACCCTTAGGAACTGTAAGCGTTGGGGACTGTATTGAAGGGTGACAGTACTGGGAAAGTTGAGAACTACTGTTGGGGACTGTATTGAAGGGTGACAGTACTGGGAAAGTTGAGAACTACTGTTGGGGACTGTATTGAAGGGTGACAGTACTGGGAAAGTTGAGAACTACTAGGTTAAAGTAACTTGAGGAGAAAAACTGTCGCCTTCTCTCAAGGTAGATCTACCATATTGACTTCTGTTTCCTTGCTTGCTTTTCCGTTTTAGAGATTCTAGGGATGGACCTTGAGGCCTTGTCTATGTTAAATAAGCATTTTTATAACTGAGTTGCATCCATGTGTCGGTCATCTTGACACAAATATCCATTGGAATATTTTTCATAATTCCTATTTCTAGATCAGAATAAAATGAGCAGATTATCCTTGATCATTCTCTGTCTGATTTTTGGAGATAGGTTCTTTCAGTGGGCCCAGAACTCCCCGATTCAGTTGGATTACCTGAATAGAAAACTCCAAGGGACTGCCTGTCTTATCATCCCTGAAATGTGATTATGGGCTCAAAAAGGAACCCAGGCTTTAGAGGCTGGGCCTTGAACTCAGGCCCCCATGCTTTTATAGCAAGCTCTTTACCAATTAAGCCATTTCTTCTCCCCCCCCCCATGTTATCACAAGTTTGCTATTCATCAACAAGTAGAACGTAAGGAATGATACCATAGGCAACCCACAAGGGGAAATGGCCAGCCACAGAGACTACAGTAGCTTGTCTTCCTTGCAGTCTCTGGGAGGGGAGGTTACTGCTTTGTGTACAACCTCTGCCCAGTTAGTCTGTCCAAGAAGGCTTTTATGCAGGTGAGACCCAGCTCAGCTTCCAGTCAGCTTGCCTAAATAAAAAGATGAGGACACAAACCTCTCACAATGACAGATGGCAATTCTTACAAGTGGGACTATTTCTCAGCTGCCTCTCTGTCATGGGAGGGGTGACTGTGAGGTGATTTATCTAGTCCCCCTGTTTCATGAGCTGGCACCACACTGGTTTAGACATGCTGGCTTCTGACAGCCTCCAGTTAACTTTGAAAAATGCTACAGGGGAAAAAACTCCTGTTGTCTTTCTTCCATAGTAACCCCAGACAGACCTCTGTGTGTGTTTGTTTGTTTGTTTAGGGTTTTTTGTTTTCGTTTTTTTTGTTTTTGGTTTTTTTGTTTGGCTTTTTTTTTATTTTGGTTTTTTTTTTTTTTTTTAAATAAAAACCAAAAATCATTGTTAGGCAGGACATAGTCAGTAATATCTATGGATTCATGGATTCCCTAATGGGTATTATTCTCAACAGTGACGGTAATTGACATTTATGCGAGATATGTCCTGTATTGCTTGGGAAACGCCTTATTTAGTAATTTATTTCATTTCTATTCAGGTATGGATTGAGAGGCTGCAGAAGATGTGAAGCTAAGAAGTTGGACTTGGAATCAAACTTGTGGGCCTGTGCATAACAGCAAAAAATTCCAGTCACAGAAATATCGCCGCGGCCAGACTACTGCAAACTGTCTAGTATATTTAATGGGGAAGGGGACAAAAACAGAAACAATCAAAAACAAAACATGTTTTGTTTTTTTTTTGGAGGCACAATTTTTCTCCCAATGTGTTTTCTCCCAAGACCCTTTCATTACCATATTACAAATTAGTAGCAAAAACAGAATGGAAAAACCCAGATGTTCAAATGATCTCAGAAAGCTGCCTGCCTCTCGGAATAGCCTCCCTAAAACTGGGTATATTTTTCAGAAATGACGACTTTCCTTGCGGGGAGGAGAGTGCAGAACGGAAAGCCTGGAATTCCTGGGCTCCAAAACGATCATCTTTGTTTTACAACTTTGTTTTGAATTTTCCTGAGCGGCACTGAGAACGCGAGGAGCAGCCTATCGCTGTTGCCCGGGTTTTACTCCTTTCCAGTGTTAACCTGAAGCCGGATTTCAGCTAGCCTGTGTGCAGCCCCCGCTGAGCCAAAAATCCCTGGGATTCCAGGCTTGCTTCCTTCCATGTGGCATCCAGACTGCCAGCGTTCTTGCTGATTCACCGGGACAGGCTAGAAAGGACGCAGGGTAGTGACCTGGTGGAAACAAGACCCGGAGTTTCTTTGTAAACCCCAGCTTTGCCTAAGCTCAACCAGAGCTTTTAGACTCTCTCATCGGCTTCTTCATCGGCAAACTGGGACTCAGCCTGGTATTGGGCACTTAACTCTGTTTTCTTTGAGGAAGTGCTTTGAAGATGAGAGAAATTGCATTTGTTTTGCTTAGCAACATAAATTAATGGAGTCAGAAACATTGCATTTGTTTTGCTTAGCAACGTAAATTGATGGAGTCAGAAACAAGACACGCTGCGTGTTTGATGGCACTCCTTGATTTTCTCGCTCTGCCTATCCAATGCTTACACAGCCCAGCTCATCTTAGCCTGTCGCTGATCACTATCTCCAGTTTTTCTTTACTTTCCGGCTTTAAACTCAAAACCTGTATGATTGAGCCAACAAGCTAGGCTTTGAGGTATGTGTCATAGTTTTGTCTCTAGGCAGACTGTTGGATCACACCCAGGAAAGTTGGCTTGACACTTCCACACATCCGACTTTAGGTCAGTTAGAAAGCCCAAAGTAACAAACACGACAATTGGAGAATTTGCAAAGCAAACTTTCTCAGTTGTAATCAGAAAAAGTAAGAATTTGGCTAATTCCTGGACTATATGACCTTTTACCAAGACTCAAGGTAATTATATACTTATCAAGTAAAGCATAAACATGTTTGCTTCTTTTGTTAAAATTACATTTTATTTTTGATGTATACATCTGAGTGTGTGTCTGCTCATGTGTGCAGGAGCAAGCTCATTCATGGCCAAATCCTTAGAACTGGGGGTATATATGGTCCTGGTCCACTGTAAGAGTAAGACGTACTCCTAACTGCTCAGTTATTTCACCAGTCCGCAAAGCTTAGCTCTATCTAGTCTCAGTGATCTCTTGAGATGTTTGATACCTAATCACAAAAGATTCAAAACACACATATTCAGTTCAAATTGTTTTGAAGATGCTGAATAAAACACATGAAGATTGTTGGTTTTATCTTGTTACATTCTTACCAGGTACATAATATTTTAGCTAAGAATCAGAGCAGAAAATTGATATAAAATGTCCTTGGGACAGGCCTGGCAGCACAAGCTTTAATTGCAGTACTTAGAAAGCAGATCTCTGAGTTCAAAGATGCCTTTGTCTATATGCCAAGTTCCAGGCCAACAGAGGCTACATAGTAAGATCCTGTCTCAAAACAAACAAACAAACAAACAAAAATATACTTGAAGATACTGTGGTGGTTTACACCTGTGGCTCCCGCTCTAAGATCAACAACTGATAAATGGGACCTCATGAAACTGAAAAGGATCTGTAAAGTAAAGGACATTATCAACAGGATAAGTTGGCAACCCACAGGCTGGGAAAGAAACTTCACCAACCCTATATCTGACAGAGGGCTAATATCCAAAATGTACAAGGAATTTAAGAAGTTAGACACCAACAACCCAAATAACCCAATTTTAAAAATGGGATAGTGAACTAAACAGAGAGTTGTCAACAGAGGAATCTCGAATGGCTGAGGAGCACTTAAAGAAATGTTCAAGGTCCTTAGTCATCAGGGAAATGCAAATCAAAACAACTCCGAGGTTCCATCTTATACCAGTCAGAATGGCTAAGATCAAAAACTCAAGAGATGGCTTATTCTGGCAAGCATGTGAAGTAAGGGGAACACTTCTCCAATGCTGGTGAGAGTGTACACTTCTACAACTACTTTGGAAATCAATTGACAATTTCTCAGTAAATGGGGACTAGTTCTACCTCAAGACCCAGCTAAACCACTCTTGAGCATATACCTAACAGATGCTCCACCATCCCAACTATGTTCATAGCTGTTCAACTATGTTCATAGCAGCTTTGTTCGTAATAGCCAGAAACTGATGACGTCCCTCAACTAAAGAATAGATAAAGAAAATATGGTATATCTACACAATGGAATACTATTCAGCTATTAAAAACAAAGAAATCATAAATTTTGCAAGCAAATGGATGGAACTTGAGAATATCATCCTGAGTAAGGTAACCCAGTCCCAAAAGGACATGCATGGTATGTACTCACTTATAAGTGGACATTAGCCATAAAGTACAAGATACCCACTCGACACTCCACAGACCCAAAGAAGCTAAACAAGAAAGAAGGTCCAGTGAAGATGCTTGGATCTCACTTAGAAGGGGGAATAAAATAGTCATAAGAGGCAGATGGAGGGAGGGGTCTGGGGAGGGGAAGGGGGGTTTCAGGATCAGGTGTGGGGAAGGACAAGAGAGATGGCTAGATGGCCAGGAAAGTGAATGGAAATCTGCAACTGATGGGTGTGGATTGGTGAGGGCCATGTCCACGATGAGACAGAGCCTTAGGATAAGGGAGGCAACCAAGAATCAATCAAGGTGACATTAGCTGTGTCTCACTACGTTGGAGACCCTGAATAAAGCACCTTCTGTAGTCAGACAGGAATCCCAGTGGAGCAATAGAGGCAACAACCCACCTACAAAACTTCCAACCCCAAATGTCTCTCGTCTACAAGTAATGCAGGCATGGAGGAGAGAGCAGAGACTGAAGGAACAGCCAACCAATAACCATGGCCCAACTTGAGACCCATCCCATGGACAAATACAATCCCTCACACTATTAATGATACTCTGTTATGCTTGCCGACAGGAGCATGTTGTCTTCTGAGAGGCTCCACCCAGCACCTGACTCAGATGGATTATACCCACATCCAGTCTGAACCACCAACCAAAGAACATACAAAGGGGAGACCTAGGCCTCCCCACTCATATGGAGCAGATGTACAGCTTGGCCTTCATGTGGGTTCTGAACAAATGGAGAGGGGGCTATCCCAAATGCTGTTGCCTGTACATGGGATATGTTCTACTCGCTGGGCTGCCTCGTTTGACCTCGGTGGAAGAGGAAACACTTAGCCTCAAAGAGACTTGAAGCACCAGGGTGAGGGAGTACCCAGGGAGGCCCCAACCACTCAGAGGAGAAGTGGAGGGGGATGGAGGAAGGATTGTGGGAGGGAGTGACCAGGAGAGGGGCAGTGAGTGGGATGTAAAGCGAATAACTAAAAAAATAAATAAATAAATAAATAAATCACAAACAGAAAATGGACATAAATAAAATAAAATATTTTATCTTATGTGTATAGATGTTGTGTCTACATATTTGTCTTATGCTCAAGGTACCTGCCTGGCACACACAGAGGCTAGAAAGGAGTCATCAAACCACTTGGAACTGGAGCTGCACGTGAGTGTGCACTTTTATGTAGGTAATGGAAACCAAGCCCAGTTCCTCTAAAAGAGTGGCTAGTGCTCTAACCACTGACCCATCTCTCCAATACCAAAAAGAGTACTTATTTTAATTTTATTTATTAATAAGTGTGTGTGTGTGTGTGTGTGTGTGTGTGTGTGTAAGAGAGAGGGGGAAGGAGAAAAACAGAAAGAAAAAAGGAAAGACAGAGCCAGCGGGTGGCTACGTGGCATGGTACATATATGTGAGTGACAGAGAATAATTCTCAAGAGTTAATTCTCTCCTTCTACCTTTACATGGGTTCCAGTGATGGATCTCAGGTCTCTAGGCTTACGTAGCAAGTACTTTTATCCGCTAAGTCATCTTGTCTGCATATAATAAATTATTTTTTAAATTTTTTTAATGATTTATATTAATTTTACGTGCAATGGTATTTTGCCTGCATGTGTGTCTGTGTAAAGGTATCAGGTCCACTGAAACTGGAGTTACAGACAGCTGTCAGCTGCCATGTGGGTGCTGGGAATTGAACCAAGGTCCTCTGGAAAAGTAGTCAGTGCTTTTAACCACTGAGCCATTTCTCCAGCCCTATAAAGAATTGTTTTTAATGATCAAAAGTGACTTCTAATGTAAGTTTAAGAAATTACTCAAAAATAGCATTTAAGAGCAAAAAAATAAGAATTTAATTTTTTTCTAATTTGGGGGCCTGTGTCCTGCAATTTCCTCTGACATTTTAGACAACATTGTATTAACTCTGGGCAAACTAAAAATTAATCATAATTACATTTTCTGTAATATAGGGGCATATTTTATTAATTCTAGAATCTAAATGTCCTTTCAATTGCTGTGAGTGACTATTCTACTGTGTGATAGTTAATTTTCTATGACAATTTAACTCAGCTAGTATATCCAGATGTTTGGGCAAACATTAGTCTAGATTTTATGTCATAAATTATGTGAGCTTCTACATGTGATTAAGATTTAAGACAGTGAACTTTAATAAATCAGATTAGCCTTCATAATGTGCTCAGGCTTCTTTTAGATACGTTTCTCATAGCAGAAGAGAAGTTTACGTTGGTTCACAGTTTGAAAGGGTAGCACCCATCACGGCAAGGAAGAAAGCAGAACTCCCAGCATTAGGCATGTGTGGACAGTGGACAGACATTATCACATCTCTGCATGGGAAGCAGAGAGCATGTCGATCCTAACCAGTGCAGACTATAAGTCCCAGAGCTGACTGCCTAGCAACCCACTTCAAGCAAATTCCACAGATTCCTGAATCCATCCTCAGCTAGGGACCACAGGTTAAAACCCATGAGGCTACAGGGACATTTCATACTCAAGCCACCATGGGTGTGAGCAGGCCCTATTGTTTATGTTCTACTTTTCTGGAGAACTAGTGTAAGAGTCCAAGAATCAATGAAAGAAGACCCCAGACTCGAATAGTATGCAAAGACAAAGATCGTTTATTCTGCAGAAACAGACAGCATGCTGAGATCAACCATCAAAAGAAAATGGGGACCATGAGGGAAACTTCTTAGTTAGGGGTTTAGGGGTTTTCCAGTTGAGGTCAGGTCACCTTCATCCGGGTTGGTTGAGCTTATGGTATGGGATGTTTTTATACTTCTGATTGGGTTGGGGGGGGAGAGGGAGGGAGGGAGAGGAAGAGAGAGGGTCCTTATAGGGACTTCCTCCTGTCTGTTGTAAGCCCTGTCCAGATGTCGAGGGAGTTTGATTGGGCTGCCGTTTTTCTGAGGTTTGTCCCAGAAGCCTGGGTTATCTTTCTGGTAAATTGAAGCTTAAGGCCTAACATGACTGCCTGTTCTAAAATGGAGTGAAGTTAGGGCCTCTCACTGTGAGTAATAAACTGTCTTTTTCTTCTTTCCTTTATCCCTTGAGTTTTCCCCTTGTCTTTTACCTCCTATATACCTCCACACCTCCTTAGATGACACTGATTCCAGAAACGGTTAAGAAATTTAGACCCAGGAGAACAGGAGAGAACAGCAAAACCAGAGCTGAGAAGACAAGGGGTATTGAGATCATTCCTTGGCTCTGTTTATGGAAGGGCATCCTGTGCTTCACCATCAGAAGAGAGAAAGAAAAAGTAAATGTGACACAGAGAAGTGTGTGCAAGGAAGAACAAAATACAGCTGAATACAGGCACACTCTTGGTTCTCATGGAAATCATAAAGGTCTTCAAGTTTGTATTAGCCATAGGTTTATAATATTGTAATTGATCTCAGATCAGAGGCTTCACTTATTTCCTAGATACTCTATGACAAATAAATGGTGTAAACCTTGGAAAAAGGTCTATATCATACCTACCTCTTATCTCAAGATCAGAGGCTCACAGCTCATCATGAGGGGCAAAAATCTGTTCAGGAAGGCTGTCTCTGCTGGGGTTTTTTGTTTTGTTTTGCTTTGTTTTGTTTTGTTTTGTTTTGTGATTGCTCTTGTCAGCTGTACTAAGACAATTTTATAGAAAGTAATCCAAAGCCAAGGCAAATCTGAATCTAGAGATCAAAGTTTTGATAATTTCCAGCTTCCACTAAATGTAGTGGTTCATGTCTATAATCCCAACACTTGAGAGGTTGCAGCAGGAGAATTACTGTGCGTTTGTGGTAAACCTAGGATATACATTGAGGTCCAAGCCAGCTGAGGCTACATGGTAAGACCTGTGTGATGGTTTGTATATGCTCAGCCCAGGGAGTGGCACTATTAGGTGTGGCCCTGTTAGATGTGTCACGGGGGTTGGGGGTGGGGGACTTTACGACCCTCATCCTAGCTGCCTGGGAGTCATATTCTGTTAGCAGCCTTCAGATGAAGATGTAGAACTCTCCTGCACCATGTCTGCCTGGATGTAGCCATGTTCTTGCCTTGACGATAATAGACTGAACCCCCGAACCTGAAAGGCAGCCCCAATTAAATGTTGTCCTTATGAGAGTTGCCTTGGTCATGGTGTCTGGTCACAGCAGTAAACCCTAACTAAGACACCCTGTCTCAACTACTCCATTCCCATCCACCCTCACTTACTACCTAAGAAAAGTAATCCCCTTTGTATTACCTATGTCTTCTATAATCTCCAGAGTAATCCAGAGAGTACTGAGTGATCACTGTGTTTAGTCATCACAAAAATTCTCTCAAGTATCAAATATGCAGATTTAACCTTGTATAGTAGATAAAAAGGGTCAACAGAGGTCAAACAAATTGAGTAGCAAAGATTGTCCAGATGAGCCAGTGTGTATCCATATACATGTGTGTGTAAACTTTAGTGATAAAGCAAACCGTACTTCTCAGCATAAGAGGGGTCTGGTGTTTGGCACAGGCTTGAAGTGGGATGCTAGAAGGTTTTTCCCAAACATCTTTAAGTTCATGTTGAAACATGGATTTCAAAAATACATAGAAAAAAGAATTTAACTCACTGTGGTTGTTTGAGTAAGCTATCCCCCATTGCCCAGGCATTTGAGTACTCTGTTCGCAATTGACAGATGTTTGAGGAAGCTTAGGAAGCATGATGCTGCCATTTCCCACTCTTTTCTTCGTCTTTATGGTTAGATATCTGAGATTCCATTTGCCATGTCTGCCTGCTGCTGTCTCCAGTGTAATAATGAGAGACTCATCTCACTGGACCATAAGGCCTAAATAAGCTGTTCGTTCCCTAAGTTGTCTTAGCTATGGTATCCTGTCACAGCAATAGCAAAGGAACAAATACACTCATGTTTCCAAATTCTAATTCAGAGTTGTTCCGTGTAAGTCTCTAAATAAGCCAAAGTGAGAGACTTGACTCTAATGTGTGTAGAACCAAAACCAAAATTGACCAAAGCCTATAGCATTCAAGAGAAAAGGAGAAAGTTCCAAGTAGCTTCGAGTATACACTGTACGTGAAACATCTTTATTATTATGTTTCTTCTTGAAATGTTGAAGTGGTGCTATTGTTGAATTGGTACAATAGCTAATATGAAGGCCAATGAACTTCTACAGTATATCTGTCTATTCCACATCCATAAGTAAGCCAGCATGGCTAAGCAGTTGCTCATTACTATAAATGGAAATAAGGGTAATCATTCTTTGCATGTTTTACATAGTATCATATACCATGCTATTATGTTTGGTTTACAATAGGCAATCTACATTAATTCCATTTGAATTTTTTTCTTCAAGCAAAATAGAATATATCTGTGTAGGTTATAGATAAATTTTAAAAGAGCATGATAGTCTGGGTGTTGGGTAAAATATATTTTCATGAGAGTACACATTTCTATCACATATTTTCTAGGAACCTCTGTGACTTCAACTGGTGTATTGATGACAGGAGGCAGGTAGGAGGAATGACCAAATAACACTTCAGTCATGTGTGTGTGTGTGGACATTCTACCCTTTAGCCTCTGCCCAATCAGCAGGGTGAGAGCTCCAACCTCCTTAACTAGAGATAGAGATTGGGAGGTAGGCTAGCATGCTGTTCAGTTGGCAGAGTGCTTGCCTCCGAGCACTGAAAAACCCAGTGCAGTTGCACAGACTTTTAATGCTAAGCCTCAGGAAGAAGAGGCAAGAGGATCATCCTCTGCTTTATATTGCGTTTGAGGTCTGCCTGTCACACTATATGAGACCCTGTCTCAGAATAAGAGTGAGGATTGAGGGGGAGACAGCTCAACAGGCAAACATGCTATCACCAAGCAGGAAGACCTGAGTACTTCAGTCCCCACATGGGGAAAGAGAATACCAACTCCCATGCTCTCTTAATAGTGCGTTTATGTACACACACACACACACACACATACACACACACAATAAATAAATGTAATTTTTTAAAACTCTAAGGAAAAAGATCAAGGAAGTCATGGATGATTCAGAGGTTAAGAGAACTTCCAGATGTTTTGGAGAAGATGTAGCACACTTTATCATACCCCATGGACCATAAAAAAGGTATGCTCCTGGGCTGGAGAGATAGCTCAGTTAAGAGCACTGGCTGCTCTTCCAGGGTTCCTGAGTTAAATTCCCAGCAACCACATGGTGGCTCACAACCATCTGTAATGGGATCTGATGCCCTCTTCTGATGTATCTAAAGACGGCTAAAGTGTATTTATATAAATAAAATAAATAAATCTTTAAAAAAGATATGCTCCTGAACTCAGGATACAGTTTAGCATTGTATAGAGGAATTTTAATCCAGGAGCATTGCTGTTCTAGCAAGGGATCACATCCAAAGATATGATTTGGATGGAATGCAGACACATCCTGGACTACATACAGTATGATCTGGCTGGACTACCATCATGCTCTTAGTACACACCTTTAATCCCTAACTGTGAAGGTAAGGTTAGTTTGTAGAAGGAAGCAGACATGTTTGAAAGTGATATCTAAATGAGAGGTAGACAAAGTGATGAATCGGAGAAAGAACTGACAGTCTGTGTCAGAGATAGGATATGTCCAACACACACAAGAACAGAAGAGGAAGAGAAGCTACTTAAGAGCAGCAAGAGAGAAAAAGATGATGGTGTGGTCTGTGGTGGGTGGTGGGTGGTGGGTGCATATAGCAGTTTGACCAGGACATTTTTATAGAGGCAGGTTATAGAGAGAACAACCTAGACACATGTGAAGACAGAACAAGCTGGAGAATGAGAGGAGCCAATAGATTAGAACAGATTGCCAAAGTTAGTATCAGACCAGCCAGAGCAATTTAGTCAGAAGCTGAGAGAAGCTGGATTGAATCAGTCAGCTTGGAAGATTAGATTGTATGGAGACTAGAAGCTTTCAGGCCTACCCAGAAATAGAACAGAGAAGGAAATGCCCTGGGTTCACACCAAGCCCTCTATTCACACAGCTTGGGTACAGCTCTCATCTCACCATGTCATCTGAGGAAATAAAACAGCATTTACATCCTAGTTTAAATGTTAACATAGCTTTCCTTTATAAAGACACAAAAACTACTATGACTCCAAGTTTATAGCAATTCAGATTTTCATTATATATAGGATACTAAAACTAATTTCTTCAGTCTATTCACATTTTTATTTTATTTAATTTTTGAGAAGTGTTCTTACTACATAGTACTGGCTGACTTGAACTCATTATGTAGATGAGATTGGCCTGGAACTCAGAGATCCACCAATCTTTTTTAAAGGTGCTAGATTTTAAAGACGTGAATTTTGGATTTTTTTAATTATTTTTTTTTCTTTTATTAAGGCCCAGTCTTGATATGGAACCCAAGTCAATCTAGAATTTATATGCCTCCTTACTCTGTCTCTGCTTTCCAAATACTGAGATTGCAACACGTAACACCATTCATGCCCGGCCTTACAACAATCTATTTACCATATTTTATCACTCAACTTTTGATTTATTGTAACATATATTTTCAGAGACATCCGTATGTTTTAGGCATATATTTGCATCTCCTTATATTTGCATATAGATTTATGTTCATATCCTCAAAAAAAAAAAATGTCCTGTGATCTTTGCTGTTGTCCCATTTGACAGATGAAAACTACTGCAACCGGCAGAGGCTGAGTGATATTTGAAATTAGCAGTTGTGGGGCTGTATGGAGATCAAAAGCGTCTCAGACTCTAAGTTCCCCTGTGCTTTCCTCAAGGGACCTTTTGTCTGTTCACATCTTGGTAAGGTCTTCCAGCCTCACTCACTTCTAAGATCTTAAAGGAACTACAAGGATACTTACTAAACTTAGGGCTCTGCCAGTGCTGATTATGTTCTTTTTAAGAATTATTTGTTCTTCAATAATTGCATATGTGTATAAGTATACTTTGGTCATCTCCATTCTTGATGCTCCCCTTCCACCTATTACAACGCCCTTCACCCCACGCCTTCTGTTTATAGCTAGTGAGTCCAGCTAACACTGCCCTCCTGCATGTGACTTTGGAACCACCATCATGTAGTATGGACAATTTCCCCAAAGAAAATGACTCCCCTTTCACCACAGCATCAACGTCAGTAGTTAGAGATGGAGCCCCATTAACCCCTTCCCCATTGTGTTAAAGTTTTGACTGGCTTGATCTTGAGCAGGAAAACATGACTGCTGTGAGTTCATGAATCTGACAGCCACGTCCTGTCAAGAACACAACATACCTTTTAGCATTTCTCCCACCCTCTGTCTCTTACACACTTACCACCCCTGCTTCCAGGACCTTCATTCCCTTGAGCCTTGGCGATGGGCTACAGGATTGGTATAGATGTCCCATTTAGGGCTATGTGCTCCTTTTTTTTTTAAAAAAATACACAAATATTTAGGTTTCATGGACTTTTTCAAACAAGATTTGTGATTTGTTGCTTCTTTCCTTTCCCTCCATTCTCCTCTTCTCCTTGTACCCTTAAAGGATGGAAGAAAGAAAGAAAAAAGTCTTTTGCTTTGGTGTGCTATTTTTTGTTTTATTTTGGTTATTTGTTCATAAAAATTCATATATTTTGTTTTGTTTGTTTATTTTGATTTATTTATTTTTCCCTCTTTCTTTGAAAAACACGTATACGGCTACTACTACTTTTGGCTTCTGTGTGCTGGAATTAAGGCCCGCCCCACCCGGCTTGGCTGTACAAAGATCTTGACCAGTTAGGAGCTATGCTGAAGTTTATTCTGGGGAAGCAGAGCTTTACAACTCTCAGATATAAACTAAAAGGAAAGAGTCATGTGTATTAAAGTATTTATAAATCTCTATCTTAGTCACCATTCTATTGTGAAGAGACATTAAGACCAAGACAACACTTGTAAAAGAAAGCGTTTAATTGGGGACTGGATTCCAGCTTCTGAGATTTAGACCCAGTATCACCAAGGTGGGGAGCATGGCAGTCACCAGGCATGGTGCTGGAGACATAGCTAAGGGCTACATCCTGATCTATACACAGAAAGATAGGAAGCTTGGACCTGGAATGGGCTTTTTAAACCTCAAATCCAGAGTTACATACTTCCTCCAATAAGCAAATAAGTCCTAGTCCTTTGAATCCTTACAAACAGTACCACTTCCTGCTGACTTCAAATATATGAGCCTATGGGGAACGTTCTTATTCAAACCAACACAGACCCTTTATGGCTTAGTGTCAGTGACATTGGGTACTGAATGGTATGATAATAAGGTATATCTTTCATAAATTTGACATGTTTCTGGCTACTACGATTTTTTGTTTGCTTGTTTTTACGGCTTGTTTTGGTTCAGTTTAGGTTTTTCAGATAGGGTCTCAGTCTGACCGTACATTCCGGTCCTCTTGATTCTATCACCCCTGTTCTGGGATGCACCAGCACATTCAAATATTTTATTTTATTTTTTCTTAGCACCAAGAATTGAATCTACAGCTTTCAGCTTCAGAGACACTGGGAAAGTGAGATATATCCTTAGCTCCCCCCCCCCATGACTTGAAAATTAAAGGAGGGGGAATTACAGCATATGATTGAAAAAGCCCTGAATTCTTACCTGAAGTTTACAGCCAACTCCATTTTTCAACTGAGAAATCAAAACCAATGTTTTCACTTTCATTTCTAAACAGGGAAGAAATTTTTATTCACTTGCTCTTTCCTACTCAAATAGACTTTATGGAGAAATGAAATGCACTATCAGGTGCTGTTAACTGCTCAAGCTATCTTAATAAATTTATTCCCCAATTCTACTTGCTTTTTCCAGAAAGAACCTAGGAATATTTGGAAGGCTACCAGCTGTAAATACGATGTTATTCCTCGCTTGCTCTGGACGACACACCCCAGATGTCTGTGGTGTTATTTCACCAGGGTTATTTTCTTATCCTTGTGGGTTATCATTTTCCACCAACCAGAGCATGCCCTTTTATTTTCCAAACCAAACTCTGCCAAACAATTTTGAAAGACCTGATGTTGTGTTTGAGGCATGCTTTCACTTGAAAGCTAAATCCCATCTGAATTCTTTTTTATTTGACCAAGAAAAAAGCCAAGCCTATATGAGTACAAAGTGGGATTCGGAGCTTAGGCATCTGTTCTTACACACCTGCCTGAATATATACAAGAAGCTGCATAATGGGACAAATAGTTTTATTTCATATTTGTGTAAAATTATTTTGGCATAAAACAAGGGAAATATTATTTTCAACTATCAAAGTATAAAATTAGATGAAGAGACCTAAAAATTCATTGTTTTTTTTTTTTCATTCTTAAGTCCATATCTACAGTATTATTAAAAATACAATGAACTTTTGGGTAGGATAAATCTAAGGAGGAGAAACAAATTCCAATCTGTTCAATGGATTAGAAGTGACTATGATAATCAATGTAAATACATATTTAGGGTTTAGAAATATAACAAGGTAATCAGGTATGTCCGTGCATACTTGTAAATTCAACACTCAGGAGACAGAGACAGGAGTATTACAAGATAGAATGGAGCCAGGTTCCACAGCAAGCTTGCTGAAAAGGAAGGGAGAAGTGACAATGTGCAAACTGTTTTCTAAGTGCTCAGTCGAGGTAGCAAGGAAAACACTCTACTCGTAGCATCTCAATTAAGTCATCACAAGCTCTGGCTCAGGATGTTTATGGAAGCCAGGAATGGTGGTATACATCTTGAACCCCAGCACTTGGAACCAAAGGCTGGTATATTGCCGTAGGTTTGAGTCCAGTGCCATGCCAGTGCTAGGATATCTATCATGCTATCATGACTTCCTCCGCACTCTATCTTTTAAAATTAATGTATGTCTGCTTATATAGGAAACCTCATTGGTAAACAGACTCAGTGGCCAGGCAGTAGTGGTGCATGCCTTTAATCCCAGCCCTTGGGAGCCAGAGACAGGCGGATTTCTGAATTCGAGGCCAGCCTGGTCTATAGAGTGAGTTCCAGGACAGCCAGGGCTATACAGAGAAACCCTGTCTCAAAAAACCAAAAAAGAAAAAAGAAAAGAAAAAGAAAAACAGCCTCAGTAAGACGTGAGGTGGACCTGTAAGCAATTAATTAATTCAGGACAAGGAAAGGCCCAGCCTACTGTGTATGGAACCCTCCCCAAGACTGATGATCTTCAGTTATACAAGAAATCGAGATAAGCAAGACATGGGGAGCAAGTCAGTAAGCAGCACTCTTTCATGTTCTCTGTTTCAGCTCTTACTCCAGGTTCCTGTTTTGACTTCCTGTCCTGACTTCCCTCAATAATGGCCTGTAAACTGCAATATGAAATAAACCTTTCTCTCCCAAAGTTTTGATCTTGGTCTTTATCTCAGTCAAAGTCTAAGCTAAATCAATTTTATGTGTAATTTTACTCATATGAGAGAGAGAGAGAACATCAAGAGTTCATTATTACATTTTCGTGTATGTATATATTACTGTTTGAATAAGAACAACCCCCACAGGCTCATTTATTTGAATTGTCTGATCACCAGGGAGTGAAACTTTTTTAAAGGATTAGGATTGGGAGTTGTGACCTTGTTGGTACAGCTGTGACCTTGTTGAAGGAAATGTATCATTCAGGGCTAGTGCTGGAAGTAAACCCACACCAAACTAGGTCTCTCTGCCTGTGGCCTGAGGATCAGGATGTAAAGCTCTCAGCTACGCCTCTATCTATATGCCTGCTACCCTGCTTCCTGACATGATGATAATGGCCTAAATTTTAGAAACTGTAAGCAAGCCCACCCAATTAAATGCTTTGCCTTGATTCTAGTGTCTCTTCACAGCAATGGAACAGTGCCTAACACAGTACATCATAAATTTTGATCACTCTGACTGCCTATGTCCTGCCTAATACATTCATTCCTTTCTTTAAAAAACAAAGCAAAACAAAAACAAGCAAAAAAAGAAAACAACAAAACCCGGTGAGTTTTGTTAAAGTTGCTCACGGCAAAAAGTGTGAATTGAGAGGCTATTTTTCAGAAGCATGGGTATGCTGCCAGGAGCTACACACTCTGCCTTCTCCAGCATCTATTACGTGGGTATGGGGATTCACATGTGGATAAGGGCTTGTGAGCCCTTTCCCTCCTCCATGAGCGATTTTCCATTGACCCAGTCTTATGGGAATCTTGTGTAGGTAGGTCATCATAGTTGCTGTGGGCTGAAGAACACAGCAGCTGCTCTGAAGTTTGTGAATACACCAGCAATGCCACTTCACCAATTCCTAGTTGGTGTTCCACACTAATACCCCATTCCCTCTGCCTCTGGCTCTTTTATTCTCTCCACCCCTTCCTCTTGATGTTCTCTGAACCTTATAGGTGTAGAATGGGGTGAGAGGGGGGCTGGATTAGTCAGGGTTCTCTAGAGTCACAGAACTTATGGAATGGCTCTCTATATTGAGGGAATTTATTGTGATGACTTACAGTCTGCAGTCCAACTAACTCAACAATAGACAGCTGTGAATGGGAAGTCCAAGAATCTAGTAGTTGCTCAGTCCTACAAGGCTAGTTGTTTCAGCTGGTCTTCTATATAAGCTGGAATCCTGAAAAATAGGTTCCAACAGATGTGTTGGCAAGTAAGGGCAAGCAGGCAGAGAAGGAAGCCTTCCTTCTTCCACTGCCTTTACGCAAGCCTCCAGCAGGAGGTGTGGCCCAGATTAAAGGTGTGTACCACCACATCTGGACCTAACCTATTCATTACTTGGAACTTGCTCTGTCCCAGGCTGGTCTTGAACTCAGAGATCTACTTGTCTCTGTCTCCTGGATTAAAGATGTGTACCACCTTGCCTGATCCTAAGCTTTTCACGCCGCTATGCCTCAAGATCCAGATCAAAATCATGTGTCATCCCACATCAAGATCTTGATCAAAAGCCTGTGTCTTCCAACCTCAAGATCTATATCATGGCTGTGTCCTCCATTTCTGGATTGTAGTTCATTCCAGATATAGTCAGGTTGCCAACTGGGAATAGCCAACACAGAGGGTATCCTAGCTTAAGATATTTTTCCTATCTGAATATGAATCTAGTTTCATTAAATCTCATTAACAAGTGCTTGTTTTGATAATTTCCTACAGATTAATTGGTCTTAATTTTGAGTATTATCTTAAATTTATAGAAAAATAAACCCAGTAGCATTCTTATGTTTATCACCATGCTCATCAATGACATAATAAAACAACTGATATACTGCTGTTAGTTAAAATATATAGTTTTTTAATCTGGATGGTAGTAACACATGCCAAAATCCCAGCACTTGGGAGGCGAGGTAGGAAGATTTCCGAGTTTGAGGCCAGCCCGGTCTACAGAGTGAGTTCTAGGACAGCCAAGGCTATATAAGAAACCCTGTCTCATAAAACAAAATAACACAAAACAAAACAAAACAAAACAAAAAACTATAGTTTTTCTTATCGATATTCTAATAAAAAAATATCAGTTATGTTTGGAATCTTGAATTTATTCTTTACAGGTCTTTATAATAGAAACCAGCCGTTGTGTTAGATTAAAAGGAAGATAAATACAGGCATAGAGGTACCTCAAGGATCTGAGACTCTCTAGACCCCGTCCTGGGGCCTGTATGTTAGCTCATTTACTCCTCACATTACTTTGTAAGCAATGTGCTTGTTTCATTTTTAAATAAAACTGTGACACATGGAGAGAAACCAAATTTCCCCAAATCACATAATACAAAAGCATAGAATAATGATTTGAACCCAGAGCCCCAGAATATATGCCCACCATCACTTCTGAGGAATTTTGTAAAGAAATCTCTTTACAAAGAGATAAGAAATGTTAACACTGATGAATATAAGCAGCACCCCATATGCCCCTCAACTCATATCTTAAAATGATTTTTTTTATGACAGCATGACAGGAAAACAATTTTATAACATATTAAATATAAAAATAACTAAGTACTTTCCTAGCACTGTTTTGTAAACCTGGCTTTTTTTTTTTTTTAAACTATTGCTTCTTTGTTTGTTCATAGCACTTTGAAACCTTTGTTACTGGATTTATGATACTTAAAACATTCACCTAACAGAGGCAATACCGGTGAAGAGCTACCTCTAAACGAGTACCCATAACCAAAGATGCAGAAAGAGATTCAGAAATGTAATGTAGATGGTCCCATTTCCAGCAGTCGCCTTGCATTTAGCATCTGAAACGGCGCATGTGTGAATACATGTCTGCTGTCTACAGGCAAGTCTGGAAATCCTGCCCCATTACTCGAGCCACAGAGAATCTTTATCAAAGCAACAATACAATAAAGAACAATGGTTGATTTTATCTAAGGCTATCTGCAAAGATGAAAATGTCTTACAACATACCTCCGCATTGTAAGCGGTAAGGCTACCTTGTTGAATCTGCCCAAGGGTGTAACAAACAGCCCTTTCCTTCAGCCATTAAGATATTCATTGACTAGATAAGACATTCTGAATCACACTGGAAGACATGAGCAATAAGTTTAAACCACTCCTGATTCTACCTTCTCCAGGATGCACAGCTAAAGAGAACATTGAGGAAATAACCATGAAAGTCTTACTCATGACAAACTCTTGAACAAGGATGTGGTATATTCTTAGATGCATCATCTCAGGAAACTATTTTCCTACATTGCTTCAGCTAATTTACACATTTATTTCCTCACCACAAGGACAGCACAGAAGTGTATACACTGAAACTAGTTCCCTATCCCAGAGTTATATACTGAGCAGTCTCAACAAAATACTTTGTTACTAAATCCTTGTGGGAAACCTTCCCCAGCTCTCCTGAAATGTCTCCAACAATGATGTTCATACCTTACACCCTTTTCAAGTCTTCTTCTTGGGGGGAAAAAAAATGTTTTTTAATTTATTTTGAGACAGAAGCTCACTGCCTTGCCCAAGCTGACTTTAAGTTTACTCTGTAATCTGGGCAGGCCTTGAAATAGTGATCTTTTTGCTTCAAGCTTACAAGTGACTAAGATTACAGGCTACCTAGTATCCCAGGCCAAAGTAAGTTGGACTTTTTAAAATTAACCTTCAAAAATTCTACCAAAGTGGGTGTGGCACTTGGCTGTAATTCTAAACTCCGGGAGGTAAGTGTAGGAAGATCAAAAGTTCAAAGCCAGTCTGATCTTACTCAGAACATACATATACACAAGAACACACACAGACAAGTATACATAATACATATACTCTCGTGTATGTGGTTGCACACATATGCACACACATGCACACACATACACAAAAGAAAAAAATGAAATAAAAAGAAAAAAGATATTACCACATTTCTTCATTCTTTACAGCTGTCGACTGTTATTGGACAACTTTCAAGGAAGCTGCCCCCAGCGAATAAGCACACACTAAATGATTGTTTTGCAAGTATCCCATACTAAAGAAATTATTTCTTGTTTAACTATAGACAGGGAGGGAAGATGACAAAATTCTATGCAATTGTTAATATTGATCCTCAACTTGACTGGATCTAGAATCACCCACAAGACAAATCTCTGGACGTATCTATTTCTGGATTGAGTTAAGGAAGATGGGAAAATTCCTTGTAATTGTGGATTGTACCTTCACATGGCTGTGAACCTGGACTGAATAGAAATAGAAAAGCTGGCTGGGCATCTGCATTCCTCACTCCCTGACTCCCGAGTGCAACCTGACCAGCTGACTCAAGATCCAGCTGCCGTGACTTCCCCCGCAATGACGGACTATTTTGGAACCATGAGCCAAAATGAAGCATTCCCTTTGTAAGCTGCTTTTGTCAAGTACTTTGTTTCAGCAACAAAAAATCTAATGCATCTTATTCATACCATAGGAGTAAAGAAGAATGGCTTATCTAATGGTTGATAAAAGCAGGACTCGAGCCCCTAGTCTCTCTCCTCCATATTCTTTCTGTTCATCCTCAGATGTCTCTGGCACTCTGCCCCCCACCCCCACAAGAAAGAATGTTTGTGGAAATCAAGAATTCCATAGAGAAGCTCTACACTCTGGAGATTGCTACTGAGAGCAAGGCTAACAGGTCCCTAAGTCCTTCATGCATTTCTGTCACTCGAATGGTCACCTTGCCCTGCCCAGCAATGCCCCTGTGCCTGTGGCCATGCCTAGGAAGGGAACCACACTGTTGCTCAGATCCAGTTAGTTCTGGATGTTCCTGAGGACAGAGCAGTGGTTGCTTCCATTTTCACTCAGCAACTGATGAGGTGCAAAATTAGTAAAATTGTTATGTAGTCTCGGTTGGCCTCCTACTCACAATGTATTCCAGGATTCAATGTAAACTTGAACTCACAGTAATTTTCCTGCCTCGGCCCACCAAGCATCAGCATTACAGGTGAGCACCCAGATGTAGTTTTTAGAGAGTCCACAAGATGGGAAATTGCTATGCTTCTTAAGGTGGAGTGCTATTCTCACTGTGCCCTCACCAAGAAGAGTGTGGCCCTCGCCTGCTACAGCACTCAGCCTGGGCAGCATTGTAGAGTTGGCTCTAGTGGAGGGGTGGGAGGGAGCCAGCCTCATGAACGCAGGAATTCTGGCTTCACCCATAGCTAGCTGCACCAGTGGAAGACTGGTCCTGCACTTCACCTAGACAGACAGCACAGTAAAGCTGACCCTGATGACAGTAGTGTGGATGAGCTGGCCCACGGGCCTGAACACAGGAAGAGCTGTTCCTTCCCTTTACCAGTCATTCAGTAGTGTGAGTATGGGAGAAATGGGCTCCCCCACTCCAACCCATGCCGCAGGCAGGAGAGCTGGCCCCACCCCTTGCCAGCTGCCACAGACAGGAGTGGTGACCCTGCCCTTCACCTGGGCAAAGTGGGATAGCTGACTTTAGTGGTGTGAGTGGACTAGAGAGGACCGGCAGATCTGCTACCACCCAGACCCAGATCCAGGGCTCTGAATTGGTCCACCCCAACATCTACCCCACCTGTGAACTGCTGGAGCATGTGTAGGGGCCAGACCTGCAGATCCAAAGCTGTAGGATCTCCATGACACAAGACAACAGCAGAATATCTGAGAGGAGTCTGAAGAGGAGCCAGTATTTAGAGTGTGACAGAAGCCAGAGGCCCCAACCAGACCAGTGACTCATTGCAATGAACACTTGCAAGTGAAGCTCTTTGAACAATAGGGTGCACTGTGGGGTGCACTGCAGCTTCCAAAGCATGCTTTCTTGTTGTTTTCTGCTTCTTTCTTTCTTTCTTTCTTTCTTTCGTTCTTTCTTTCTTTCTTTCTTTCTTTCTAGGAGAGAGGTTGCAAGGGCATAGGGTGGATACAGAAAAATGGGGAGATGAGTGGGATTGGGGTGCATAATGTGAAATTCACAAAGAATCAAGGAAGAGAGAGAGAGAGAGAGAGAGAGAGAAGAAAAAACAGACTGAGAGCCAGGCCCAAAGATACATGTTAGCGATACAGCCCTTGGGAGACTAGGACCAAAGAAAGCCAGTCTGGCTACACACACAATGAAACAGAGTCTCAAAAGAAACAAAAAGAAAAGAAGAAAACAAAGGTGTCTTGTGGCTGTTTGCCCTTGGAATGAAAAGATAAGTCAGAATGGAAAGCAAGAAATCAAAGTGCAGCTGGTTCTAGGATAAATTCACAATTCTAGCTTCAGACTCTGCAGCTGCTAAAATGAGATAAACACCAGCAACACATCAGTGTCCTCCCAGCAGTGAGAAGCCTGTCGCAGAAAGACCACAGGTTCTAGGTCAGCCTGAGCTACACAGTAAGACTCTGTCTCAAATGAACAAAGGGATAAAAGACAAAACAAAAAAGGTGTGAAAACCAAAATAAAAATTCCAAAGCAGCTTCACTTAAGTTACATTGGTGTGGCCTAGGCTAAAGAAGCACAGGCTGGGATTCTAGGAAGGAAAAGTACAGTATCTCATTAAAGGACTAATTATTCCACCCTATCTCTTTAGCATGGTTTCAGAGGAGCCCACCTTCCGGGGATCTGTCCTTTGGCCAAGTGATTGACCCATCCTAACTGGAATGTTAGGTTTCTACCCAGGCCAGAGATCCTACTCTCTTGACCAGGAGTCTTCTCTTCTACTCTCACAGTATTATGGTCTCCACACTGTACACTAAATAAGCCTAAAGTTTTCCAGGGAAGAGGAAGACAAAATTAACAATTAACTTTAAAAAAAAAAAGTCTAAACCAGGCAAAATGGCAGGTGTTTGTAATCCCAGCTGCTGAGATGTGGAGGTAAGAAGGTCAGAAGTTCATAGTCAACCTCTGCTCTACACCATTCAATGTTAGCCTGGGCTCTATGAGACCAGGTCTACATTAAAAAGTCTTACTTTTAAGAGATGGCAAGTATTTCTTGAATGCAGAGAAACAAGTATTCTCTTAACCATTTGAAAGGATCTCTGTTTCTGTCTTGGAAATCTCACATTGAACTCTGTGTCAGCCAAGCCAATTTTCTGGGAAAATAAAAAATAAAAGAAATGTGGCACAATAAAATATAAACCTTATTGCCTAAAACAATAAAGCCAAATCCAGTTGGTTTGTGTTTACAAATTATGACTATTTTAACTAGCAAAGAATTCAAGACCACATCATTTTATCTATCATTATCTCTGTAAAAGGTCAGCCACAGATTATATCCTGGCTTTTACTAGTATGGATCCCTTGCCACTTCATGGTAAGCTACCCCATGAATCCTGGGAGCAAACTCTGTGGAGCAATAAGTAACAGTAGCTCTCTCTCATGGCTTTGCCCCCAGAGGTCTCCCAAGCTACTCCTTTAACTATGACATTGCCCATTGTTTCAGCCGAGTTTCAAAGCCTTCTAGAACAAACCTAAGGAGAGTGCAGCAAACAGGAGCAGGGTCATGAGACAAGGCACCAGCTCTGTGATTTGTCCCCAAAGTAAAGAATACTCGACCCATATAGACTTGGGTTCTTTTCGAGACGTAAAATAGCTCTCAACTTTGTGAAACAGAAAAGCAGAGGTCCAGGGGTGTGGTCCTTCCTGGTTCTAGGATAACTTTTCCTCATTCTAAAATAGGTGAAAGACACACCATAAAGTTGAGTCAGGAGACAAGACTTTGTCCTAATCTTCTTGTCCCATTACAAAATTAGTAGTGATTAATCTTTAGACCTAATCTTGTCTCACCAGCAGTATTTCACCCAGTGAGGGACTCTCTCCTCCTAGGGACTGTTTTGGTTTTTCCCTTCTGTTTTGTCTCACTAACTGGCTCCTGAGACCCACCCTCTGAACTTGCCTCCACTTGTCTCATCCTTTGCTTCCATTACCACTCAACACCTCCGCTGCCCCATCTCTTCTCCCAGCAGTCTCCTCCCTCACATCCCGTGTCTTTAACTACGTACATAACAATGACTTTTCTATTCAAACGCTAAGGCGACCCCGACCGGCAGGCCCCTCAAATGAAACATGGGCTGGCATATCCAGATCCACTTTCTACCACTACCCCAAACTGCAGAAATATTTTAAACATACAGGACTGGCAAGATGGCTCCTTCCACCACACTGGTCTTAGGGATCCAATTCCCATTGTCAGGCAAGTACGTTTACCCACTGAGCCTTCTCACCACACTCCAATTTGGATTTTCGAGACAAGTTCTTCTGTAGCCCAGGCTGGCCAACAACTTGTTATGTAACTGAGGATGCTTCCACCTACAAAGCATGCACTGGTGTTTTGTTGTTTTCAGCAATAGGAATTGATCCCGGAGCTTCATACATTCTAGGCCAGCAGAGTACCAACTGAGCTACACATACACCCCAACCTTGCCCTGTTTTGATAGGAAGGTTTAATCATTGTTCCCCCCTCCCCTCGAAGGTCAGTGCTAATACATTTGGTCCCATTAAAGCACGTTTAGATCATCAGTTGATAGAAGTGAAAAGAAGAGAAAGAAGGAATGGAAGCGTGAGAAAGGAAATGGGGTGGGGTTAAAGCAACTGTTCCTGGAAGAACAATGTAGGTACTAGGAAGATCCACCTCCTAGGTTCAGCAAGAAAGAAACTTCTAGACAGAGCACAGTACATGACGATGTGTCATTAAGTCAGGATCTCTAAAGCACTGCAGTGCAGGTTGTCAGGATGCGTCACCAGAGCCAGGAGCCTCTACGGAACTCAGAGGACTCACAAAAGTTCAGACCTCTTTGGGAAAATTTACGTAGTTTTCTACTATTGGCTGAGTTCTACTTTCCTTGCTGTGAGGTGAAAAGCTCAAGACATCCACACCTAAAATCAGAGCCCACCATTAAGCTTTGGGTGGAGGCCAGCATGCAGGGAATGCAGGCAGGAGGTTAAGACCAAGACCAGCTTGAGCTATACAGAGAAGCCCTGTTTTGACTGAATGTGCTGCCAATCCATGTTCCAGCAGCATCGTTTTCAGACATAAAGGATTCTACTCTACATCTTGTCTTTAAGATGGGTGAAGTCTCTGTCCTTGTCTTTCAGATGAGTGAAGTCTCTGTCCTCCTTGTCTTTAGATGGGTGAAGTCTCTCTCTCTCTCTCTCTCTCTCTCTCTCTCTCTCTCTCTCTCTCTCTCTCTCTCTCCTCTTCAAGCATCCAGTGCTTCAAATGCTTCTTAAAAACATTTTCCCTTTTAATTTAAATTAATTCTCTGTGTACTAGTGTTTTGTTTTTATGTATGTTTATGTACCATGTGAGTGCCTAGTAACCACAAAGACCAGAAGAGAATGATGAATCCCTCAAAATTAGGGTTACAAATAGCTGTAAGTTGTCATGTTGATGCTGCAAATTCAACCTGGGGTTTCTGCAAGTACAAGGACTCTTACCTGCTGAGCCCTATCCCCCAGCAAACTGCCCCCTCTACCTGCAACAAACACACACACACCATTGTTTTCAATAAAAGATTTCCTGTGAATCCTTAAAAGAACACAGTCACTTTAAGCACGCATAACCGTGGTAGAGATAATATAGTTTGGAATGGCTCTGCAGTGTCCACTTGGCCATCATGCAATAAGATACTTGACACAGGCAAAAAATTAAGCCCTATAGGATTTACTCCAGGCAAACAGTCATGGTTTGCGACCAGGGGACTTGCACTTTAACTCTAAGGGACTAAACATGAAGTTTATTTTTAAAAACTGATTATTGTGCATGCACTGCCATTCATTCCGTTGCTGTAGATAGTGGTATTGGTTTTTAAAAAGCTTTATCCTACAACTCCAGTGTCAGGTCATAGCTGGAAAAGGTTATGTGTGCTCTCTTAGTTGAAGGAAAATATTTTGTAAAGGGCAGGGGCGAGAAGCTTTTTTGTCATTGATTTGTGAGGTGCTGAATATATTTCAGCCTACGTGATTATTCTCTGAAGTCGTCTGGTCTATACCACTGGTGAGTGGAAGATGACCTTCAAAGTAGCCTATTTTCTTAAGATTGAATAGATTTTGAGACACACAGGGCAGAGATCTGGTTATGGAGGGAGCATAAAGAGCTAAATGTAGAAAATGTTGATACTGATTATTGAAAGATCAACTGATAGTATAGAATTACTAACACTCATAAATATTTACTTTCTAGTCTTCAGGACATGATGTATTCCCTTAAAATATATGTTTAGTAAGTCAACAGTAAATAGACAATTAATGAGTGCTTATTATATGCCAACAGCATCCAATTCATGAGCTTGCAACCTGTAGAGTAGCACAGAGACTCGTTTTCAAAAGGGCCCTGAAACTGCTTTAATGTGTATTTGTTTTCTTAAAAATACCTAATCATCTTGGGACAAAGGTACCTGTGATGATTCCTATTGACTATCAACTCAAAAGTACATTGTCTTAAAAGGAGATTGTCTTAGTTAGAGTTTCCATTGGTGTGAAGAGATTCCATGGCCAGGGTAACTTTTATAAGACACAACATTTAAATGGGGCTGGCTTGCAGGTTCGGAGGTTGAGTCTATTATCATCATGGTGGGAAGCATGGCATCATCCAAACAGACTTGGTACTGGAGAAGGAGTACTCCAAGTACATCTTGATCTGAAGGCGGTCAGGAGAAGACTGTTTTCTGTGTATCTAGACGGAGGGTCTCAAAGCCCACCCACACACACTTCCTCCAACATGACCACACCTCCTAATTCACTTGCTGGGCCAAACATATTCAAACCACCACAGAGACAAACCAGCAAGTATATCTATTGTAGAGTTTCTAGACTGGGTAGATTGAAGTGAAAAAACCTTACCCTAAATGGAAGAGGCACAATCTCTGCGGGTGAAGTTCCAAGCTGAATAAGAGAAAGAAATGATCACTGATCTCTCTCTGTTATATAACCTGCTGCCTCAAGCTCTTATGGCTGTGCCTTCACTACCATGATTGGCTGTTACCATGTTTACCCCTCCTCCTTTAAGTTGCCTTGGTCAAGACTTTTGTCACAACAGTGAGAAAAGTAACTAAGCCAGTCCCCACATTTTAATCTTGTACTGAGCTTCACAAATTAAATTCAATACAAGATGTTGGAAATGTAGCAACAGCATAAAGGCATGATTTCCTTCCCAGATAACTTCTAGAGAAAATATAGAAATATAATTTTTAATCCTGTAAAATTAATAAAAAATGAATTAGTCATATGATAAAAAATAAATAAATAAATAAAAAGTGAGCTTGTACTTGGAGAATCTCAACTTGCCGAAAAGCTAATGAAACAAAATCTACTAACAAATTAATGATTCACATGTATTTCCATTCCCCCGTTGCCTCCGTCTTGCCATGATGAGAGCTGAAGCACAGCAATTTTGTGGCTCATCCCTTCAATTCTGCTGACTTTCACCACACCATAGTTAATATACTTCAGGGAAATCTAGGCCATCACAAGCCAAAGCTGCATCTGTGGTTTCTCTCTGTCCTTGCCTCCTCACATTTTATTTACCATGCTTGAACTTGTGGTAAATAAGGTTGTAATCTGGGGTTTCTGCTTTGGCAATGTTCAAACGATGAGTCAAGAAAGAGTACCATCCCTATCCCTTGACATGTGAAGTTTTAAAAAAAAAAAATAATAACTCAGCCTGCCATGGCTGGGGGAGGGAGGGGGGGAGTCTGAACACATCTGAACTCAGCACTTTGAGCAGTTGGGATTTCTGCAGTTTGCTCAGCCTCTCCAAGATGTCAGGGAGATAATTGTGCTGACATAGTACATGGGTGTTTGCAGTAGACATAACAGAAGAGAAGCAGAAGCCATCTCAAAATCTTGACCTTCTAGAATCTGGGAGCACAGTGCTCCAGGTAGAGCCTTGTGGTTCAATGCCTTCCAGTATCTCTTCCCAAAGCAACTGAACCACCTTTATGGTTTTGACACATTGCTGACTTCAGTGTGCCTAATTCTCTATAAGGATGGACATGAACATTATGTTTACATTCACAGAGAGTATGAACATTATTTCAAAAGATTTATACAGATTGTAAATTCAAGACCAGCCTGGCCTAGGTAGTCAGAATTTGACTCCAAAAATAAATAATAAAGATTTACCAAAGGACTACAATCACTTCTTGCTTTGGTGTGAATTAAGCACAACTTTTAAAAGAAACACTATTTCCTGCTCAGAACATGTTTTACTGGATGGTCTAAGACAGCTGACTTTTCCTCAAATGTTACTACTGAGTCTGAGAGTTTCAGGATCAACATTTCAAGTGGCCAAACGAAGAGCTTCATTACATTCTGAGATGTCCCTTAGCCTCTGTCGTCTGTTCTCACCACACCCCCAGCTGCTTTTCAACATGTTTTATTGAACCTATAGTTTTTGATACACATTTTTACACTTCTGTAACTTTAATAGCCGTTAAAACCTGACTACAGCTGTAAGAAGAACAAACGTCTACCTGACTACAGCTGTAAGAAGAACAAACGTCTAACTGACTACAGCTGTAAGAAGAACAAACGTCTAACTGACTACAGCTGTAAGAAGAACAAACGTCTACCTGACTACAGCTGTAAGAACAAACGTCTACCTGGCTACAGCTGTAAGAAGAACAAACGTCTACCTGGCTACAGCTGTAAGAAGAACAAACGTCTACCTGACTACAGCTATAAGAACAAACGTCTACCTGGCTACAGCTGTAAGAAGAACAAACGTCTACCTGGCTACAGCTGTAAGAAGAACAAACGTCTACCTGGCATGGATTCATTTGACTGCCTCCCTTCCTTTCCAAACCAACCGTGTAACATTTATCCACAGACCACGACAACGTAGACCATGACAGGAAGGACGGGAGGTCAACAAATCTACAAAACAGAGATAGGTGCTAAGCCTGCCCTGCAAAACAGCAAATGCATTGAGAAAGAGAAATCTTAAAAGGAAGAGAATTCAGGCATAACTTCTGGGAGTCATCATAAATTTACTGTTTACAGCAGAGCTAAAAATTACATAGCACTTTACATATGAAAACAGGACTGGTATATGTGTTTGTGTAAAGTCCTAAACCTAGAATTTGAGAGACTGAGGCAGGATGAGCTGAAGATCTGGATTATCTTCAGTCACAGAGTGAATTTGAAGCAAGCCTGCGCTGTGAGTCCCTGCAGGGTTATGTTTCTCAACCTGTGGGTCTTGACCCCTTTGGTGGGGTTAAACATCCCTTCCACCAAGGTTGCCTAAGAACATTAGAAAGCACAGAGACTTACATTATGATTCACAACAGTAGCAAAATTACAGTTATGAAGTAACAATGAAAATAATTTGGTTGTTGGGGGTCACCACAATATGAGGAACTGTATGAAAGGGTCACAGCATTAGGAAGGCTGAAAACCACTGCTGGAGAGAATGAAGGAAGTCTTGAGTAAGTGAATATGTATTGTTGACATGGGCAGAGCCATGCCAAAGACTCCAAGGCTTTAGACTCATGGCTACGCTTTGTCTCCATGTGAACCAGGCTCAAAGGCGTGGCAGAATTTCCCTTGGGGCTCCGAGTGTGTGCGTGTTAATGAATGATTGACAAGAGTTTGCAAATACTTGGAACTTCAGCTCCCTCCTCCTCTTGGATGATTGCAGCCTGAGACTGCTCATTTATAGAAACCTCCCACTGAGACTAGCTAGCCCCTCCTGTGCTATGCCCAATAAAGACCATGAGGCCCTAGGTTGAGGACAACAGTAAGTGCCTTCTACCAGAGGTACCAGACACCTGCCTAGTCCCAGCTTCCCTGGACATGTGTCTGTCTGTCTGTCCTGTCTTCATTTCCTTGACACCCTTAGTCACAATTGTAGGACCCAGCTTGGCAGGTTGTTGTAAGACCCTGTTTCTAAAAACAAAAGTCCTAATAAAACAAAACGACCACCCAAACATAAAAAATAAACAATTGCATTCCTAGGTATACAAGAGGATTTAAAATAAAGCTGAATTTCTAAAATGATCTCATTCAGACTACATTTCGTTTTCTTGGTCTATAAAATGTTCTAAAGTACATTTTAAGGCCAGTAAAAGAGGGACTTGGAGTCAGGGCATTAAAGGAGGAGGATGGATAAGATCAAATAACAATGGTATAGGAAAGCCAATGTGGTGGTGCATACTTGCAATCCCAGCATTCTGGAGGCAGAGGTAGGAAGATGGTCTGTGAGTTCAAGACCAGCCTGAGACTCTTTCTCCAAACAAGAATTAAATCAAGTGGAGGGTGGGGTAGGGGTGGGGAGAAACCTTAATAAAATCAGTCCTCAACTACATGAGAACTTGTCTCAAAACAATAATACTAGGGCCTAGGTATCCATCAAGTAAAGTATATAGCACATGAGGACCAAATGTGGATCTGTAGCACACATGCAAATGGCAGATAGGAATGGCAGCCCACCTATAAATCCAGTGTTCTGAAGGTAGAGACAGGAGATACCCCAGAGTAAGCTACCTAACTATGCCAGCCAGAATGGTGATCTCTGAGTTTAACTGATAGACTGCCTCAATAATGATAAAGAGTGATCAAGGAAGATTGCTGAAATCCATTTTGGGCATATACACATGCACATGAACATACATACATACATACATACATATAAACATACCAGCAGAAATATGTGTGCTGACATACTTGCAAATATTCATACACACAGGCATACACACATGCAAAAAATCTAACAGACAAAACTTGATTTTAAACAAACCTTTTAGACCTGTTATGGTGGCAAATACCTTTAATTCTAGCACTCTGGAGGCAGAAGCAGGCAGATCTCTGTGAATTAAAGGCCAGCTTGTTCTACACCCTCAATAACTGGCCAGCCAGAGATACATAATGACACTATAGTAGCTTGAATAAGAATGGCTCCTGTAGGCTCACAGATTTGAATGCTGGGTTAGCAGGGTATGGCACTATTTGAAAGGATTAAGAGGTGTGGCCTTATTGGAGGAAGTTTCACGGAATGTAGGCTGAAGTTTCAGAAGCCCAAGCCAGGCCCAGTGGCTCTTTCTTCTTTCTGCTGCCTGCTGATCCGTGTATAGACCTTTGAGCTATTTCTCCAGCACCATGTCTGCTGAATGTCACCATGCTCCTCACCATGGTGACAACGGACTAAACCTCTGAAACTTTAAACCAGACCCATTAAATGTTTTTACTTATAAGATTTGCTGTAGTCATTGTGTATCTTCCCAGCAACAGAACGTTGACTAAATCAGAGACCATATCTAACAACAAACGATGATGATTTTGATGACGATGATAAATCCTTTAAAATTTTTGAAGATGGTGAGGATTTAACTCTATGATAAAGGACTTATGTCTCTAGCAAGTACAAAGCCCTAGAGACAGAGAGACAGAGGAGCAAGGGAGGTTAGAGATACAGCTCAGTTGATAGGGTATTTGCTTAACATGCACAACGCTCTGGATTCAGTCCCAGCACCATATAAGACTGGGTAGGGTGGTAGACCCCTGAATCCTCTTCATGTGGGAGCTAGAGGAAGGAGGAGCAAAAGCTCAAGGTCATTCTCAGAGTATAAGGGGCCAACTTGAACTACATGAAACCAATCTCCAAAGTTTCCATTCCAAGTGACTATTCGAATAGTGTAGGAGTTCAGAGAGCCAGAGAGCGGTGGTGCACACCTTTAGTCCAAGCACTTAACAGACTGAAGCAGGCAGATCTCTGAGTTCCAATATGGCCTGGTCTATAGAGCCAGTTCCAGGATAGCCAGGGCTACACAGAAAAACCCTGTCTGGAAAAACCAAGAAATCAGTCAATCACTCAATCAATCAAGCAAGCAAGCAAACAAGCAAGAGGGAGGAAGAGGAGGAGGAAGAAGGAGTGGGGGGAAGGAGAAAGGAAGAAAGTTTACTGAGTTGTACAGTCTTTTGGTGTGTCGTATATTTTATTTATTTACAAGGTTTTCTCTTTTTTTTACATAATACAGTATATTTAAAGAAAAAATTAAAAACCAGCAAACAAAGGTTTGTTTTCTTTTTCTTTTCTTTTTTTAAATTTCAGGTCAGTGATTCTACATGTCTCTACGTGCAGAGCATACCTTAATTCTAGTATAGGACTTTGCTTCCAAACAGAATTCACTGACAAAGTTTCTGGTGTATAATTAACTATAGTTACTTAATTATCTCGGTAAACTTTTGTAGCTTCCTGTTGGGAACTCCAGATGTGTTCCCAGAAGTAGACTCAGACCTTTGTGTGGGGGTGGGGGGTGGTAGAGCTGGTCTAGAACCAAACCCATGGCTTCATACATTAGACCAGAGCTGGACCACAAAACTGCATCCCCGGGCTTAGTAAATGACTCATTTTATTTCGGCAGGAAGAAGTAGGGTGGGTAAGGGAGCCAGACACTGGAGACCCTGCACCTGATTGCACAGGACTTCTTGCTGAAACCTACAGGGACCCACTGCTCATGTCTCCTTACTCCACAGTGACGCCACTTCCGTCCTCGGCCACCACACACTCTGAATCACAGTGTGGGTTGGACCGACCCTGAGTCTCTCCATTTGGTACATTAAAAGCTCTCAATTGTTTCTGAAAGCAGGAATCTTAAGAGTAAAAGAAAAATAAAAGAGAGGTGAGGTGGTTTGCCCGACAGCCTTCATAATATCTGAAGTATGCAGAACAGCCAACACACAGATTTAAGGGAAGTGACATGAATCTCGTTGACTGCTGGGTAGACCAAGGACCTGTACATTTGCAGTTTCTCTATCTTTATTCTTCCCAAATCTCCTCACCCCTCTTTTCTTCCTCCCCCCTCTCTCTTTCCTTCCCTCCCTCCCTTCCTCTCCCTCTCTTTCCCTCTCTCCCCTCTCAAGATGGGTATTATAGGACATGAAATCCTAGCTCTTGGAAGACTAAACCAGGAGGTAAGTTTGAGTCCAGCCTGGGCTACACAGTACTAGTCTCAAACAAAACAAAACAAAACAAAACAACCTCCCAACCTCCCCCCCACTCCCCCAAAAAAGGACTGAGGTATAGTTCCATTGGTAGAATGCTTGTGTGACAAGCAAAGACCCTTTGAACCAAAGTACACTGTAAACCTAGGAGTAGTGTGACTCAAGCCTGTAATTCTTTGGAGATAGAAGCAGGGGGTCAGAAATTCACGGTTAATCTCATCTATGTACAGCGTTTGAAGCTAACCTGGGGTACAGGACAACACATCTAAAAAGCCCAGCAAACAAGGCCCATAAAACAGCTTTTCTGGTCAGCACACAGGCCCTTCCACGCTTTATTTTATTTTATTTTTAAGATATGGTTGTTTTTAAACTCTTCTGGGTCCTAGCACTGTCACCACCTCCTGTGCTTTGTATATCCTTCATTCTCAGTTCTCGAAAAGTCTGTCTTATTTCCCCAAAACAAGATCATCATGAAAGTTTAAAAGACAAACATCTGGGCACACAGCCTCAGCTTGGAACCACATGGCCAGCGAGCACTTCCGCCCCTAGCCATAACTTTATCAGCTAAGTTAAAAATATGGTGACGATTGTATTTACATAAAAGGTCCAGAGTTTGTCTGAAATGTCAACAAAACGAGCATCAGTTAGAATGACATCCTGTCCTGAGACTCCATCTGTTAGATAAACTGAGTCTTCAGTTTGTCCAAACCAGGGGATTTAAATAGAGAGTTCATAGAGGAAACGCATCGAACTTAGAACACGTTTTCACTCAGCTACAGTTTTTTTAAACTTTAAAGAAAACCACGTGCCTCCCTCGCCTTCTCCTCTGCCCTAAAATCCCCACCACCGGACTCAGTCGGGGCCCAAAGCTGGTAGTGCAGCTAAGAGCGGCAAAGCAAACCCAGAACCTCCTGCTGCTCCGGTCAACTTTCAGCTACAGCTTGAATAATAGTCTCCTGGGCAGGACCTTTAAAGTCGCCAGACGGTTCCATCGTTCCGGAGTGTCAGCCCCTAAAGGAGAATCAGGCGAAACACTGTAAAATCAAATACAAAGGATCAGGAACACTTTTCAGACGCTTCATGAAATATCAAAGTCAAAGCGAACATATAAAATTAATGTTTCCGGCAGGCGGATTTCTGAGTTCGAGGCCAGCCTGGTCTACAGAGTGAGTTCCAGGACAGCCAGGGCTACACAGAGAAACCTTGAACCTTGTCTCGAAAAACCAAAAAAAAAAAAAAATAATAATTAATTAATTAATGTTTCCACCTATTGTTAAAGTATGCCTTATAGTCTGTTTTAAATGGCAGTTAATGTGTTGAATTGTACATAATAGTAATTATCAAGGATTTGGTTAATGGTTCATAACAATCATTTTATTATTAATGTTCTATACCCCCTGTACTGGCTGGTTTTGTGTCAACTTGACACAAGCTGGAGTTATCACAAAGGAGTTTCAGGTGAGGAAATGCCTCCATGAGATCCAATTGTAAGGCATTTTCTCAATTAATGATCAAGGGGGAAGAGCCCCTTGTGGATGGTGCCATCCCTGGGCTGGTAGTCTTGGGCTCTATAAGAAAGCCAGCTGAACAAACCAGGGGAAGCAAGCCAGTAAGGAACATCCCTCCATGGTCTCTGCATCAGCTCCTGCTTCCTGACCTGCTTGAGTTCTAGTCCTGACTTCCTTTGGTGATGAACAGTAGCATGGAAGTGTAAGCTGAATAAACCGTTTCCTCCCCAACTTGCTTCTTGGTCTTGATGTTTGGGCAGGAATAGAACCCTGACTAAGACACCACCCTTTTATTTTTTGTTTATTTTATTTTGAATTTTTGTTTGTTGGTGATTTGGTTGGTTTGTTTTTTCAAAACAGGGCTTCTCTGTATAACCCTGGCTCTGCCAGAACTCATCCTATAAGAGCAGGCTAGCCTCCAACTCAGAGATCAGCCTGCCTCTGTCTCTTAAGTGCTGGGATTAAATGTATGCAGCACCATTGCTTGGTTTATTTTGATTTGTTGAGACATGGTCTCACTATATAGCATTCGCTGGCCTAAAATTCACTATGTCAGGACAGGCTGGTCTCACATTCACAGGGGTCCACCTACCTCTGCCTTCCAGGTAATGGGATTAAAGCACATTCTAGTATGCATAGGGTCTTTATTTTTTACAGTTTGTACAGCTATTGATAATTTACACGTTAATTATCCCTAGGCAAGTATGTCTTCAAAATGGCCTGTCTTTGTGAAAAGCTATTATCTCAGAGCCAAGCTTGGCTGTGCTCTCTGTACTCCTAGCTACTCCAGAAGCTGAAGTAAGAGTGCCAAGCATGTGGGGCCCACTTAGGCAATATGTCTAGACTCTGTCACAATAGAAAAAAAAAAAATATATCGTGACATAATTTTATCCACATGTATCCTATGAGGTGAACTAACCAAGGCAATGTTTCTTTCTTATTTCTTGGTGTTAGAACATCTACATTTTAAACTAGTTTCAGTTCTTCAGAGATAGGAAATTTCTTCACAAAGTGTGTCATCAACCTATATATGTATTATTTTTGTACTCAACAGTCAACTGCCTAAAGAAAACATACCATCAAGGTTTTGAGCTCAGGAAGATGTCCCGTCCCTGTGACTGCAGCACCTGGAACATGGAGGTTGGAGGATCTAGACTTAAGGTGTATCTTTGGCTATCTAGCAAGACTGAGGCTCACTTACCTACACTGCATGAATCTCCGTCTTAAAAAGCAAAGGCTTAGCCAAGTGTGGCGGTGCATGCCTTCACTCTCAGCACTCAGGAGGCCTAGAGGGCCAGACAGATCTCTGGGAGTTGAAGTCAATCTGGTCTACACAGTGAGTTCCAAGCTACTTGTGGTTACACAGTGAGACCTTGTCTCAACCAAAAGGAGGAAAGAGAGGGAAGGAAGGAGGCAAGGAGGGAGGGAGGGGAAGGGAAGAAGAGAGGAAAGAAGAGAGGAAAGCAGGAAGAAACCCTTCTTGCGAATGCCTCAACACCAGCTTAGTAGAGGATTTCACGACAGGCTCGCATATGTGCATACACACATGCAGCCACACTTAAGTAAAAGTACATCTTACACTTTTTAGTCCCTTTTGTTTTGTTTTGTTTTCATCTTCTATTAAATCGTCACGTACAGTTCTGTTGCCAGAGTGAACGCTCCTTATTTCTGACTTCCTTCACTCCAATCATCAGGAGTTATTTTTTTTCTTTTTCTTTTTCTTATGTTCTTTAATCTCAAATGTAAAACACATCTACAAAATGTATGTGAACTTTGGGCCTGGAACATGCTCAGAGACACATAAAAAGGATCTTTAAGAAAAGTGTTCCTGCCACTTAGGAGGAGGAGCTGAAACCATTTTCAAATTTTCTGACTTGCAGTGAAATTGAAAGTTATTTAAAGAAGGTACACCAAATGAGGTGGGGGGAGGGGGGCGGCACTGGAGTGCAGATGACTAAAGGTGGTGGGAAGAGGCAGGAAAGAGAAGAAGAGGATGATGGGAAATAATGGCCTTTGAACATTCAGCCCCAGTTCATTGTGCTTGAAAGAGGTCCTTTTTGTTTGTTTGTGGGGTTTATATTGTTTTTTAGGGACAAGGTCTTTCTATGTATCTCTGGCTGGCCTGGAAATTGCTACAGAGATGAAACTTCTGGCAGTCTTCCCAACTCAGCCTGAAAATGTTTAATAAGATTTTTTTTTTTTTCATGATGTAATAGGTTAAATGTGGTGGACTAGCAAGCTTCCATTCGTTTGAGCTGTTAGCCAAAAGGAAGAGATAGGGAAAGGAGACAGAAGACAGAAACTTCCAATGGTACACAAGTAAAATTTAAATCAATAAGAAGAAGAGAAAAGGGGGGAAAGCCTAGAAAACCTTTCAAGGGCGTGACTTTGGCACCGATTTAATTGTAAAATATGATTAATGAACGTGGCAGAATTTGGAGAACTTAGAAGAACAACTTGTTACAGCCCTCATCCAGCCAGGACTTCTGGCTAAATCGGTAACTGTTGAAAATTTCTCCACTGACTTCTTCTTAATCTTCAGCCAAGTATCTATTTCCTTTTGCTCTTAAAACCAGATTAATGATGTTTTAATTTTTACATTATCTCTCTCTTTGTTTTTCCCCCTCTTACCTACAGATTTAGAAGCAGATTTATCTACTCAATAAATTTCCATTGGATGGGGTCCAGGAAAAAGGAACATAAACCAAAGGAAGAGATTCTCATGCCGCCTCAGTCACACGTGGTATCTTAAGGACCCGAACTATTTGTCTCACTGATATGCCTATTGCAGGCCTACGAGATGGCTTAGTGGGGAAAGGCTCTTGCGGCCAAGGCTGATGGCATGGGTTTGATCCCTGGGACACACACAGTGGAAGGAGAAAACTGTTGCCTCTGCTCACCCTCTGATCTTCACACTCAGGCAGTAGCAATCATGTACACACACACACACCCACACACACACACACACACTCACACAGTAGTGACACATATACTTCTAAATGTCTACTTAGTTAATCCCCACCATAATGGAAGCTCTTTGATCATTCAGTAAGCATTTCTTTTCGTAATTGTTCACTGAGCAAATCCAAAGATACAATCGTATCTCATTGAAACGTTGAATTTGAACCTCAAAGTTGTCTTTGCTGCAGCTTACTATTATTCCTTCTTAGCCTCCACTGGAGAAACACCAGTTTGTCAGAACAAAATAGTTTAATACTTTGAAAGCTGTTACAACATTTGCTTTTCAAAACCAGATCAAATGAATCTGCCCTTTTGCTTCAGTATCACTGTGATCATAGATACTGTTAAAGACTAATTCGTCTTTAGAATAATGCAGACAGGTCACAGTGGCTACTACCTCTAGTTATTTCATGGATTATATTTGGATTTGTTTGGTGGATGGGTCGATTAGTTTTGTTAAGATTTTTTGGTTTTGCTGGAGATCCTACCCAAGACTTTACATTTCTAGTCAAGTGCTCCATCACTGAGCTACAACCAAGAGACCTTTATTTTATTTATTATTTATTTGTGTGTGTGTATGTGTGTGTGTGTGTGTGTGTGTGATATGCTTTATGTGTGTTGTGTGTGCGTCTTAGAGCGTTCATGCATCTATGTGCACACATATGAAGATCAGAATGGGACTTAATTTTCTTCTGTTGCTCTCCTGCTTAATGCTTGAGACAAGGTCTCCTACCAAATAAGAAACTTGCCCCTTTTTGGTAGGCTGCTTGGATAGCTAGCTCTCAGGGTCTGTACCCCCTCCTTTCTCAGTACAGGGGCTACAGGCATGAGCAGCCATGCTCAGGTTTTCTTGTATGTGGGCATGGGGATTCAAACCCAGGACCTCTCACTTTCAGGACAAATACTCTCAGCCACTGAGCCATGTTCCCAGCCCCCTGTATTTTATTTATTTCCATCACTGCATGTGGCGGAATGTTTATGTTTAGGAAGGATTTAAAACAGCCCCAGTGACCTACTGAAATATTCGTTCTAATTATTTTGATTAAATTCTCAAATTACCTGTGCTTTCCTAAACACTGAGGAGATCCTTGATACATGGGTGAGATTAAAGCTGTTTGTTTAAAAATGGTCTCACCTAATTAACAAGACCTTCGGGGAATGATGAAATCAGCTTCATAGGAGCTAGCTCTTCTTCTCCAATGCATGTTGGCTTTCCGTTTTCCAAACCCTCACATGCTTAAGTCACCTGTTCATCTCTCACCATCAATTTTTAATGAGGCCCTGTTCCATCCAGTGCCTAGTCTTGCCTCTAGGCAATGGAAGAGGCCATGGTTGAGATGCTACATTGTTTCTGAAGCTCTGCAGAGACACATTTTGTAAAGCCCAGAATGTCCTACAAGGGAGTGACTTGGTCACTTTGAGCTCACCAAGTATCTCATAGCTATGATTCAAGATTGTACTGTTTTGAGAAACAGCCTAGGCGATCATTAATGAACTGCCTATTCTGCACTGTTTTCCAGCTTCTGTTGGGCTCAGAAGTATCTGAATAAACATCGTATTCATAATGATGCCACCTGGAAATCAGCATGACTTTACGAACATATCACTCGTCGGATGAAAATCTGAGAAGGTGATGACCGTATGGAACATTATAGAGGGAATATTTTAAAACAAAACCCTCAGAAGGAACCAGGGAATTTTTGATTAAGAATGTCGGCAGCTGTTGGTCAATCAAGGCTAGCATGCAGGAGACCCTGGGTCTGCTCCTGGACCAAAATCCAAAAATCAAAACCAGAGTGGTAGCACACCAGGCCTGCCTACAATCCAAAGCTGGAAGGGGACCAAGAATTCAAGGTCAGCCTCAGCCAGTTCCTGGCCAACCTGGGTGGGCTAAATGAGACCCTGTCTCAAAAAGGAACAAGGAGCCACGGTGACCCACAAATTAATCACAGCACACCTTCAACCTCAGCACGCAGCAGACAGTGGAAGGAAGATTTCTGTGAATTCCTCACCACCCCGGCCTGCACAGTAAGAACCTGTCTCATAAAAACAAATAAATAAAAGAACCAGGGAATTTTCCCATCCAGAACCTTTATTTTACGGATGTAGAGAGCCAGAGTTTCAAAACAAACCATTTATATGTTATGTCTCCTGTGTCTAGTCAAGATGAGAAGAACTTCAAGGAAATCTGCCAGGTATTTTAAATAAACATGACTGGTCAATGTCCCTAGACCAGAACAATCAAGTTCTCAAGAGGCTCTATTCCTGGTAGGGAAAAAAAAATGCCTTTTATATCCCAAAAGTTAAACTCCCTTACATAAATTATAAAGTCTCCTCATTAGAAAAACTGAGCTACTAAAAGAAAAAAAAATACTCAAAATGTATAGTTTGAATATCCACATAGAAGACGAAGGAACACAGTCTATATGTGAGCTAACCCACTATTAGCTACCGTTCTGGTACGAAGCAGAAATGTACCCTTGGCACTCCTGTGTTGGAACACTTGGTGCCCAGCTGGCCACACTTTTGGGAGGCTTGAAAACCTTTGAGATACAGAGCCCAGCAGGTGGATGTATATTGTTAAAGGTAGACAGACTATAGCCCAGCCCGTCTCCCAATCCATCCTGAAGTGATGAGTCTCGACTACACGATCTTCCTGTCACAAACTTCACCGTGCCTTTTCCACCATGCCCAGTGGAAACTGAGGCAAGTTAAGCCTCTCCTTGCTTAAGTTGCTTCTATTAAGTATTTTGTCACAACAAAGAAGAGTAATTAACACAGCTATATAATGCTTTAAAAGAAAAAGCACACTTAAAAGAATCAGGCCACATAGCAGTATGCTCCTGTAGTTTTGCCATAGGCTATGAACATGAGAATACCTTCAATAAGGGGGCAGTGAGATGTCTCAGTGGTTAAGGGCACCGGCTTCCCTTACACATTAGCCAAGGACCTGAATTCAATCTTCAAGACTCAGACGGTGGGAGAGAACTGATTCCGGCAGGTTGTTTTCTGACGTCAACACCCATGGTGTCCCCTCCTCCCCATACACAATAAATAGAATGAGAGATGATAAACATGATAGGTATATAAGTCGATAGATAGATAGATAGATAGATAGATAGATAGATAGATTAAAATTAAAGGGCTTCTCTGAAGGGTCTCTCTTTAATAACTAATATTTAAAGAAGGGTGTCTTGCTCTCACTGAATACTAAACAGCAACATGTTACAAACTGTATGCACATTATTTCATTAAACACTAAAGGACCTGCACAGGAATAGTTCTCACTTTATAGACCAGAAACTAAGCTGAGACCAGCCACCGAGTTGTTACTAGGGTGACAGACATGAGCCCCCAGGCCCAGTTATTTTTTAACTTCTTGGTCTCCTATTCTAGGATCTGAGTCTCTGAAGATAGGTGTTCTATTCTTTAACACCTCGGCCCCGGTACAACTTGCACACTTGATCTCTAAGGAGCAGGTACTGAATGACAGCTGAGCAAATTGACCTGCGGTCTGGAAAGAGAAACCTTAAAATGAGCACAGGTAGCTCACTAAGTAATTTTGTGTGACTCTCACATCGCGACTTTAAAGCAAAACCATTTGCTCTTCAAGAACAGCAAAATCCTGAAGGAAGGCTAACTGAAGAATGTACATACACACACACACCCTCACACGCCCTGGAAGGAATCTCCTCCTGTTGATAACAGGGGAATGTTCTTTGTTGGTGATTAACCTCCTTGCACAATTTTCTCTAACGGGTACAATTTAATGCTAGTCGGGGAATAATATCATATATTTTGATAGGTATATGAAAATACAGTCAAGGATTAAAGTTATCCTTCACATCAGAACACTACAGCTTTCAAGCGCAAACACTTGGAAGGAATATGGCTATCAGTCACAGCTGAGCTTAGCCACTGTAGCTTGTCTTATCCAGAAGTAGCTACTGAAGCCGGGCTTCTCCATCGTGAGAAGGGCATCTTCTCAAATGTAAATCAACATTGTTCTAAGTGTGGTACCCAGTTTGCTTGTTAGATCGGCTGTTTCTGGGATTCCTTCGGAGTCCTGATGATTCGGAAGTGCTCCTTACGTCTCATATGATCCCTTCGTGATTACCGTGGGTCAGATCATTTAGTATCTCTGCAGTCTAACCCAGACTAGCCAGAGTCCGCGCCAACTACCAGCTCCGTTTTTTTTCCTAGGGTCTGCCTTCCCGGCCAGCTGCAGACTGTCTCAAGCCACCGAAATGCAGTTTCAAGTTACAGCCTAAAGGCAGGCTTTCAAATTACTGCAGGCTGCCGCTATTTCCTCAGGAATGTTTGGATCCACCGAGCACGTAAATCGCAACCCCAGACAACCGAATGAAACGCCTGCAGGGCAATCTCCACCAGCACTTGCTCTGTCTGATCTGCGAAAAGACCCTCCCAATTCTTCTCCGGTGCCTTCCTCAGCCTGTGCTATTGCCCCAGACAGAGAAGCTGCTGCTCCTCCTTACCAAGAGTTGCCCAGTCCTGGCCCCTTGATGCGGCGTCCTGCACCCTCACTGTTAATCTCTCCTTCCGGAGTCTCTTGGCCACCTCCCTGCCTTCCTTTGCAGAGTTTTCCCAAGGTGACTGCTTTCTCCACTTTCTCCACTGCTCATCACCACCGGGTCAACAGAGCTCAACAACCTTTCCTCCCCTCCCCCCTTCTTTTTCTTCTCCCTAGAGGCTCCCATTGTTTGGCTGGTGAAGATTTTTCCTCTTCAGGTACCTCTTGACCAGTGACTGTTCCCATCCATAGGAATCACTCCCTTATTTATTCATCCGACAAATTTATTGGGTAGTTAATGGGTGCTACATCCAGGGGACAAAAGATGAATGATAAGCTAGTCATTTTTTATTCTAAATAAATTGCAGACAGTGTTGTAACTATTACAACCACACGTGTAATATATCCAGCTAGAACCTTGGAATGCTGTTGTTTTGAATTAGTTTTTTTTTTCTTTTTTCTTTCTTTCTTTTCTTTTGTTTGTTTGCTTGTTTGTCTGTTTGTTTTCTGAGACAGGGTTTCTCTGTGTAGCCCTGGCTTTCCAGGAACTCATTCTGCAGACCAGGCTGGCCTTGAACATTGAAATCAGAGGCCTCTGCCGGGATGAAAGGTGTGGGCCACCACACCCAGCCTTTAATTCATTTTTTATTTACTTTTTAAGAGTATGCACACTGCAGTCAGTTCTCCCTCCCACCACATGGGTCCAGGGATCTAACAAGTCCTCAGGCTTGGGAGCAGGAGTCTTTACCTTCTGTTTTGTTTTCTTTAAAAAAAAAAAAAAATCTTATTCTATGTGTACGAATGTTCGATCTATACGTATGTGTGCACCACATGCTTGACTGGTATCCAAAGAGGTCAGAAAAGGGAGCTGAATCCCCTGGAACTGGAAGTGCATACAGCTGTGAGCTGTCATGCTGGTGCTGGGAATCAAGCCTAGGTCCTCTAGAGCAGCAGCAGATGCTCTTCACCATCAAGTCATCTCCGACCCTACTCCTTGTTTTGGTGTTTGGAGATAGGGTCTCAAATAGCTCAGGCTGCCCTTGAACTACTGATGGTCCAGCCTCTACCTCCCAAACATAGGGAGTTCAGCGACAAGCACCATCACACCAGAGTTTTATCTTTATTTTTGTTTGTTTGGGCTTTTGTGACTCAAAAAAGCCCAAATGATATGTAATTGTGTCTGTCCTTGAACTCACTCTGTAGGATAGGCTGACCTCACACTGGGCTCGTCTCACAAAGATTCCCTGCCTCTGGCTCTAGAACATTGGGATTAAAATCTTATACTACTACACCCAACTAAGATTTATTTATTTTAAATTTTAATGAGGTGTTTTCAAATGTTATTAATATTATGTGTCTTAGTCAGAGTTTCTATTCCTGCACAAACATCATGACCAAGGTGCAAGTTGGAGAGAAAAGGATTTATTGAGCTTACACTCCCATGCTGCTGTTCATCACTAGAGGAAGTCAGGACTGGAACTCAAGCAGGTCAGGAAGCAGGAGCTGATGCAGAGGCCATGGAGGATGTAACTTACTGGCTTGTTTCTCCCAGCTTGCTCAGTTTGCTCTCTTATAGAACCCAAGACTACCAGCCCACAGATGGTACTACCCACAAGGGGACCGCCCCTCTTGATTACTAATTGAGAAAATGCCTTACCACTGGAGCTCAAGGAGGCATTTTCTCAACTGAAGCTCCTTTCTCTGTGATAACTCCAGCTTGTGTCAAGTTGACACAAAACCAGCCAGTACAATATGTTATTAATATCTTAACAACACATAAATGTTATTGATATATATTGATGTGTGCGGCATTAGATCCCCCTGGATCTCTAGTTTCAGGTTCTTGTGACCCTCCGATGGGTGCTGGGAATTGAACTCAGTCCTCTGCCAGAGCAGTGCCTCTGGCATGTGTCTCCAGCCTCTTTTTGAAATAAGATCCTTCTACAAAGTTTAGGCCAGTCTCAAACTGCACAGCCACAGCAGACAAAGATGGCAGAATCAGGTCATCATGCTAGCCAGGGGCATGGTCTTAATATGTGCTAATATTTTACTGTGCCAGTCTGCTGATTAAAAAAAAAAGAAAGGAAGGGAGGGAGGAAGGAAAGAAGGAAGGAGAAAAGGTGGTTGTTTTTTAACTAGAAAAGGTGAAAAGATGAAACACACACCAAGCAACCATAAAAGTGAAATTGAACAAGGTGCCTATAATCTTGGCATTCCTGCAGTGGTGGGCAAGGGATATTAAGTTGGTGGCCAGACCCCACGATAAGAGACACTGTCCAAATAGAAGGAGGAGGAAGAGGAGGAGGAGGAAGAGGAAGAAGAGGAAGAAGAGGAGGGAAGAAAAGAAGGGAGGTAGGAAAGGGGGCAAAGCAAATTGAGATATAGTGATAAAAGCATTCCCATCCCAGCATCGAGGGAAGAGAGGAGGATCAGGAACTCAAGGCCAGCCTCTTCACAAGGCGAGTTAAAGACCAACCTGGGCTACAAGAGACTTTGTCTCTAGAGCAAATCAGAAAGGCTAGTTGGTCATGTGCAAGTCACTGGCTTTGTAAGGTGGGGTCCGAGGAGACGGAACTGTAGAATGAATAACTGCTCTATCAGCACGGATTGACTGCCTTGTCTTTGGAAGGATTCAGCAAAGGGAATATCACTGTATCACTGAAGCATGCCTGCTTGAGAAATTTGACTGTTTCTTTTTAATCCTGATATCTCGGAAGTTCAGATTAGCTAAATTCTGATGGCAAATTCTGGCACAAAGGACTCCTTCTCCCCACCCCCATTTTTCCTTTTGGAGAAAGAACAGAGGGAAAGTCAAGCAAGTTAACAATGCACAATGCCTAGCACTGAGGAGGAAAGGATCATCACAAAGAGGGAAGTTCCCTGGTTTTGTCAGTGGGGATGAAAACCAGCAAGACCTCTCTCTTACTCAGGACTGACCCACGAGAGCAACCAATCAAAGTGTGAAGGGTTGCAGGTTCCAAATGCAGCCTTTGCCTTCTGTTAAGTCCTTTCCGTGGGGACCTTGCTGTTACTCAGCAAACTTAGCGCAAGGATATCAGTCCATTTGGTATCCATCCCAACCTATGAAAGCCTAGCAAAGAAATTAAGTCCAAAATAATGACTTCTGGTGTGCTAGATATTGCCTAGCAGACAAAAAGTCTTTCACTGAGACCTACCATCAAAAATAAATACATTTTTAAAATATCAAAGCAAAACAATAGTCTCTAATCCCAGCACTTGGGAGGCAGAGGCAGGTGGATTTCTGAGTTCGAGGCCAGCCTGGTCTACAGAGTGAGTTCCAGGACAGCCAGGGCTACACAGAGAAACCCTGTCTTGAAAATAAATAAATAAATAAACAAACAAACAAACAAAAAAACTTAGAATAAAGTGCAAACTCTTTAAAAAAAAAAAAAAACCCAATAGTCTCCTGTAACTTTTATTTTCAAAGGTGGGAGAAGCAGTCCATATGAGATTCTGCACAGCAGTATACAGGGACTTGTAGAAACAGGCTAACTGAAATCATAGGCCCAGGCATGGGCCAAAGAAGCAGATCTGTGCCTTGCTCAGCCATTATCAGAGAAGTTTCCTCCTGAAACAGATAGGAACAAACACAGAGACCAACCAGACATTATGTGCAGAGAATGAAAGACCTTGGAACACTCAACCCTAAATGAGGCCGCCAACTCCTTCTTCTCAGGTTCAAAGACCTCTACAGAAGAAGAGGCAGAAAGAGTGTAAGGGCCAGTGGGGATGGAAGACACCAAGGGAGCAAGAATCAAGGCCTTCTAGACACACCTGGACCAGCACATATGAACTCACAGAGACTGATTCAGCATGTACAGGGCCTGTACTGGTCTGCATCAGAAGGGGTCCTGGAGCTGAGAAAGTGGACACACCCCTAACCCAGAAGCCATCTTCAATTGATAAGCACTTGCAAATAAAAAATTGCTTTTCTCTGAGAAACCACTCTTAAGGGCAGGCCCTGTTCCTAGCAGTAGGTGGCCAATAGAAAACAAACCTAAAGACATCTTTAGAGATTCTTTGTCTCATGATGATGTCACAGGGGTGGGGTTTTTTGTTTGTTTGGGTTTTGGGTTTGGGGGTTCTTTTTCCCCCTTGTAGGTCTTTTGCATATAACACACACACACACACACACACACACACACACACACACACTGGCTTCCAGTTTTGTTTTTATGAGATTCCTGTGTGTCTCTGTATTTGTGTATGTTTCTTGTGCTTTTTTCTTTTTCTTACATTTTTTCTTTTTTTTCTTGTTTTGTTCTTTGGTCCTATTCTGACTTGCCTATTTCCGTTTTATCATATTTTATTTTAGATACCTGCCTGTGTTCTAACAAACAGAAAGGGTGTGGATTAGAATGCATGGGGAGATGGGGAGGTGCTGGGAGGAGCTGCGGGAAGGGGAACCAGAATCAGAGTATATTGTATGTAAAAGAATCTATTTTCAATGAAAGAAAAAAAAAAAAGGAAATCACAGGCTTGATTTTAGGGAGTGATCATTGCTTCGGTGCTAGTAGTTATTCAGGTTAGAAACATGGCTCTAGTGATATTAAATTATCCAATTCTTAATAAGAATTTTGAAATTCAGATATTTTGACCAATTTTTTAACTTTAAAAACATGGTGAGCCAGGTATCATTTAGTGGGAAGGCACAGAAGGATCAAAAGTTCAAAATCATTTTTGCTTACATAGTTTGAGGCCAGTCTTAATTGTGTGAGAGCCCGTCTCAACTAACAAAATAAATAAACCAACGAACCAATCGATCAGTCATGGTGTGGTCATTCAAGGATGGCTAATGTCTAGGGTGGAAGGTTCTTTTAGGAAGCACTAGAGACGTGTTTAAAATACTGTCATCACACAGATTACTTAACAACTGCAAAAGGAAATGTCAACTTGACAATGGGGCAATCTGGAATATATCACCTTAAACAGGTGATCAGACTTCCTGTCACCCATACCAATAATGGGAGACGCTCACATTCTAGGTCCTTGGAAAGATTCAGTGGGCAGTACACTGCAGCATCAAAAAGATTTACCAAAAAGCCCACCATGACATAAACAATAAGAAAAAGCAAAACAGGATCGTCTCTACCAGACATCCAAACTGAACATTATAAATGCTATAAAATGACAGAGCTATCTAACAAGACGAGGCGCTACTTCAGGTGTAAAGATGCTAAAGGAGTTGGCGAGCCTTCAAGGGGTTTGAGTCAGGTATACTCCTTTGATCCCACCACTAGGCAGACAAAGCCAGGAGCATCTATATGAACTCATGGCCAGCCTGGTCTACATAGCAAGTTCTAGGACAGCCAAAACTAAAGAAAGAGACCTTGTCTCAACAAATGATTGATTGATTGGTTGATTGATAGATAGATAGATAGATAGACAGACAGACTAATAAATAAAATTTGTGTGCATGCTTACACACATATCACTGGATCTATTGAGAAATCTGAATATGGACAACAGGAAATGTATACAATTTTAAATCTTATGAGTTTGGTAGATATATGGAAATTGGAGATAAGAGTTTCCTATATCTTAGGACTTACACAATAGAATTCTTTTGGTTTGGTTTTGTTGTTATTGTTGTTGTTGTTTGGTTTGGTTTGCTTTTGGAGACAAATCTCACGTAAACCAGGCTGGACTCACCGAGCTTAGGGTGGCCATCCGTTTCTAACCCTCCTGCCTACACGTTTGGAGGGCTAGGGTTACAGGAATGTGCCACTACCCCTGGCACTTGCAGGAATACTGAATCAAGGAAACCTGATGTTTGAAACTAGCTTTCAATGTGTATGCGGGGAGGGGGGTGGTGGCTAGGGAATGACCGTCAGCTGAACATGCCCGTGCATCCATCCAAGCCTAGAAGACCGAGTTCAGACTCCGGAATCCACGTAAAGAGCTGTACGCAGTGATGTGCGTCTGGAATCCCAGCACTCCTACGAACAGATGGTTGGAGAGAAATAGAAGATCAGCGGGAAGTCTACAGGACAGCTAGCCTGGAGTACTCAACCCCACAGAAACATGGAAGAGCATACCTCACCAAGGTAGAAGGTGAAAACTCACTCTTGAAAATTACTGGCTGGGGCTGGAGAGATGGCTCGGTGGTTAAGGGCACTGATTGCTCCTCCAGAGGTCCACAGTTCAATTCCCAGCAACCCCATGGTGGCTCACAGCCATCTGTAATGAGATCTGATACCCTCTTCTGGTATGTCTGAAGACAGCTACAGTGAACTTACTAAGTAAATAAATAAATCTTTTAAAAAGAAAAAAAAGAAGAAGAAGAAAAGAAAATTATTGTCTGGCCATGTGGTGGTACATATTTAGTCCCAGCATTCTACAGAGAGACCGAGTTCCAGGATATCCAGGAACGCACAGAGAAACACTGTCTTGAAAAGCAGAGGGGGGTCAGGCAGTGGTGGCACACGCCTTTAATCCCAGCACTGGGGAGGCAGAGACAGGCGGATTTCTGAGTTTGTGGCCAGCTTGGTCTACAGAGGGAGTTCCAGATTGCCAGGGCTACACAGAGAAACCCTGTCTCGAACCCCCCCACCCCCCCCAAAAAAAAGTAGAGGGGGAGGGGAACAGAGAGAAAGTAAATAAGTTACCTTCTGACTTCCACATGCATATCACATCATATACATTTGCACAAACATACACATACAATTCTTCAAAAACAATGAAGAAAAAATAGAGAAAATAAAAATGAATGTAGCAAAATAAATAATATTGATGGCATAGACTATAACTGCTGTCCTTAAGTAATTGTGTCATTTGGTTTATTTCTTTATTTGTTTTTGACATAATACCTCAAGTATCTCACGGCTTCCTGTAGCTGAACCTTGAACTCTCGGCTCTCCCACATCCACCTCTCAAGTGCTAGGTTTACAGCTATGCACCATCAAGCTCAGTTATGCACTCATCAAGCTCTCTCCTCAGAAAGCCTTTGTGGCTTCTGCCTGCCTCTGCCACTCCTGTCAAACCGTGTGCCGCTGCGAGACCCCAGAACTCGGGTCTAGATTGCGCTAAGCGCCCGGGAAGCAACCATTTGATGAGCTTGTTTGATTTGTGTTTTGATTTTTCTTTCTTACTGCTCTAAAGTCACTGCTTTTTTTTTTTTTTTTTTCTCACTACTTTCTTTGAAACTCTAACAAACACGTTAGGAAGCAGGAGGATGATGAACTCAAGGCCAGCACAAGCTAATTTATGACAAAGAAAAGGGGGGGTACTGGGGGGAGGAGACCTCACAAGTGGGTGAGTTAAAGTTCTAGAGTTGAGAAGATAAATCCAAGAGCAAAGGCATTCAAAGCAAGACAGAGCTTCTCTGCTGGGATGCGTTAAGGGCTTAACTTCCCTTCCAACTGTCTCCTCTCTCTCTCTCTCTCTCTCTCTCTCTCTCTCTCTCTCTCTCTCTC
>JADRCH010000288.1:4042729-4094133 GCA_019843965.1 Rhynchomys soricoides | reverse complement strand
TAGATAGATAGATAGATAGATAGATAGATAGATAGATAGATAGATAGATGATAGACATAGACAGATAGACAGGTAGGTAAGTGAGTAGATAGATAGATAGATAGATAGATAGATAGATAGACAGGCAAATGGATGGTAGTAGATTGCTCGTAGATAGATATCAAGCTGTTGTTTCGATTCTGATCTGCCCCTGAATTTCATTCTTCTGAGTGGTCTTATCCATTAATGCTGGTGTCTGTTTAGGTTTTTGTCTCCTTTATTTTGAGTGTTTCTATTTAATTGTTTTTCAATGTTTTAATCTCCTTATTAAATTTTTCCTCCAACTTTTTTCTCTACTTTACTATTCCACTTACTTTGGAAACGGTGTTGCAAAGGTCAGATTCCCTTAGCTCATGCACCTGTTTGACTCTTCCCTATAAATAATCATTAATTCTTTTCCAGCTCTCTCTAATCTTGGACTCCCATACAGGAGAGGCAGGTAGTCATTTGGTAACGGGTGATGGGTGGTGGTCATGTCATTGATTTAAATGTTGGTTTTTGTATTTGATACACCAAACTGAAAAGAAAGAGTTGGGAAGTGAGAGAGCATGACTAACCTAAGGTGCGGGCTTCAACTCTCAGAACTCTAAGAGGAAAGGAATCATTACAGAAAGCGAAAAGGAATTTATCATATACGGATTACCTTACCAACAAACAAAGGTTCCATGCCACCTGCCCACTCAGGTACAAAACAACCAGAAAAAGGCTAATGATATTTTATACTCCATATATGTGTACTATGCCCCACAAGAAACTTAAAGAGATGGAAAACAGTGCTAGATCAGAGTGAAACAACTCAGTTTAAAAAGATCACGTAATAATACCAGCAAGGATGGTGGGATACACATGCATGCCCAGTTACTCAGGAGGAGGAATGAGCAGGTTTTTTGTTTTGTTTTGTTTTTTGGTTTGTTTTTGTTTGTTTGTTTGTTTGTTTGTTTGAGACAGGGTTTCTCTGTGTAGCCCTGGCTGTCCTAGAACTCACTTTGTAGACCAGGCTGGCCTGAGCAGTTAATCCTATGAGTTCCCTGCTTTTCTGGGAGACATGGGAGGAAGAGGGAAAGAGAGGAAGGAAGTGAGGGAGAGAGGGAGAGGGAGAAGGGAGGCAGGGCTCTCTACTTCCTGTTTTCTGCAATGTTGGGATCTTAGTGAACTAAGGACATTGTTGAAAAAAATGGCTTTGTATGATGCTTAACAAAGAAAATTTTAAATTTTGTTTAATTTTGTTCCCAAGGGACAGAGGATAAGAATTATGGTTGTTTGGAGATTAAATAAAAATTATTATATTATAACACACTCATGCACACAAAGTTATACAATGGGGTAACAAAATACCACAGGATCTTATTACCATGCTGGCTTGTAAGAAAATACAGCAGAAAGAAACAGGCATATGAAACAATTTCCCCCAATTTCTCCCTCAAAAATCACCAAAAACTTTCTATATTTAATGGAAATAATGTTATCGTTTGAATTACTTAATTAACTAGAGAAACAAATCCTGGACTTTGAAATACTGATAGAGGAAATAGGAGACAGATAGGTGGCCTAGCACATACAGGGACACCCAAGAGGGTCAAAGTGCCCATCTTCCTAGGCTTCTTATAGCCTTCATCTTCATAGGAACCACATATATGTCCACATGATTTTATAATTATTAAACATAAGCATAGAAAAAATATTAAAAGTAAAAAATGATAAACCTCAAAACTAAGGTAGCATTTGCACTCTTGTGTTCTGTGTTGAACACTGAAAATTCAAAGCAGACTGTTTCCTGTATAGACCATTAAAGTATAGAATAGATGCGCCAAAGGACAGCCCTGGGTTCTCAACAGGATGATATCCTTCGTATTGATTGCTGTAGATGACTTGGGTGCAAAGGCTGGTGGTTGAGACTGTCAAAGGGAGAAGTAGCTATGGCCACGGTTTTAATAGCAATGGTTACTAAAGGTTAAGAGATTTAAGAAGAAATGAAAATGTTCAATTCTTTAAGTTTGAAAAGTCAAGATTGAGACCCATAAGACAGAAGGGAAACAAAGGACCCTTTCTGGAGATGCTGGGCTCACTCCCAGCCTACAGCTTGTGTTGAATGAAAGACTGGGTGAGCTCATCATGAAGATTCTCACAGTGGGCGAGAGGCAGGAACACAACTCCCACCTGTGTGAAAGCGGTCAAGTGTGTCAATTCAGTACTAGCTTGTAATGCGGTGGATAAAATCATTTAAGATGTATAATTACTAAGAGAATTAATACAAGCCCGCACAGGAAAGGTGCTGCAGTTTTGCAGTGGCAAAGTTTAATTGCAAATACTCATTTCTAGCTAAATACCAGGTGAAGAATGATCAGTAAGAGGATCTCAGTGAGAGTATCTCAGGGAAGAAGGCTCTTTCTGCCAAGGACTAGCATTACCTTAATTAGACCTTTCTGTTCTAGATCTTGGCTCCTAGAAATTGCAGATGAGTTGAAATTCAGATTACCGGTAAGTGATTGGATTCAGCTAACACATAAGAGAGTAGGACATAAGAGCTGCAGGGGCAGTGTATCTGTGTGTTCCTTTGTATTTTGGAACCCATAAGGAAATGTGACATCGCTACATTCCTTTTGAGTAGTCTGGTCTCCATGAGAAGTTAACTTCTTTTTTCTTTTCTTTTCTTTTCTTTTCTTTTTTTTTTTTTTTTGAGATAAGGTCTCCAAGAGCCAAGATGAACTTGAGCTCCTGATCCTCCTGCCTCTGCCTCCTCAGAGCTGGGATTACAGGCCTGTGGCAGTACACTTGGTTTTATTCATGCTGAGGTGGAAGCCAGTGCTTTGTACACACTAGCTGAGCATTCCACCAAACACAGGCACACCCTCAGTTTCTGAAACGTGATTTTATGGTTAGACTTAAGTATCAGAAAAGAGTCAGAAGACAGGCATGCTGACACCCTACTGGATTTCCAGACAGAAACAGAAGCATAGAGAGTATGGAGCCCTTCCAATTTATACAGTGAGATCTTGTCAAGAGGGTGAGGAGGGCTGGCAGAAGGTCACAAAAACAAAAAAGAATATTCAGCATTGTCATTAGCTTAGTTTTAGAGCTGTTTTATTATTTAATGTGTGTAGGTATTTTGCCTGAATGTATGTCTGTACACCACGTGAGTGCCTGGCATTTCTGGAGGGCAGAAGAGGGCATCAGATCCCTTGAGTTACAGATGGTTGTGAGCCTCCATGTGGGTGCTGGGAACCAAACCCAAGTCCTCTGCAAAAGCAAGAAGTGCTCGTGACCCTGGAGCCAACTCTCCAGCCCTCTTACTGAAATACTTTATGACATCAAATCCCAGTTCTGAGGCCTGCCTTTCACCGCAAGAATGAGACCAACTCAGACCTTCAAAGACTCACATGTGAGTGACTGATCTATCGAGGTCTTGTTTTCTATTTTTCTACCTTATCATTGGTTTTCACTATGTCTTTTCCTTCCTGTTACAATTGATTGGGTTTTAGCTTAGCAAACACTTCAACAAGGTACCAAGAATGCTTTGTTCGACTGTTGGGTGTTTCCAAGCTCTTGGTTAAAAATTTAACCATCTTTTAGCTGCTCCCACTGATAACTCTTACTCCACATGGTGGATTAAGTGACCTCAATTCCCTATTGTCTGGTGTTTGGAGTAGCAATCGTTTCTTTTCAAATAATGCTTAGATGTTTGGCCATACAACCACCTCACAAGAATAATTAATGGACAAAATGTGTTTTTCAATCAGCTAATAAAAATGCTCAGTCTTTAAAAAAAAATCTGTCCCACAAAACAGCCATGTCCTTCAGGCCGTTCAGCTAGCTGTATGCTGTGAAATAAAGACAGTATGAATCCTGGAGACAGAAACGTGTCCACCTACTGAGTGTACTAGTGTTAGTGAGTGGCCAAAGTCCAGGGAGAAACACATTAGGAGGGCATGGGATTAATTTTATCTGGGTCCTGATAGGTTCTGCATTCCTGTGAGATACCAAAGAATTTTTCCAGGAGACAGTACAGACCCAAAGGCCGTTGTTTTCTGTGACAAATGTTTCTCAAGGACCAAGCAAGGAAACAAAAAAAGGTCTTTTGGGTCTAACAATGTATGTGTTGTAGGTGAGACTGCCCCGAGCAGCAGACAGATGAGATTTCAGTGGGTGGAAGGGTGAGTTGGTCATGTTTAAACAGAGCATGCATGAGATTCCTTCTACAAGCTTGGCTGTGAACACCAGGAAAGAGATAACCAAGTTGGTGTTTGGTGGAGGCAGAGGTGAAAGAGGTTACTTCCTATTTTCCTTTGTGTTCCAACTGGTCAGAATTGAGCACAGTTAAATGCTGACTGCAAAGAGCTCAGAGAGAAGAACTGGAAAGTATCACAAAATCAGACAGAGGAGCTTCGAGAAGCTCAGCAAGGTCACAGACTGGAGGTATCAAGTCTGGCTGGTTCTGTGCGATGAGATAGCCAATATTTCAACAGGTGTGGTGGTTGGCCTGTAGCTCACCGGAGGAACTGCAAATGCCTCAGGACAGCCAGGGGCCCAGCAGTGAGAGCTGACCCATTGCTGTCAGGATTAGTACCTGTGCCTGGCTTCCTAACCCACCCCCACCCCACCCCCCGGGTAGCTGTACCAAGGAAGCTTGCCCTTCATACCTCTGATTTCTATAAGAGAGAAAAGAAGGAAAAAGAGAAAGAAAGAAAGAAAATTCCATCTACCATATTTCTATATTAAAGCTCAGACCAATCCATGGATTGGATGTTGCCTTTCAGAGACTAGGGCTTGAAAAGAGCTAACTCCAAATGAGATTATAACTTCAGAAAAAAGAATCACACTAAAAATGTTTGATTTTTTTCATGTTGAATTTCCCAGCACTCGGGAGGCAGGGACCACAGATTCTCGTGAGTTTGGGGCCAGTTTGGTTTATCTACATAGTGAGTTTGAGAGCAGCTAGAGCTCCAGAATAAGACTTGGTTTCACAGAAGCAACAATCTGCGCTTATCTACAATAGACAATTGCAGGGGCTACAGACAGGGTTCAGTTAGTAAAGTACTTGCCTACCTTATACCAAAGTCCTGGACTCACTCCCCAGGACCACATAAACCAGGGTCACAGAAACATGCAGCGGGGTGTATGTCCATGATGGTAATATTCTGAAGGTAGAAACTAGAGGATCAGATACTCAAGGTCATTCTCTGTTCTATATTACCTAGTTCAAGGCCAGCCTGGGACATGGCAGACACCATGTAACAAAACAAAAATGAGAGAAAGACTGAACTGTGCATGGGAACTAAAATCAAAGTTGGCCTTATAACTTAATAGCATTTTTTCATATTAATGAGATTCATTCATTCATTTGACATTTTCATATACACGGACAGTGTGCTCTGATGTAATCCAAAATTCTCCTTAATCAAATTTACAGCGTTTTCCCATCTGCACATCACCAAGACACTGAGGACGGTATACCATAAGCAAGGCTGATAACAGCTGATGGAAACAGAAGCTAAAGTCACAGCTCTGTGAAAGAGGGCTTGCCAAACATACAACATGCCCTGGGAACCACACGGAAAGAAAAGAGATGTGGGAGCTGTCTGGCCTCAAAGGCAAGTGTTTCTTTAACTTGTTAAATATATTAAAATCCTTTATAATAATAAGATCTTGGGAAGACTGGTTGAGGATGAACAAAATGACATACATGCCTGTGGAAAATAGAACACTAAAAAACAACGTCACTGCAGGGGCTGAGATACTGGTCCATGACTGATTGCACAAGACTCGGGCCTCAGTGCCAAAGGGGTTGTAAGTCTAAAACACAGTTGATAAGACTTTAGATTTTTTTTTGTTTTTTTTGGGGGGGGTGGTGGTGTTGGTTTTGTTTGTCTTTTCTACATTAACTCATTGTTTGGCCCATGGACTTCAGCCAATTTAACATAATTTGATCAGTATATTTCTTGGTAAAATTCAAAATGATGCACATGCTAAACTTACCCTGCAGTCCTCACCTACTCAGAATCAAGTACTCCATTCAATGAAAGCAATCACTAGTTTACCTTTCCTTAAGTTACATTGTTATGCCTGGCGGTTGGGATGGTGGTCTCTTGCTTGTTTCTTTGTTTGTTTTTTGAGACAAAGTCTCTTGTAGGTCAGTATTCCTAAACTCCAGATTCTCCAGTCTTTATCTCCAGACACTGGGACTAAATAGGTTGTTCACCACATCTGACTAATGAAGGTCAATCATACCAAACTTTTTGTTGTACTAGATGACTTATTTGGAAACTTTTTTTCATTTCTTTCTTTTTTTGTTTCATTGAGATTAAAGGCATGTGCCACCATAGCCCAGAAGAAAAATCATGTTCATTTCCTTATACAAAAGAAGTAGAAATTCAATTTACAAAATTTTATCTCAAATAAGCAGATGTTGTGGTACATACCAATACTCAGGAGGCAGAGGCAGGCAGATTGTGTAAGTTCAAGGCCAGCCTGGTCTACAGATCAGGATCCAGGACATCCAAGGTTACACAAGGAGAAACTCTGTCTTGGGAAAAATAAAATAAAAATAAAAGCAAAAACAAACAAACAAATAAATAAGTAAATAAAAAGAAAAGAGAAAGAACAAAAAATTACATTAAACTACTAAAGTCATACTGTTTGTTCTGTAATTGTTTTTTTTTAAAAAAAAAAAAAAAATCACCAAGCAGAATTCTTCTCTGTAAACTCTAATTCCTGGGAATAATTCATATAGCCCACAGAGTTGGTCACTGTACCTGTAAGCTCATTAATCCCATTCACAGCTTTTATAATAAAGACTGAATTTGTTGAATTTTTATTTGTCATTTCATTTTCTTACAGTAGAAATTAAAATATATATTTTATAATATGTGAGCTAATATGTATAATATATAATATGCATGTAATATGTATAATATGTGATATATAATATGTATAAGCTAATATATAATTAACACATATTGACTGTGTATATATATACTGTTCTGTGCCTACTGCTTTATGCTAACAGGATAAAACTGGTAATAGTACTTAAAATGGCAAGTATCCACAAGTATCTAAGCATGGTTAGAACATTTCTGTAATTCCAATACTCAGATTGTAGGGAGGGGCAGGAGAATTGCCACACATTCCAGGCCAGTCATAGTGAATTCCAGGTCAGGTAGAGCTATATAAAGTAACATTTCTCAAATAAAATAAAATTAACCAAACCTGAGATAGTTTATAAAATGTTTTCTGATTGTGTGCACACACCCAATTCCTTCCCATTTTTCCCCACTTCCCCTCCCTTCTGGGTCTACTCACTTTCTGTTTCTCATTAGAAAACACACTGACGTGCCAAAACTAATAATAAAATAAAAGAAGGTAGATCATAAACAACAACAACAACAAATCAGAATGTGACAAAACATCCAAACAAGAAAAAGAGTCAAAAAAAAGTACCTAAGAAACACAAATAGACACAGAGACCACATGTTCACACACACACACACACACACACACACACACACACAGGAATCCCACAAAGATGCAAAATAGACACCGTACGTATTATAAGGTTAAGGAACTTGTCCTGGCTTAACATCGTGAGACAAAGAACGTCCAAATATATATTTGAAGTTTGTTTCATTTGGCCGTTTACTGCTGGGCCTGGGGCCTGCCTTTGAGGATGGTTTACTTCCCCTTAAGAATGGTCTGAGACTTCCTTGGAGAAAATTAATTTTTTATTTGTAAGTGGTTATTAATTAGGCATATCTTCTGGGTTAGGGATGGGGGTTCATGTCTACCTCTCCTTTTAGTCCCAGAACCCTGAGAAGGCCCTGTGCATGTGCCAAAGTCTCTGAGTATGTATGTGTGTTGGTCCTAATGGATTGAGAAGGCCTGATTACCTCCATGCTCTCCATCCCCACTGGCTCTCAGTACTCTTCCTGTCTCCTCTTCCACAGGGTTCCCTGAGTCCTGATAGGAGGGATTTGATGGAGACATCCCGCTTAAGGCTGAGTGTCCCAAGGTCTCTCACTCTCTCTATATTGTGTGGCTGTGAGTATTTGTTCTCATCACCTGAAGAAGGGAACGCCTCAGGTGATGGCTCAGTAAGACACTGATCTAGGAGTATAACAAAATGTCTTTAGGACTCAATCGATTGCTACATTCCTTTAGCAGAACAGTAGTATTTGGTTTTGCCCTAGATCGCTGGCCTGTATAATTTTAGGTTCTTGGTCACCCAAGAAGTATAGGATATGGATTCCATCTTGTGGAGTAAGCCTTAAGTCAATCAAATATTGGTTGGTTATTCCCTCAAGCTTTGGGCCTGTATTGTAGCACAGTGCATTACAGGCATGTCACTCCTGTAGAACTGAAGGGTTCCTAGCTGGGTTGGTGTTTACCTTTATCTTTGGTAGTATGAAGAGTATCTTCCAGTACCATGAACACCAGTCCATAGGGATGAAGGCTCTAGGTAGGCATCAGCTCAACATTTTTGTGTTCAATGTGTTGCATAGGTGCTGTTTTCAGTAATAGGGTCTGTCTTAAAGTTTGTGGAGAACAACCTATATGTCTTAGAATTAGCTTTGTTGTTTGGGGGTTCACATGAGGCCCCTTTGGCCTGTAACCTGATTAGACATAATCCATTCCAAGTACTCAAGGTTTCTTTTGGTGATGAGAGATGTCCAGTTGGGGCTCTGTCTTCCTTGTTATTTGGCAATTTTACTTAGGTCACCTTCATATAAATGTAAATATTCCCATATGTACATAATATATGTAAATATTATGGGAAGCATCTACTGCATCAGGTTTCCATATGGCCCTTCAAATGGCCTTTAGTTTCAGCTACCCCCTCCTTTTTGTCTCCCTCACTGAACTCTTCCCCCACCTTCCTTATTTGAGCCACTTATTCCAGTCCCACCCTTATCCTTCCATGACTGTCTATTTGTTTTCCCCTTTCTAGGGAGATCTGTCGTCCTTAGTCCTTTCCTCTATACCTAACCCAGTGGTTCTGATCATTGTAGCTACTTATACCTGACTTAGCAGCTAACATCTAGATATAAGTGAATACACACCATATCTGTACTCTTGGGCCTGAGTTACCTCACTTGGGATGACTTTTTTCTAGCTGCATCAATTTACCTGCAAATTCAAGATATCATCATTTTAATGGCTGAGTAAAATATTCCAGTGTGTAAATGTACTCCATTTTTCTTTATCTATTCACCTGCTGAGAGACATATAGGTTGTTCAGAGTTTCTGGATGGTAGTAATACAGCAGCAATGAACATGGTTGAGCAAGAGTCTCTGTAATTGGAGGTAGAGTCCTTTGGGTGTATGCCCAAGAGTGGTATAGCTAAATCTCTAGGTAGATCTATTGCCATCTTCCAAGGCATGGCCACACTGGCTTCTATACTGGCTGTACAAGTTTGTACTCCCGCCAGCAGTGGATGAGTGTTCCCCTTACTCCACATCCTCACTAGCATGAGCTGTCACTTATTTTATCTTGACCATTTTTACTGGTATGAGATAACATCTGAAAGTAGTTTTAATTTGCATTTCCCTGATGACTCAAGATGTTGAATATTTTTTATTTCTCAGCCATTTGAGTTTTTTCTACTGAGAATTTTATGCCTAGATCTGTACCCTATTTTTAGATTTGGATTTTCTTGATGTACAGATTTTTGGGTTCTTTATAAATTTTGGATATTAGCCCTCTATCAGATGTGTAGTTGGTAAAACAGAAAGAGAGAGAGAGAGAGAGAGAGAGAGAGAGAGAGAGAGAGAGAGATTGTTCTCATTCTGTAGTCTTCTGCTTTACCTGAATGATGATTTTCTTTGCCATACAGCTTTCAAGTTTCATAAAGGACCACTTATTAATTATAGATCTTAGAACCTCTGCTATCAGTGACCAGTTTGGAAAGTCTTTACCTGTGCCAATGAATTCAGAACTATTACCCAGTTCCTATTCTATTGGTTCACCATGTGTGGTCCTATGTGGAGGTCCTTGATCCATTTGAAGTTGAGTTTTACACAAGGTGGTATGTATGGATCTATTTATGTTCTTCTTCAAGCAGCCATTCAACTTGACAAGCACAGTTTGTTGAAGATGGTAGCCTTTTTGTCTAGTGTGTATTTCTGGCTTTTTTATCAACAATCCTGTGTCTATAGGTGTATGGACTTATGTTTGAGTCTTCAGTTTGATTCCATGGATCAATATGTCTGTTTTTGTGCTAAAATTATGCTGTTTTGATCACTGTAGCTCTGTAGTACAATTTGAGGTTAGGGATGGTGATACCTACAGCAGGTCTTTTATTATAGGATGATTCTGCCTGGGGTTTTTGTATTTCCATATGAAGCTGAAATCATTCTTTCAACTTCTATGAAGAATTGTGTTGGAATTTGGATGGGTATTACACTGAAACTGTAAATTGCTTTTGGTATGATGGCTGTTTTTGCTGTATTAATCCTAGTGGTCCATGTGCATTGGAGTCTTTTCATCTTCTGATATCTTCTTCTTTTTCTTACATCAATGTCTTAAATTATTTATTATACAAGTCTTTCATTTTCTTGGTTAGAGTTACCCCAAGATATTTTGTATTATTTGGGGCTATAGTGTTCTTTCCCTGATTTCTTTCTCAGTCCATATTTCATTTATAAATAGGAGAGCTACTGGTTTTTCTGTGTTAATTTTATATCCAGCTACTTTGCTGAAATTTTTTATTACCTGTAGGAACTTCCTGTAATTTTAAAGGATATATATATATATATATATATCATTATATCATCTGCAAATAAAAATATTTGACTTCTTCCTTTCCAACCCCTTGTAACCTCCTTTGTAACCCCTTGATCTCCTTCAGTTGACTTATCCTTCTAGTTTAGACTTCAAGTACTATTGAATAGGTAGGCAAGAGAGGGCAACATTGTCTTTTTTTTTTTTTTTAAAGGAAATGCTTTGACTTTCTCTTCATTTAAGTTGTTAGCTATGGGCTTGCTGTAAATTTCCCTTTGTATTTCTTACTTCTCCTGGAGTTTTATCATGAAGGATGTTGAATTTTTCCAAAAGCCATTTTTGCATCTAATGATATGACCATGCAACTTTTATTTTTCAATCTGTTTATATGATAGAATACATTTACTGATTTATATATATTCAACTATTTCTGAATCTCTGGGTTGAAGCATACTTGATAATGGTAGATAATACTTTTGATGTGTTTTTTGATTTGAAATATTTAATTCACAGAGATAATTTGTAATTATTTTATTGAGAATGTTTGAATTTATATTTATAAGGGAATTAGTCATTAATTGTCTTTCTTTGTTGGGTGTTTATGTGGTTAAGATGTCAGAGCAACTGTGGCCTCATAAAAAGAATTGGGCAGGACTAGAGAGATAGCTCAGAGGTTAAGAGCACTGGCTGCTCTTCCAGAGGTCCTGAGTTCAATTCCCAGCAACTACATGGTGGTTACAAACATCTGTAATGGGATCTGATGCCCTCTTCCTGTGTATCTGAAGACACAACAGTGTACTCATATATTAAATAAAATCTTTATAAAAGTAAAAAAGAACGAGAGAGAGAGAGAGAGAGAGAGAGAGAGAATGGCCATGGCCTATTTTTTTTTTTTTTTTAAAGAATTGGGCAATGTTTTTACTATTTCTATTTTTTGGAATAATTTGAAGAGTGTTGGTATTAACTCTTTGAAAGTCTGGTAGAACTCTGCTCTAAAATTATCTGGTCCTAGGATTATCATATTTTAGTGACTGCTTCTACTTTTCTAGGGGTTATAGGTCTGTTTAAATTGTTTATCTGATCTTGATTTAACTTTGGTAGATTGTATATATCTATTGCTCTTGGATTTTCCAGTTTTACAGAGTACAAGTGTGGTAGTTTGAATGTAATTGGCCCCTTTAGGCCCATGGGGAGCTCTATTAAGAGGTATGGCCTTGTTGGAGTAGGTGTCATTGTGGGGGTGGCCTTTGAGGTCTCCTATGCTCAAGCTACCCCCAGTAGAGCACACACTTTCCTGCTGCTGCCTTTGAATCCAGATGTAGAACTCTCAGCTCCTTCTCCAGCACCATGTCTGCCTGGATGCTGCCATGCTTCCCTCCATGGTGACAATAGACTAAACCTCTACAACTGTAAACCAGCCCCAATTAAATGTTTTCTTTGATAAGAATTTCTGTGGTCTTGGAGTCTCTTCACAGTAATAAAACCCAAACTAAGACAACACGTTTTTAAAGTATAGCCTTGTGATTATGTGAATTCCCTCAGCATCTGTTGTTACGTCCCCTGTTTCACTTTTCATTTTATTGAGTTCTTCTCTTATCAATCTTTTGACCTTGTTGGAGTAGGTGTGGTCTTGCTGGAGAAAATGTGGTTTCTCAAAGAACCAACTCTTTGTTTCATTGATTCTTTTTACTGTTTTGTTGTTTGTTTGTTTCTATATTATTGATTTCAGCTCTGAGTTTGATTATTTCTTGTTATCTATTCCTGTAAGATTTTATTTTTTCTTTTTGTCTTAGAACTTTCAGTTGTACTGATAAGTTACTGTTATGAGATTTCTCCAGTGTTTTATTATAGGCACTTACTGCTATGAACTGCCTTTTAGAACCACCCCCAGTATGCCCCATAATCTTGGATGTTATATTTTTATTTTTATTCATTTCTAAAAACTGTTTGTTTCTAGTTTTTGTCTTGAGCCATTTTTCATTCAGTAAAGTTATTGTTTCCATGAGTTTGTAAGCTTTCTGTTGTTTGTGTTATTGCTGATATCCTGCTTTAATCTATGGTGGTCAGATAGGGTGTGAGGTGTTATTTCTGCTATCTTATATCTGTTGAGATTTGCTTTGTGCCAAGTATGTGGTCAATTATGGAGAAAATTCCATGAGCTGCTGTGAAGAACATATATTTTGTGTTTTGGTGGAATGGTCTATAAATATCTGTTAGGTCCATTTGATTTATAATAAGCTCTACCATTTCTGTGTTATTTCTATGTTATTATGTGTTATTGTCTGGATGACCTATCTATTGGCAAGACTTGGGCATTAAAGTCACCTACTATTAATGTGTGAGTGTTGATATTCAATTTAAGCTGTGATGTTTTTTGTTTTTGTTTTTGTTTTTTTAAACAAACTGTAGTGCACCTGTGTTTGGTCCACAAATATTATGAATTGCAATGTCCTCTTGGTGGATTTTTCCTTTGATGAGTATTTTGAGACCTTCCCTACATCTTCTGACTGGTTTTGGTTCAAAATCTAATTTGTCAGATATTAGAAATGGCTACCTTGTCTTGCATCTTATGTCTGTCTGCCTGGAATACCTTTTTTGATCCTTTTATCCTGAGATGATGTTCCTCCTTGATGAAGGTGTGTTTCTTGGGTGCTGAAGGGGAGCAGATCCTGCTTTTGCATCCAATCTGTTAGTCTGTGTCCTTTTATTGATGAATTGAGACCATTGACATTGGCAGTTATGAATGAGCAGTGTTTGTTGATTCTCACTATTTTGTTGTTGTATGGATTTCTCCCCACTTTTGATTTTCTGGTCTGAGGATATTTATTCTTTGTGGTTTTGGGGGGGGTGGTTGAAGTTTTCCTTCTATCACCTTTTGTAGGGTTGGATTTGGAGATAGGTATATTTTAATTTGGTTTTATCATAGAATGTTCTTTTCCTATCTGTTGTGATTGAAAGTTTTGCTGGGTATAGTAGTTTGGGGTACCATATGAGATCTCTTAGAATCTGCAGCTGTAGAACATCTGTTCAGGCACTTCTGGCTTTTTGAGTTTCCATTAAAAAGTCATGTATTATTCTAATAGGTTTGCTTTTACAGGTGATTTTTTTTTCAACTTTGAATATTCTTTCTTTGTTCTGTAATTTTGATTATTATGTGATTTGGATAATTTCTTTTCTGGTACAGTCTATTTGATATCCTCTATGTTTCTTGTATCTTGATAGGTTCTCCTTGTGTGAGCTGAGGACGATTCCTCCAGGGAATCTGAAACCCTCTTCTGACATCCTTGGGCAGCAACCACGCACATGGTGCACAGGTACGAATAAAGGTAACACAGTCACACACCTAAAATAATAAATAAGATGCTACAGATTAACTAGGTGTAGAAAATGATACTAGGGGGAAAAAAGGAAGTTTCTTCATTACTTTTTCTATTGCTGTGACAAAACAACATGACCAAGACAACTTGTAAAAGAAAGCATTTAATTTGGGGCTTATGGTTTTAGAGTGTTAGTGCCAGATATCAGCAACAGCTGAGAGCTCACATCTTGATCCACAAGTTGGAGGCAGAGAAGGGAAAGGGGAGAGAGAAAGAGAGGGGAGATAAAGAGAACAAGAGAGGGAGAGAGGGAAGAGAGAGAATGAGAGAGACAGTAAGAAAGGGAGAGAAAAAGGAAAGGAAAGGAGAGAGAGAGAGAGAGAGAATAGGAATGGGAATGGCAGGAGAACGTTGAAGCCTTAAAGCCGACCCTAGTGACACGCCCATTCCAACTAGAACACACCTTCTAATCCTTTCCAAACAGTTCCGACCAATTGCAGACATAGTATACAAACATATACGCTTATGGGGACCATTCCCATTTAACCCACCACAGGAAGGGAAAGAGGAATAGAGAAAAAAGAATCTCACATTCTACTTTTATTTTTGTTTTTTGTTTTTTTTCAAAAAGTAAGTCCTTGGGTAGCCCAGACTGATCTTAAATTGAGGACCTTTCTGAATTCTCTTTAGTGCTGGAATTCGAGGTATAGTCTAACAATTCAGAAAATATTTGAGGATGGAGAGACATGGCTCAGTGGTTTAAAGCACTGATTCCTCTCTCAGAAGAACTAAGTTTGATCCCCAGCACCTTCATGGTGGCTAATGACTGTAATTCCAGGTATCCAATGCTCTCTTCTAACCTCCATGCAGGTGGGACACAGACATAGCGAGAGACAAGACACCATACACATAAAATAAAAATAAATAAACCTCAAAAAATACAGAAAGGCTTAGTAGTTACCATGCCAAGTAGAACTGTGCTTAAAAACCAACTGTGCGTGGAGTCTCATACCTATGATCTAGTGACCCAGGGAGTGGAGGCAGGAAGTACAAGAATTCACATCACTCCTGACTGTATAGCAAGCCTAAAGCCAACTTGGGATGCATGAGATCCTGTCTGAACGTTATAAACAAACAAAAACAAACAAATAAACAAACCAATGTCATTGTTTAAAAGGGAGAATGATGAGCATGAAATTAAGTGATAGGAAGGAGACATGCCTGATGCTACCACTGAGATATCACGAGGTACCACTCTCCAGGACTTTGGACAAGCAGGTCAGCATGTGGACCGAAGAAATGATGCATAATGAAAACAAGAGGGTTTGTTTGTTTGTTTTTGTTTTTTGTTTTGTTTTGTTTTTGAGTCAAGATTTCACTGTGTAAGCCTGGATGGTCTAGAACTCTCTATGTAGACCATGCTGGCCTCAAACTGACAAAGATCTGCCTTCTGAGTTCAGAATTAAAACTACATTTTTTTTTAATGTTAAATTATGTGTGTGTGTGTGTGTGTGTGTGTGTGTGTGTGTGTGTGTACGATGTCCGTGGCAGTCAGTAGAGGAAATCTGATCTCATGGAGCTGGAATTATAGAAGGTTGTGATCTGTTAAACATAGGTCCTGGAAACAGGTCTGAGGTCCTCTGGAAGAACTGCAAGCACTCTGAACTTGGTCTGCTTCAGCAAGATGTTTACATTAGAATACCTATACCCTGAGTAGTGTTATTGCTTAGTGAGGTGTTGGAAAACACAAGCCTTTGTCAGCAATGCTGTGAAAAGCTTTACTGCACAGCTCTATCCAGGGAGGTTTTCTTTTTCTTTTTCCTGAGACCATGCCTCGTGTATCTCAGGCTGGCCTTGAACTTGAATTTACTCTGAAGCCAGTGGTTACCTTGAACTTCTCTCTGCTCCTCATGCCTGAACCTCCCGGGTGCTGCCACCAAGGTGGGTACCACCACACCTTGTTTATCAGTAGCAATCAATTCTGCTCCTTGTTCTCCATTTCTGTCTCCTTTTTAAAAAGACAATGGTAGCCCAGGATAGCCTGGAGCTTGCTATAACCTTGCTATGTATCCCAGGCTGGCTTTGAACTCTTATTCTACAGCCCCAGCCTCTCTGGGTTTGAAATTACAGGTGTGCACTTCTCTGTGAACTCTTGTTTTTGCCTGTAAAAGCCACTCCAGAAATGCTGGGGGTGGTAACATAGGATTGTAATCCCAGCACTCAGCAGGGCAAGGTGGGAGGACCATGTGTCTCAGGCCAGTCCAGGTTTCATCATGGGGGAAACACAGACACACACACAGACACACACACACACACACACACACACACACACACACGAGAGAGAGAGAGAGAGAGAGAGAGAGAGACAGAGAGAGAGACAGAGACAGAGATGGAGAGACAGACAGACACAGAGACAAGGAGATGGTGAGAAACACACAGAGACAGACACACAGAGAGAAGCAGAGACAGACAGAGATGGAGAGAGAGACAGAGAGAGAGAGATACACACAAAGAGAAACAAATACAAACAGAGTTAGGGTGACAGAAAGAGAGGGAGAGAGAAAAACAGAGACAGAGGGGGGAAAGAGAGAGGGGAGAGAAATCCTGATGATTTTGCCTGGGTAACGTAGTTGAACCAACAAAGTCGAGATGTCATGAGGAGAGGGTTTTCTGTTCTTTTGAAGCTGACAACGCAGATCTTGCAGGGAATCTAGTCAGTTTATCTTCATTTTCTTCTCACCTCAATACACAGTGACCTGCCCTGTGTTGAGAAATCAGCCAGTTACCCCTAAGCAACCTCAGATGTCAAAATCTCTCATGCCTCATTTTATAAACAAGTTAAGCAAGTTACAAAAACTAGAAGCCTCTGTCCGCTGTGGACCCCGCACGCAATGAAACAGTGAGAGTGAAAATAATCGCTCATCTGAAGTCAAGCAAGTTGGCTGAGTCTCCAAGGAAGCCGTCTTTCAAGAATGGAAGCTCATCAGCTTGATTTTTTTCCTCCTTTTCTGCTTTTCGTGATGAGATTTATATCAGCAAAATGCTTTGGCACCATCTCCCCTGTTTCATCAGCAAGTTTATCTCTCACTTTTCCCCTAGACTCAGCTCAGAAGTAGCTCCCATGTCTAACCACCCAAGGCGTCCTTTTGCTGGGTGTTTGGGCCAGGTGGGATCTTATGAAATCCTTTCTTCTATAAATTAACGTTTGAAACACAGGAAGATACCAAGTATACTTTGTTCCTAGGTTTGTTTCCAGAAACTTTGATAGAAAAAATTTACCTTTATTTTATGCACATTGGTGTTTTGCATGCGTGTGAGAGTATCAGGTCTTGGAGTTACAGACAATTGAGAACTGTCATATGGGTGCTGGAATTTGAACCAGGGGACTCTGTAAGAGCGGAAAGATGCTGAGCCATCGCTCCAGCATCCCCTCCCCTGCTTTTTTTTTTTTTTTTAAACACTCTGTAGCTGGGTTGAACTGGAACTATGCAACCCAGGCCAGTCTTGAGCTCATGAATATCAGCCTCAGCTTCAGCCTCCCACACAGTTATAGTCATCACAGAGGCAAAGCTCTGCTATTTTCAGAAGCCGTTTGCACAGTTTCTTTACTATAGGAATTATTGAGTTATCTCAGTTTTTGTCTCGTGGAAGCTGGTCTGACTCAAACTTTCGGAGTTAGAAGCAACATTCTTAGAAAGCTGAAGGGAACTAAAATTGTACCTGCACGAATGAATACCGATATTTATTACAAATACATCCAAAAGTGGTTGACTGAATTATAAATCGTCCTCTACATAGTCAAACTGAGCCTCATTGGGTTGTTTTTATTGCTGAGGATTGAAGCTCATGCCAGGCAGGTACTAAGCCACATCCCCAACCCTTCTTATATTGGCTCTTTCTTCTTTTCCTTTTCCTTTTTCTTTTTCTTTTTTTTTAATTTGGAAACAGGGACTCACTAAATCGCCTAGGCTGCCCTTGACGCTGTAATTTTCCTGCCTCAGTCTTTGAGTATCTGGGGTTATAGGCATACTAAAACATACTAGAAAAACAGATATGGTGGTGCACATTGGTATTATTAGCACCTCAGAATCTGAGGCAGGGGGATTGTTTAAGGCCAACTTGGAAAAATACCTAACTTAATAGTTCTAACCTGTCTTACGTGTGGAAACTTTGTTATAATAATAATTGTCTTCATTTTTTTTCTGTGATAAAACTCCATGACCAAATGTAAGGTGAGAACGAAAGGATTTTGTTAATTTCATTTACAGTTGTAGTCTGTCTTCTCGGGACATCAGGGCAGAAACTCGAGGCAGGAACCTGAAAGCAGGAACTGATACAGAGGCCTCAAAGGAGCATTGCTCACTGGCTTATTCTTCATGACTTGTTCAACCTACTCTTTTACATCATTCAGGACCATCTGTCCAGTGTGGCCCCACACAAAGTGAGTTAGGACCTAGCACATCAATCATCAGTCAAGAAAATGCCTCTTGCCGGGCAGTGGTGGCACATGCCTTTAATCCCAGCACTTGGGAGGCAGAGGCAGGTGGATTTCTGAGTTCAAGGGCAGCCTGGTCTACAGAGTGAGCTCCAGGACAGACAGGGCTACACAGGCTAACCCTGTCTTGAAAAACCAAAAAAAAAAAAAAAAGAAAGAAAGAAAAGAAAGTGCCTCTTAGGGTTGATTGATTGCCCATAAGCCAAATCTGGCAGGGCAATTTGCTCTATTGAGAATGGAAGCCACATGAATCTAGTTCATGTCAAGTTGACATAAAACTAGCCAGGACAATAATATATTTTTTAAAAGTTGATAAGAAAATAAAAAACCAATAACAACAATAAGAAAAACAACAAATCCAAGGGGAAAAATCAGCATTATAGAAAAGATTAAGTAAAGGATACAGCATATGACTTTCAAACCCTTTTCCATCTTCTTCTTTTCCTTTATTTTTATTTTATATCTCTTTTAATTTGAGACAGGATCTTACTATATCGCCCTGACAGCCCTGAAACTTATCATGTAGACCAGGCTGGATTTGCTTACAAAAATCTACTTGCCTCTGCTTTCAAGATCAAAGGACTGTGCACCATGGTGGTCTAGAGAAATCACTTGCAGACTCTGGGAACTAGAGAGGTAGCCCAGTGGTTAATGACGCATGCTATTCTTCCAAGGACCTGGGTTCGTTTGCCAGCAGCTATAGTATGTGGTTCATAACCTTCTGGAACTCCAGTACCAACTCCTCTATCCTCCCAGGACGTAGGACACCTGTGCTCACCTGTACAGACGCACACACATGTACACAAATAAAATCAAAACAAACCTTTTAAAGAGACTCTGAAATATCAGAAGAGTCTAAATATGAATGATTAGCTGATTTTAACAAATCATAGTTAATTTTCTTAGGTTGAATAATGGCATAAAATTACACTTTAAAAACCGGGCAGTGGTGGCACACGCCTTCAAAACCAGCACTTGGGAGGCAGAGGCAGGTGGATTTCTGAGTTCGAGACCAGCCTGGTCTACAGAGTGAGTTCCAGGACAGCCAGGGCTATACAGAGAAACCTGTCTCAAAAAACAAAAACAAAAACAAACAAAAAACAAACAAAATTATACTTTAAAAAGGTATCTTTCTCAGAGAAACATATAGAGGGCTTGAGAACAGCTACATTCGTAGAATGCTTGCCTAGCCTTTACGCAGCCTGGGCACCACCCCCAGTCCCACATAAATGAGGCAAAGTGGCTCAGATATGTAACCTCAGCTGGTTGGAGGTGGGACAGGAGGAATAGAAGTTCTACTACCAAATTATAAATGAGAATTTCAAGGTCACCTTGGCTACTTAGTGACATCAAAAGTAGTCTGAGCGACCAAAAAAGGTTCTGGTGTGGTGACAAGTGGATCACGGTAAGTTTGTTTTCAGTATGGTCTACATAGTGAAATCCTGTCTCAAAACAACAAATTTTAGGAAAGAATGAGGGGGAGGGGGAGACAGACAGAGAGAGAGAGAGAGAGAGAGAGAGAATATAAAAGAAACAGAGAGAGCTACAGATCCCAGGTTAAACGAAGAAAGGAGTAAGGTGAATCAAGAAAGACCCAGTGATTGTCAGTGAAGAATGATTTTGTGAACTTTTTGTAGCTTTGGAAATTTCTATATAAAAAAAGTTATTTTAAAAAACCCTAACATTGGGAGATAGCTCGGTGGTTAAGAGCACTGACTGCTCTTCCGGAGGTCCTGAGTTCAATTCCCAGCAACCACATGGTGGCTCACAACCATCTGTAATGGGATCCGATGCCCTTTTCTGGTGGATCTGAAGACAGCTACAGTGTACTGGATATATATATATATATGTATATATATGTGTATATATATATATACACACATATATATGTATGTATGTATGTATATATAATAAAATCTTTTTAAAAAAGAAAAACATTCATACACATAAAATATTAAAAACAAACAAACACAAAACACTAGCATTTTTACCCGCAACAGTCTCACATCAGAACAGAAAGGGAAACAAAATGTAGTTTTTCTCTGGTAGTTGAGAAAGAAGTAGAGAGTTACAAAGTCTTAATTCTTCCTCCTTTCCTGAAAAGCTCATAAAACATGCCCAGTGTAGGAGTACATGTTTATAATCCCTGTGCTTCACAGGCTGAGGCAGGAAGATCATAGATACTGAGTTGTAGGCAGCCTGATATACATAGAGATACCTTGTCAAAATAAAAAGGAGAGCAAAAGAATAATATTCAATTAATTGATGAATAATGAAGAAAAAGAATTCAGTGTATGCCTCACTGCTTTTGTTTTTTTCCGGAGAAAAGATCTCCATCCTCCCAGGCTGGCCTTGTTCTTGCTGAAGGTGACCTTGAATTTCTATTCTGAGAATCCAGCCCAGGTTTTTATAAATCCTAGACAAGCACTTTGTGCTAGTTTGAATATGCTCTGCCCTGGGAATGGCATGGTTAGAGGGTGTGGCCATGTTGGAGGAGGCATATCACTGTGGGTGTGGGCTTTAAGACCCTCATCCTAGCTGCCAAGAGGTCAGTATTCTGCTAGCAGCCTTCAGATAAAGATGTAGAACTCTCAGCTCCTCCTGCTCCATGCCTGCCTGGATGCTGCCATGCTCCTGCCTTGATGATGATGGACTGAACATCTGAACCTGTAAACCAGCCCCAATTAAACACTGTCCTTATAAGAGTTGCCTTGGTCATGATGTCTGTTCATAGCAGTAAAACCCTAACTAAGACACACTCTATCACTGGATCCACATCTACAGCCCCTCAATGGATGCTTTGTCTGTTCTCCCTTCCAAAGGAGCTAGGTTAACAAAAGAATGAGATTTTAAAAAGCCTACAATGACGAACTAAAATAAAATTATGATTGAGCCAGGCATGGCAGTACACGCCTGTAATCATAGTACTCAGGAGGGAGGCAGAGGTAACTGGATCTATGTGAGTTCGAAGCCAGCCTAGTCTATATAGTCAGTTCTAGGCCAGCCACAACAACATATCTTGTATAGAAGAAACATGGTTGAATTCCAGATCTCTGTCTAATGCGAAGGCCTTTTAATGTTGAAAGTAAAGCCGATCCAACAATTTCATATCCAAACCAGAAATATCTAAAAAAAAATTTTCAAGATTGATTATTTTATGTTTGATTATATGTGTATATGTGGCTACATATTTGAGTGCAGACGGATATGGAGACCAGAAAAGGGGTTTGAATCTTCTAGAGCTAGCGTTACAGGCAGCTGCGGGCTACAGGTGCTGGGAACCGAACTCAGGTCCTACGTTCAGGAGTAGCACAAACTCTTAACCTTGAACCATCTCTCCAGTCCCAGCCCCATGTTTTAAAATTTTAAATTATGTAATGAGTTAGAGTCATGGGGGTCAGAGAGACATGGTTAATTTGATATTTTCTTTTGAGACAGGCTGTCATGTAACCTAGGCTGACCCCAAATGGGCTATGTAGTTGATGTATGGTCTTGATCCTTCTTCCTTCACCCCTGAAGAGCTAGGATCACAGACATGTAGGGCTAAGGATGAGTCTCAACTATTTGTGCGTAACAGGCAAACACTCTACCAACTGAGTAGACCTCCTACCATGACGTCTTTAAAACCACTAACTGGGCAGAGGTGCCTTGTTTAATCCCAGCATTTGGGAAGCAGAGAAAGGCAGATCTCTGAATCTGAGGTCAGCCTGGTTTACAGAGTGAATTCTAGGACAGCCAGGGCTATGTAGGAAGATAAAATATATTAAATAAATAGATAAGGCACCGGAGAGACAGTTCAGCAGTTAAGAACATTGACTTCTCTTCTAGAGGACCTGGGTTCAATCCCCAGGACCCACATGGCAGCCCATAACTGCCTGTAACTCCAGTTCCGGGAAATAACACCCTCTCACTGCCTGTAACTCCAGTTCCAGGAAATGACACCCTCTCACAGACATATATGCAGGCAAAACACAAATGCACATGAAATAAAAATAAATAAAAATTTCAAAAAGAAAAGAAAAATCAAAACATTAAAATCACAAAACAGCAAAAAATAGGGGCACAGTCATTTTAAATGAGGGAACTATCACGTGCTTATTTCTAGCAGTACCACTGTTACTTAAAGAAGCATAAATTAGTGTTTTTACATGTCAAAATATCAACTAAAAAACAGATTCAATTTAGCTATTGCTAAACCTTATTTTTAAAAGGTTTAGAGCAGGATGTAGTGTCACCTACCTGTAAATTTTAGTACTCAGGAAGATGAGGCAGAATGATTGGCATAAGTTTGAGGCCAGCCAGGCCTCAGTGATAAATCTCAGGCTAGTCTGAACTATAGTGTGAGATCAGTGTTCAAAACTCTGACTCAAATTCTTAAAATTTATACCTAACATTTCCTAAAATTTCAAAGAGGTAACAACATTGTCTAGTATATGTTACACATAATAGTAAATTAAATATTTTCCCCGTGGAAGAATCCTCACATAAATTATATACAGTAGCAATGCCTGAGAAGTTCTGCTATCACCAACCTGTATGTTGGAATAGGAATACAGCACAGGGGTAGAGCATGTGCTCAGCCCTGGGGTCGGTACCCAGCATAGCCAAGAATACTACACAAGGGAAACTACAGGATTAACTATAAGTAAAATCTGAAGAGTATAGATTTGTATATAAAAGTGTCTCTAAACCGGGCAGTGGTGGCACACGCCTTTAATCCCAGCACTTGGGAGGCAGAGACAGGCAGATTTCTGAGTTCGAGGCCAGCCTGGTCTACAGAGGGAGTTCCAGGACAGCCACGGCTACACAGAGAAACCCTGTCTCGAAAAACCAAAAAAAAAAAAAAAAAAAAAGTGTCTCTAATGCTTTTGACAATATAACCAAAGCATGGGCTCTCAATGTAGCTCAGCTGGTAGTATGCTTGCTTAGCATTCAAGAAGTCCTGAGTTTGAATCTTAGCACTGTCATAGAGGTTCAAGTTTGTAATCTCTACTCCAGAAGTAGAAACAGGGATGGTAACACATTTGAGGCCAGTTTGATCAGTTCTGGGCCAATCAGACTACAAGTGGAACCCTGTCTCAAAACAAAACAACAACAACAACAAAACCTGGAGAAGAAAACTGTATTTAGCCACTGTCTTTCTCCACTCTCACCCACCCTTCTTGTTGCGTTGAGGTGGAGTCTTGTTACATTACCCAAGCTTTCCTTGTGTTCTCAGCGGCCCAGCTGACTTACTTCAGGACTGACGGGTTTTCAGGCATTGGCCGCTATGACCAGCTTCCCCTGTAATTTTCTGTTTGTTTGGTTTTGCTTTGGGTCTGGATGATGGATTAAAGGATTTTTCTTCTGTTCAATTTTAAAGGTTCTTTTAAAAATTCTGTAATAAATTTTCATTTTCTTATATTTTTGCAAACTATTATTTAGACCAAGAGGTACAGCTTAGCTGTAAAGCCTTTTGCCTGGCATGTGTAGATTACATCCCAGCAAGGCAACAATATAAACAAATAGACAGACCTTAAGCAAGGGCATAGGCTCCATGATGAAGACTCCCTGTGCTTATTAGAAGGAGGAACTCAGGAGTACAGAAACTCAGCTACTCGATCTTCACACTGATAGTTTGTCGTGTTGAAATATATCTTGTCCTTTAATTATAGCTCTCTGTGTGAAGCAGCTAGGTAGGCAGAAAATAAGGGTTGCTGAGTGGAGATGAATTAGAGAGCTCTGAAACGTTATAATCCTTCCCACAGAAACATGACAGATATGACGTCATATCCTTCTGAATCCATAACTGCCGCAAGGAGGGAGGCTTCCTCCTGTCTCGAGTCAGAGAAGGCCAGTCACATGAAGAATCCTCACGATCATTACAAAGCCTGTTAAATGGAGTAGTCGACATAGATCCTCGGGCATTCAACTAGCTAAAGAGTATTCCTTTAATTTGACACACATTGTCAGGACAATGCACAAACACTGCACTATTACTTACAATAAGGGCAAGTGAGGAAGATAAAATATCACACAATGAAAGAATAACTCTCTGCATTATGAAATTGCCCCTGTGGAAAGTTTTACAGCTATTTCACATGAGGTAAGCTTTCTGGGCATGATGACTTACTCCTGTAACTGTAGCCCTTGGGAAGTAGAGTCAGAGGACTGTGAGTTTTGGTACAGTCCGGGCTATGAAATGAGACCCTGTCTCCAAAAGAAAGCAAAAATAGGTGAGGATGTAGGTTGCCCCCACAACTACCAGCTTTTAAAAATTCCTAGGTCTAAACATTAAAAAGAAAAATTCCCAAAGAGACTAGACAAATTTGTGCTTTACATTACAGACATGGAAAATCGTAAGAAAGAAAAGGTTCTGCTCCACCTCTAACCAAGGTAAAACCCAGGCCAGCGATGAAAACTCCATACTCTGTGCTCTGTGTAGCAGTCATTGGTTGAAAATAACAGATCCAAACCATCCGCACAGCTTCCCGCTGACATCCGCTGATGCTGATGGTCCTCGAGTTTGGGAAAGAGATGCTAAAAATAACAGAAAGGACACGTTCTGTTTAAGTCTTCCTTTTAGTGTCGTGAGCGGATGAGCACAAGTCTTCCTAAACGAGGCAACAATTCCTTCAGTCACCCCATCCTTGCTTGGAACACTGCTTCACCACACAGTGTCTGGCTCTCACAAATACTTTTCAAAAAGTGGCTAATTTATGTTGTGTGCATGTTGGAAATCCCCCAGAAGCCCTGGGATTTTTGGAACCCCCAAGATCTGCATGCTTCTAACTCTTGCCAGTACACCCAGACTTGTAATAATGCTGCCTTTAATATAGGTCGTGGGGCATCTAGCTGCATAGTCCCTCACAAATATTTTAATGAAAACTGGGACATCCATTGCATGCTGGGATGGATCGTAAGGTTACCTTTGCTACCGCTAACTGTTTAGTAAAGGTGTTAGACGGACTGAAAACCATGGAATGTTAATTTTCTTTCCCCTGTGATGTAGTCAGAACTGGGGCATCCTACAAGGCAGGAACTCTGCCACTGAGCCAACCTGGCCCTGAACATTTCCCTTTAAGGCTTTACTTCCCAAACAGGCATGCTGCTGGCATGAACAGAAAGTCTACAGATGCCTCTGACTCAACAGCTGAGCAACTACCCTTTCTCCCTTTCTATCAGAATGTCTATCTTTCCTCCCCCCTCCCTCCATCCCTCTGTCCCTCCCACTTACCCTCCCTCCCTTCCTCCCTCCCTCTCTTCATTTTTAAATGGTGTTTTATTTTGTTTTGTTTTTTTGAGATAGGGTCTCCCTCTATAGTCTTGGCTGTCCTGGAGCTCCCGATATAGACCAGGTTGGCCTCGAACTCACAGATCCATCTTCCTTTGCCTCCCCGGTGTTGGGTTCCAGTACATATGGCAACTAGTTCTTTGGACTTTAGTGTATTTTCATGTGAACAGATTCCTTTTCTGAAAACTCCTCTAATTCAGTTACTTGCAGCATATAAGTCACATAGTTTATACTTGAAGATAACCTGGCATATAACTCCTGATCCTCTCGCCTATAGCTCCCACACTGGGACTCAGGGTGTGTACCACCAAGCCCAGTTATATTACAGCTTCCTTAGCTCTTCTCACCCATAATAGCTTATTATCAGGGAGAATCATCAGTTCAGAGTTTGAGCTTGCTCTAAAATCTGAAATCCCTGGTCACCTGCCAAGCAGTACCCTCGTTCTCACATTTGCTACGTTCATTCGTTCAGAGATTTAGATAATGATCACCTGCATCTCTCATCTTCTTTAATTAGGAAATACTTCAAGTCCCCCAGACAAGTGAGAACCTGAGGAAAGATAAAAATTCAACACGTTTCTGATGTATCCCAGTGGCATGCTTTAATTACAAAGGTGAAACATCTGCTGAATTACCCAGAGCTACTTTTGAGATATTTCACTTGGCACTTGCTTTTAAAAAGTAAATACGTAAGAGGTGTGGGGGTGATGTGGGGTGTCAAGGTATTTACATGAAGGGTGTTTGAGTCCACAGATTAACCTCAAGAATCTAAATCAAAAATGGTTCTAAAATATGATCAAGAAAAAGAAAGGAAAGAACTTGATTTAGAAAACCTTCATGTTTAACCTATTTTAACCTCAATTGTAGAGTCAAGGTCAAAACTCCAACTCCAGGATGGTAGGCGAGGAGGTGCACGTTTGTGATCCCTGCACTGGAAAGGCCTGAGGCAGGAGGACAGGGAACTGAAGGCCAGGCTCAGCTACATGGTCAAAGTCTGTTTCAAAACAAGAGAAAACACACACACACACACACACACACACACACACAAACATACACGCAAACACGCATTTGCACATGCACACACACACACATGTCCACATACACACACAAACACATATATACACACAAACATACACAAATATACAGACAAATACACATATGCACAAACACACACAAACATGCACGTAGACACACACAAAGACACGCGCAAAGACATACACAAACACACACATACATGCAAAGAAAATAAAGGTCAACAACAATCACGTGTGTGATGAAAATGTTATGTCCTTCCGCAGCGGCGTGGACCAGCAAAGCTTCCAGCAGTTAGATAAAACAACAGAAGGAAAACTTCTAGTTCAAAGGAATGATAGCCTCAGTTGTGATAGAGTTTATCATCTCTGCTGGCTTTGTTTTTTAACTATGAAGTAAATATTATAAATTATGAGTTATAATTCTACAGAATACATCAGATGCATCTTGGTTGTCAGGGTTTGGGTTTTGTTGCTGTTGTTTTGGATTGGTTGCCCTAGACCTTATGGTCCTCCTGACTCTACCTCCAGAGTCCTGAAATTACAGGCATGCATTCATCATGCCTGGCTTCTGCTATAGTGCAGGCATATACTGAATTACTCATGTTAAAATGCCAGAAGTAGTTACACGTAAATTACAAATTATTTTAGTTTTGTTAAAATATGATTTTTTTTTTTTAAAAGACATAGACTTTCCATAGTCTGGGTTGTCCTGGATCTCACTATGTAGACCAGGCTACCCTTTAACTCCCAGAGATCCACCTGCCTCTGTCTCCCAAATGCTGAGATTAAAGGTGTATTCTGCCATTCTCAGTCTCTCTAAAATATGAAAATCATGAGTGTAGTTTGGCTTTCCTGAGATATTTCTTATTTATTTATTTATGTATTTATTTATGTATTTAGTTAGTTCTTGAGACAAATCTGTCATATATTCCAAGTTGTTTTTGCCATCACTATGCAGTTCAGGATGATCATAAAGTTCTGATTGTCCTGCTTCCATCTCCCTCATCCTGGGATTATAGGCATGTTCCACCATGCTTACTTTTTTGTTGAGTTTTTGAAACAGAGTCTTGCTAACTGGCCCCAACTGGGCTGGATTTCACTAGGTTCCCAAGCTGGCCTTGGACTTGCCTTTGTCTCCTGCCTCTGCCTCTTAAGTCCTACAGTCACAGTCTTGTCACTACCCTGGGATACATAAGCACTTCTTGTTCTCCTTATAGAGAGGAGCTCTGTGAGCAGAGGTCCGTACACTAGAGAACCACTCCACTGACGTTGCCTTTTAGTGGCTCTGAGTTGGGGAAAAAAACACGAGCTTGAGCCACAGCTGTGTCAGAAACATCAGAGTGTTGCTAGGCTGTGACCATTCAGATGTTGGCACTCTGGCTAGATGTGAGTAAGACTCCTAGTTCTGTTCAACAAATGCTCATAGTTTACCCTCGAATTCTAAAGGGCTTCGAGTTAAGTTCCATTATAGTAATGCTCTAAGTTTGTGACTAAAGATGGTGTATTTCTATTTTTTATATGTATGTATTTGTGTGTACCTGTGTGAGAGTTCCTGCCACCGCACCTTTATTGTGCTGAAAAGATAAGATGGCAGGGGTTAGTCCCCTTCTACCATGCAAGTCCTGGGGACTTGATTGTCAGGTTGTTAGGTTGGCAAGCTGGCCCCTTTACTGCCAAGCCATCTAAGCAAGCTAGGATAGATTTTTTTTCTTGTAGAATTGTGTGTGTGTGTGTGTGTAAAATTTACTTCCTTTATGTTTATGATATACATGCATGTGTGTATGCTTGTTTGAACATTTGTGGAAACGTGTGTACAGGTATGCGGCATGTGAGTGTATGCCCTTGTGTGTGATCTTGCATGCTTGTTTTTGTTAGTTTTGTCTTGTTTGTTTTATGTGAGGCTGTTTGTTTGTTTGCTTGGTTTGGTTTCGTTTCATTTTTTTATTTGACTAGGCCTCACTGTATCCCTAGTTGACCTGGAAGTCCCAGAAATCTGCCTCTACCTGCTCTGCCTTGTCTGCTGAGTGCTATGATTAAAAACACCCACCACCGGAGTCATCTAGAATTCTCTGTCCTCAACTCTTCCTCTGAGGTTAGACATGTGTCCCGATAGCCTGGCTTAGTATTTACTTTCCTCCTCCTTTTCCTCCTCCTTTTTTTTTTTTGAGACAAAGTCTCACTATGTAAAACAGGCTATGCTTGAAATTACAAAGATCCTAATCCTTTTGCTTCCCTTCAAGGCTGAGGTTAAAAACGTGCATGCCTGGTTTTATTTACTAATAAAACAAAATAATTGAATGGACTTCTGCTACCATAGCAAAGAAAACCTCTCCTATATGGACTTTACCGAATCTGGAGATCTGCATAGTTAACATTACTTGAAAAGAGAGTAGCAGAACCTCCCAAAGAGGCTCCATTGGGAACTACACTGTCTGGGGGCAGGTGTCTCAGTACATTAAATGTCTGCGGCAGAGGGTCTGCCTTTTGATGGGTATGTGTGTTGGGGATGTGAGGGGGTGTCTCCCAGGACTGTTTATATTCAACAAGAAACTGTGTGGGTACTGAAATTCTCTACACATCAGAGCTCAAGTAAGCATTTAGTCAGTTTCCAGAAACATCTGGTGATCAGGAGGAAAACAAAACAAAACAAAACAAAACAAAAACTAACTAAAAATCTCACTGTTTTGAATACCTCCAAATGAACAATCTTTTCCACATGCTCGCCTGTTTTCCTTGCTTTCTTCATGCACTGTTTTGTGTGGTTTGTTCCATGTCTCCTCTTGAGTTCTGAAAGTTGCCAGCTGCAAACTCTGACATGTCAGGGGCTCAATTATATTTGCCTCAACCAAGAGAAGGTAAAAACAGAAGCGAGGAGCCAATAAAGACTATAAACACGTTCCTACTGTTGGTGTGCCGTTGTTTATGGAGAAAACTCACTTTTAAGATTTTAATAAGCTCTCCAACTCCATTATTTTTTTTCTCTCTCCAAACACAAAGCTCAGCTGTTCTGACTTGTTGGAAACTGAAGTCATCTGGAATTTTTAGAAGAGGTAATGTGTAAGTGAGGGCCCGCACCCTGGGCAGGTGGAGAAACTGAGCAGTTTTCACAAAATATGATAAAGGAACAGCCCTTTGCCTGGAAGCTTAACCCAAACATTCAAAGACTAAGGTAAAAGTTCACGGAATAAAATAAGGGAATTGAACTGGACTTTCTAATATCTAAAGATATGAGACAATTCTGCCACCATTAAAAATGGTGTGTGTGTTTGTGTGAGTGTGTCAGCGGTGGTAACAGCTCTTTCAGTGGACCTGTGTTCTATTCCCAGCACCCACATCTGTAGACTCACAACTGCCTGTTCTGATGCTCTTTGGCCTCTGTGGGTGCTTGTATGTATGTGGTACCCATAAACTCACACATACACATAAATAAAACTAATACATCTTTAAAAATAAAAATTATGCGTAGTAATGGGGATTGAACCCATAACCTTGTGACTAAAGGCAGGGCCTCTACTTTGTATTATGTCACCTGGAGCTATCGTTAAGTTACACCTCAGCTAAATCATCCCAGTTGGTTTCTTCTAATGGCTTTTCTGCCTTTCCTTAAAAAAGAAAAAAAAAATTTAGAGAATTTTCTGGATGTGGTGCCACATGCTTGTAAGGTAGGTCTAAGAATTCAGCCTTAGCTACATAGCAAGTTTGAGGTCAGCCCAGCCTGGGCTACCTGTCTCAAAACACAAACAAAATGTAATGATACCATCTCTCTATATAGGTATATTAGAAAAATAAACAGGGCATAAATGTTCCAGTATCTGGAAGGATTAATTTTGTATGCTTTTGGGGACAGGCACTAAATCATTCAGTCATTCTCTACTTCTTGACACATGATAGGTGTGTGTATAAAATAAAGTGGTTTTTTTTACAAGTTAAGGTTTCTCTGATGTCCATCGAGGAGTATAAAAAGATAATCATTCAATTGACCGTTTCACGTACTTCTGTATGTTCATATTTTGTACACACAACGTAAGTATGCTTGTTTTCTTCTGGAGATGAAACCAAAGGGGTTCACTGTGTAGTCAGTGTGGACTGGGGCTCACTGTGTCAGCTTTTAATACACTGAGAAATGTTCACAGTGGTTTACATGACTAGCTCTTTTTGTCTTCTTGAGTTTTCTTTTGAAAATAGGAAGGGTCTCATACATGACAACCTGGTTTTAGTCTTTTGTGGCTGAGAATGACCTTAAACTTTTTAAAAAAGTTATTATATTTCAACTAGTCTAACACATTGGATACCATTATGTCATTTTAAAGCGTTTGTATGACCTCTCCCCCAAAACCCGGAACTTCTGATCCTCTGCCTACCTCCCAAGTTTATATAGTGGTGAAGATCAAGCTCAGTACTTCCGTGTAGGCTGGATGACCACTCTACAACAGTGGTTCTTGACATTCCCCATGATGCAAACCTTTAATGCAGTTCATGTGGTGACCCCCAACTATTTTCGTTGTTACTTTACAATTTAATCTTGTTACTGGACAGTGTCTTAGCTCCTAAGGTCATCGAAAAACACATGTTTCCTAATGGTCATGACCCCCAAGTTGTGAACCGCAGCTCTGCAGTTACATTTCCATCCCTACATTACTGTTTCAGAAGTCCTTTCTCTCCTCCCACCAGATCCTAAGAAACATTTCTGGCTGAGCCATTTTGCCAGTCCTGACTCATCTGAGATTGTAAACATGTAGCTAAGTATGGAGGCTTGACCTTGAGGAGTCCTGCCTCAAATCCCCATGTGCTGAATTTGCTGGTGTTTACATTTTATTTATTCTTAATATTGCATTTTGTGGCTGAAATATCAACTGATCAGAATCACTTTCCCCTTGCAGGGTTGATTTTCCCTGGGACCTCTAGGTTGGCTTGGTTTTGGTCTATGGAGCCTTGGCTGGTCTGGAACTCACTGGAGACCACATTTGCTTCCAAAGCCCAGAAAACCATTTACCTCTCAATCCCTGTGAGTACAGGATTAAAGATGCCACCCACAATAACCAGCAAGTTACCTTCACAAGATTTTAATAAAATTACCAACATCTAGTTCCTTCTCTGAATGTAAGGATACCCAAGCTTGTAGTTGTGGACAACTTAACAAGTCCAGATAGGGGTGAGAGGGGCACACACCTCAGTGCTAAAACCTAAAGCATATGCTCAACCTTATGTGAGGTCTTAGCTCCAACTGCACACAATAACCCCCACAACCTCCCCAAACTGCAGTCACTACACATGGCCTACAATTCCATGTATTGACAAAGCTGTGGCAAGAGAATGGAGAGGCTGGCACATAAATCTAGGTTCGAGTCCATGCGTGTGTAGGGCCTGGTGTGGAGTGAAATTGTACTCCAAATTAAACATTTGTACACTGTATTTCTCTTGTTAAAATGTTACCCCCAGCTGGGCAATGGTGGCGCACGCCTTTAATCCCAGCACTTGGGAGGCAGAGGCAGGCGGATTTCTGAGTTTGAGGCCAGCCTGGTCTACAGAGTGAGTTCCAGGACAGCCAGGGCTACACAGAGAAACCCTGTCTCGAAAAAAAAACAAACAAAAAATATTACCCCAGTGTTTCAAAGTCAATGATGCACAGAGCTTGTGCATAGCTTGTGGTGATTGTCCTTAAAAACAAACAAACAAACAAACAAACACGCCATATCTCTTTTAAATATTCTTTAAAATATGAATCTTAAGACTGTAAAGAGGGTTCAGTGGTTAGGGGCACTGGCTATTCTTCAAAGAGCCGGATTCGATTTCTAGCACCCACTTGACAATTCACAACTGTCTCTAACTGTAGCTCCAGGGGATTTGACACCTTTTCTGGCCACTGCAGGCAACAGGTACCCACATGGCGCACAGCCATACAGGCAGGCAAAATATCAAAACACATAAAAATAAAATTAAAGTGAATTTCATTAGTTCAAGGCATTATAATCATTGGATCTGTTTATGGTAATCTTGAATAAATGCGGTAAGTTTTGTTTTTTTAAAATCATACAAGACATGCAGGTTATCTTTATTATACTAAATTAAAACTTTATTGAATAAAGAACACTCTCCCGAGCACATGATTGGATGGGCTAGGTCTACATTGCATGCAATGAAGCTGAACATGACAGTAGTTTAACATGGAATGTCAAACAAATTAGTTTCTCATTGTACAAAAACTCTTTCTGTAGCTGATAAGCAAGAGGAAACACATGATAACTCAACATTTCAATCATCTGTGAGGAGTCTTTTAAAAGTCATTTGAAGAAACTGGTAGATGTCATTAGCGTTCAGTTCAAATAAATTAGTTACATGTGCACTGCTGAAACCCCATCACCTCCTCTAGTATTTCAAAGACAATCTTAGTGCAAACATCCAAGTTGCTCGTCAATCTAAAAGACTGTTAAACTCAGAATACAAGTTCTGAGTTAATGTGTAGTTAAGTAGGACAAAAAAAAATCAGATTACCAGTTACTACAAAGTTCCTTTAGGCTCACTTGATAGTCCACTCTAAGCAACCCCTTTCTAAGTCTCTCACATTAATGACTAAAGCCTGTTTACAGTACTAAAATTCTATCATTCAAGCATCAATGATTATATTTCAGAAAAAGGAAATCATTCATTTCAGTAATGGTGATTACTGCTACATTCTAAAAAAGAGAGAGAAAAAAACATAATTAACAAAACCAGTATCCATAATAGGATACATGGAAAAAAAAATATTTTAGGGAAAAACCTGTGCTTTGCTTGCACGGCAGGAATTCTATAATGTAAACACCGCCTTGGCCCACACCACAAAAATCCACGAGGAAGGTTCAAATTTGAACACTGTGTGCATTAGATTCAAATCTGTATTTGTGAGTTTATACTGCCTCTGCTTGTACCAATAATGACAAAACACATGCTTACACACACGCATACCCACACGTAGAAGCTATTGTTAAATATTGAGCATGGCTTGCCTCCCTGATGCTCACTTAAAAAAAAAAAAAGAAGATGTTTCGACTGTTTAAAAATGTCGATAGGAACCATTTGGTGAGGGGGTGAGGACCAGTTGAAGATGAAGGATGGATGGCACAAAGGTGAGACAGATTCGAAAAAGAACCCACTGAGATGCAAATACATGAGCAATCTTTTTCTTGGAGCCTCGGTTGAACTTCGAATTGATACTAAGAATGAAAATCGTGTATAGTAGCACAAGGTCCATCACATCTAGAGGGTCAGGCCAGGGAAGCTTATCTGCAAACTGCAAGTTTTTAAGACACTGGAATGTTTTAGCAGGGATGTAGGACAACCTGTCTTTTCATAAAGGAAATGCAATGTTGAGGACTCGGATTCCTGCTCAAAGCTATCGCAGAATCTCAGTACAACAAAAATTTAAAAAAAATTATCATTCATTCACTCACTCATTCACGTATACAGAATCATTCTTAAAGTTCAGTTGGGGGGCAGAGAGAGAAAGCCCTTATCTATGTTCACCCAATGCGACTCTTACTAGAATTTAAGTTCTTTGAATCTTCTACATTAAATACCAATATGTACCTCCCTTAACCCACCTGTTCCGCCTAGCTATCCCAAACACCCCCAAGGAACCTAGGTATTGTAATGTCTTTGTTTTCTACGCCTCATTACTGAGGTTGTTGAGTACCACCTCCATGGGAACGAAGTGAACACCCCAGGTGCACGTTCTGCAAGCACCCCTTTTCTCCTCCACAATCGACTGGCAGCTTGATGCTCAAAGCCTGTTTAAATCTCCAGGTCATCAGGCCGAGGTCTGCTGCTGGCGCGGCTGCTGGCTCTGCTGGAAGGTCGCTGGTCCACGATGGCTAATGGCTGGAGTTCATGTCCAGCAGCAACTTTTTTGGCATTTTGGTTGTCGTCAGGGAAATCAAACGGCTGGGCGTGGGAGTTGGAGATGGTGCTTCCGGCCTGCCCCATTCGATTTTGCTCTGCGCTGTAGTTGGCCCAGTTTTGCTCGCTAGCTTGCTTGTTGTAATTGCGGCACGAGGAATTGTTTCTGTCACCAGTAACCAGCTTGTACCCAGGAGGAGACATAGGTGAGAGTGGAGCTGTTGGTGAGGAGCAGCCATTGAAGTAAGCATATTTTGGAGACCCGCAGTCTTTGGATGGGCTCAGTGGGCCAGTGGTGGCGTGGTAAGGATCGCTTCTTCCCTTCACGCGATCCTTAACGCCCTTGAAGAAGACATAAAAGAGCTCAATGATATTCAAAGCGAGAGACACCAAGGACACCACCAGCATGAAGATGATGAAGATGGTTTTCTCTGTGGGACGGGAGAGGAAGCAGTCCACCTGGTGGGGGCAGGGATCTCTCTTGCAGGTGTAGACGGCGCTCAAGCTGAACCCATAGATGTACCACTGGATCAGCAGGAAGGCCACCTCGAAGACAGACTTGAAGAGGATGCTGATGATGTAGGTTCTCAGCAGGCCCCCTCTCATCTTCACCTTACCGTGCTCTTCAATCCCGTACTTGAACTTCTTGATTTCAATCTGCTTCAGGTGCATCTCCACGTTGGCACCGTCGGTCTGGGCCACTTTGAGCTCCTCTTCTTTCTTGTTCAACTTCTCTTCCTTTCTCATCACATAGAACACGTGAGCCAGGTACAGGAGTGTGGGTACAGACACGAATATGATCTGAAGGACCCAGAAGCGCACGTGAGAGATGGGGAAGGACTTGTCATAGCAGACATTTTCGCAACCAGGTTGTTGAGTGTTACAGCGAAAGGCAGACTGTTCATCACCCCAAGCTGACTCAACCGCTGTCCCCAGGAGCAGGATTCTGAAAATGAAGAGCACTGACAGCCACACCTTCCCTCCAGCCGTGGAGTAGGCTTGGACCTTGTCCAGAAGCTTCCCCAAGGCACTCCAGTCACCCATGTCTGGACAACTCCTAAGGAAAAAAACAAAAACCAAGAAAACAACTCTGATTATAGACTGTAAATTGATGGTTTCACATGCATAGTTTCTTTTTTCAGGGGTCAGTCAAAATAAGGCAGATTCATCCCAAACCAAAACAGAACCCAAGTGCAAATCGGCAGCATTTCCCAAAGATGAAGTTGAACCAGAAGTGATAGCACCCAGATACAGGGCGAAGAGTGAACCCAACTTGCTGAAGACGTATTATTGTTAAGCCTCTGGACATCACCTTGTCATGTGACCTGACAGGCTCTCTGTATCAAGTGCCTTTGCTTATTTTATTTGTCTGATAAATGAGGACAATTCTTTCTTGGGAGACTAAGGGTCTGTACCCACGTCTAAGCAAAACACTGACATGTATTATTGAAGTATTGGCACCTAAGCAAGGACTGAGTGAAGGGCCTTCAGCAATCCACCTTTCTTCCCAACGATGCTAGGATATACCAGTTTATTCCTAATTTAACTCTGAAACATTGCATTAAGTTCACCCACACAGTTCTCTTTCTTTCATGGCACTCCTATATTACCCCAAGTTGTTATTTTTCCATCCTTGCCTTCCGAGATTTCAGGCATGTTCTCCCATACTTGGTCTGTTTCCTAGCAGGAGGCAGGAGGATTACAGCAGTGAGATTGAGGCTACCCTGAAACTCAGCCTACATAAAAACCTCAGACTAATGTACATATTTCAACTGAGTTCAATTTGTCTCATTACTACTTAACAGCTTGGTAAACAAAAAGGGACCGTATCAGAGCATTTTCTCAGGTGGTGTGGCGCACGCCTTTGATTCCAGCACTCCAGAGGCAGAGATCATCGGATTTCTGAGTTCAAGGTCAGAATGGTCTACAGTGTGAGTTCCAGGACAGGCAAGGCTATACAGAAAAAACCCTGTCTTGGGGAAAAAACAAAAACCAAAAACAAGCAGCATAACAAAAGGTGTGTGTGTGTGTGTGTGTGTGTGTGTGTGTGTGTGTGTGGTGGTGGTGGTGATTTCTCAAGCCTCCCAAAAAAAAGAAAAAAGAAAAGAAAAGAAAGCTTTTTATCTTTTGGTACTTTTTAACCATTCTTTACTGAGCTTTGGGGTGGGGAGCCAGAGCAATCCCTTGGACCCAGCCCGGAGTGGAAGCTCATTCCTACAGTTTCTAGGCTTAGCATGTAGAAACAAGAGAATCACTCATGAGGCTAGCCTGGTCTACACAATGTACCAGGCCAACAAGGGCTACAAAGTTAAGCCTTGTAACCAGGGTCAAAGCTAGAAGCAGCAGGCACAGAGGCTGTTTCTTTTCAGCAGAGCCTTTCAGAGAAGACGTTTGTCAAAGATTCAATAATTAACAGCCTACAGCTCCTGAGGGAGGGGTGGGGTTGTGAACCTCTCCCCACTCCATGAGTGCCTTTGAAGATGGCCAGACTGCTCCTGCCAAAGCTAGACTAAGATGTGGGTGGGCAGGCCCATGCAAATAGTATTTTCTAAGTAGTTGTCGACAAAAGACTCTTTCCTTCTACTTTTTGGAAGGTATTTCAGACTGTGAAATGACAATTCGGAAAGTGAAATTAGCATATGACGTGTAAACGGAGAGGAGCAAAGGCTGGCATGGTCCACAGTTAAACATCCAGGGAAAGGCTCGAGGAGAAGGGAATAATTTAATCTTGACGGACAGTTTAATGATTTGAGAACGCAAAAGAGCGAGCCTCTAATTTAGCAGGAAATACTAGACTAGAACTGAAGGGTAGTCCACAAGGGTCAAACAAACAAGGAAAAAATTTTGATGCCATATCCATACAGTTCTATGTGGTGATGTGTAAATTGGCCTCACTTCTCTTTGTAAAGAATTATAATATTCTGCCAGGGTCATCTGCTTTTGCTCAGATATCCACAAGCTGGGGAGCGGGACAGCCAAAACAGTGATCAACTGTTTGCATGCATCTCATCACGGTCATGAAGTAGATCAAGCAAGCAGCTCGATCAGGGACAGAGGGGCACCACATGTGCCTCCATTTACCCAATGATTCCTTGTTCTTCAAGGTAAAGTACAGTTGAGGGGTGCTGGTGGGAGTTCATTGTCAACTTTTTAATATTCTGGAGTAAAAAACTAGACTTTTGTATAATTCTGAGATTCCACAAAAATATTAAAATATTTCCATTGCCAGGGCATGTGAATTGGGTCATTAGTAGGTTCTCTGGATAATTTTTTTCTTTTCTTTTTTTATTGCACCAGCGATGTAATTGCAAAGCTGCCTTTTCTTTAAGCACCCACGCAGCAGTCATTTGAATTAATGAGTTACAGTCTTTCATCTGAATAAGATATGAATTATCCAATTTGGGCACTCTAGCTCCTGTAACATGTAGACACCTGTCATTACCACTATCGTAGACACCATCAAATCATGCTTAATGTGATGTCTCATCTTGTGACTCCAAACTTAGTTACTCCTCTGCTTTTTTTTTCCACTGTCTCCAATCAGCAGTTCCACACACTGACTGTTCCTGTTTTCTAGACCTCTCTTAATACTTTTACTTTTCCAAATCTTAGCCACAAAAAATAAAATAAAATAAATAAAAAATAAAAAATTTTGGTTCTTCAGTACAGGGTCTTGCTAGATACTGCTGCCTAGACTCTAGCTTAGTATGTAGCCCAGGCTAGCTTTAAACTTGGGGCAAACTTTCCATCTTACTTTCCAGAAGTGCTTAGAATATAGGTATTCACAACCAGACCTGGCTCTTAACTGAAACATTAATGTTCTTTATAACAAAAGGGCTTAATTATGTTCACAGAGTCCCCTGGCACTGACATCTTTCCTTCTTTCAGTCAAGCTATTACATACAAGATGGGCACATGCTTTACTTGACACACGAGGAAACAGGCTTCCTGGTGCTCACTTTTTTTCCCTAGATGCTCAAGTTGAAGCTTTATAATTATACCAACCAATGGTCTAAGTTAATGCTTTGTGCAAAGTTCTCAGATATAGCTTATTCTTTTCGTTTATTTCCTCCTTTGAGTCAGTGTCTTATGTAGGCTATCCTCAAACCCTACAGTTATACATAGAAAGATGGCCACAGACATCCTGCCTATACCTCTGCCAGGATTACAGACCCAAACAAGTACTCAAATCAGCCAGATCTCCAGCCCCTAGTAGCAGATTTTTGGCAGTGACCAGGTTGGTCACTCAGGAACTTTTTGGTATCCCATGTTAGATCTCCATGATCACCAAGTCCAGATGTTCAAAGCCCCAGGCGTACATTGTGACCTTCCCGATGACACACTTGGTCTCTTTACCTACCAAGTAGCTCTCCAACTACACCAGTCACACAAACAGCATTTGCTGACATACATGCCTGTCCCTCAAGAGACTATAGTATCTTAACTTCTGCAAGGTGATGCCTGGGAGATCGGCTTTTGCCTTTTTTGTTTTCTTCATTACTATTTAAAACAAATGTCCCAGGTGGTTCTAAAATAAAGTCTCGGAGGTGAGCAGGCAATGAGCAGCTCCTCCAAAAATTGGGTGTTTTCCTGCCTAAAATATTTCGGAGTGGAGGAACATCTGGGAAGGAGAGAGGGCCAGATCATGTAAATATTTAGTTTGAAGTACAGAGCATTTGGGGACAGCAACTCTCTGGCACCTGTGAACTGAAGTCACTCTTGGCTTCGCTGGTTTTGTCTGTTGCTTACTCCTTGCCACTGCCCGAGATCACAGGAATGGAAACTGTTTAACCTAAATGAGTCGTCTTCAAAATAGTTTACATCTTAGTTTAAAACTAACCGACTGTGTCTTTCCCTGGAGTCTTAGCCAACCATTATCACAGAAGCTGCAGGCGAATCCCAATAATATCACAATTCAAACAACTGACTTCTAATTGTATAGACTTTCCAATAGACAACTATAATGCTGAATAAGAAATAAAATTGTGGGTCATTAAGTTGAGATTTAATATCATCTTTTGAGAAAGTCTCATGCAGCCTACTTCTAGCACTAGGTTGGCTTTGTATCTAAGGGTGACATTGAACTACCGATTCTTCTTCCACCTCAAGTGCTGAGATTACAGGTGTATGCCAACACCCCCAGCTAGTAGCAATCTTTTCTGGACAAGGTCTCACTATATAGACCAGTCTGCCCTCAGACTAAGAGACCTGCCTACCCTGCCTCCGGAATGCTGGGATTAAAGGTATGCACCAACCAACCACCACGCCTAGGTAGCAATCATCTCAGAACAAGGGAAGTGAATTTAGATGAAGGTCCTTTAACTCAGCCTCCCAAGTGCTGAGATCATTCCAGCACCACGGTGGGGGGTTGTGGTTGTCATTGTTTAGTAAACAGGGTTTCTCTGTGTAGCCCTGGTCGGACTTGAACTCAGAGATCTGCCTGCCTCTGCCTCCCAAGTGCTGAAATTAAAGGTGTGCGCCACCACACTCGGCTTCCGAATGTGTGCTTTGAGTGTGCCAAATGCAAACTCTCGCAAGCCTCTAAAACTTAAGTGCAAATCCCTCCTACCACTTTTTTCTTTAACTTCTACAAGGAGACCTGCCCCTCCTATCCAGTGCTTCCTTGGGATTCTTCATCTTCACTTCCAACCACTTTTTTAGTCAGTTTTAAGTTGATATATAATTAACATACCAGCATTTACTGTGCAGATAAGCTTTATCTTCAAGAAGAAATCAGTCTACGACTGCTTCCGATCAGCACCCTAGCATTTAGCCTGACTCACCTCTCTTCAGTTTTCCTGTCTCCCTAACTTGCCAAAATATTTGCATCTGCACTCTTCTTTTCAGGTCTCACCTCATTAGCCAACTTTCCTGAGCAGGAACTATGAAATAGCCCTTCCCCAAGTCCCGGAATTTCCTGTTTTCCCACTCCTATTTTTTTTTTTTTTTAAAACAGCTTTTTTCTGTGCCACGTAACATACATTTGCTTACTGTCAGGATCCTCCTCTAGAATGTGAACTGTGAGGGAGCTGGCTTTCCCACAGCCTCAGCTCTAGTACCCAAGAAGACATGCTACATAATAAATATCTGTGAGGGAATTCAGGGGACTCTCATCTGGCAGGGTGGTTGACGCCTGTAATCTCAGCACTTAGGAAGCTGAAACAGAAAGATCCTCACACATTTAAGGTCAGAGTCAGGTCTATAAAAGCAAGACCTCTCAAAACAAAGCAAGCAAAAAAACCGTCTTCTTTTAAAAAGCCAGAGAGGCTGGAGAAATGAGCCCGCAGTTAGGAGCACTTGGGTTTGTCTCTCAACATGCCTATGATCGTCTCAGTTCCAGACGACCCCTCTTTGGACTGGTAGGCATTGGGCACACACACTGTATACATTCATACACTCGGACAAAACACTCATCCACACAAAGTAAAGGCTATGGACTTGTGTGTGTTTTTTCCCCTGCTTAAAGCAGTATCTAAAATTTCCAAATGACAGTTTGCTAAAGGACCGCCATTGGTTGAAAAGACATGCCTCACTTCAAATCATTCTCCAGCTGTTTAAATTTACAATGAGACCTCAGTGGTGGTTAAGACCCTCTGGGAGCTGCTCCACCCCCCCCACCCCCTTCCCCCCCCCCCCGTTCTGAGTGTTTTAATGGATGGTAGTAACACATGATTTCATGGCAGCCAAGGACAATCACAGAAACCTGCTTAAAAAGTTTACTTCAAGAATGAAGTAAGAAATGGTTCTGAACAGGAGAACATCTCTGGCATTAACCAGTTATTTAAATGTAGTACTTCTACACAGTCTGAGTCCACAAGCAACACATTGATTTGAATCCAGCACCACAGAAAATATCTCCAGATCAGATCAAACTCAACCTTTGTAGTTTTACACCAGGTGAGTATGTCCAGTTCTTTTGTCAGTGAAACCTATTCCATGTAATCATGGTTCCTACAAATTCTGACACACAGGGTCCAGATTACCTCAATTCTTTTGTAAGGAATTTCTTAATATTTCCAGGGTCACAGGCTTTGATACGAAATACCAGAGGGCTTCTTTGTTCAGTTCTTTACATATGCTCATCTGTACACAGTCAGAACATACCAGACTCCACAAAATAAGCTGTGGTTCAGGCACCCCACCCGAAGGAAGATGGTGAGCCAAGAGACAGTCTCTTTCCCTGCCAATCAGGTTTGCTCAGGCAACCTTAGGGATGGGGGCTAGTGTAAGATCAGAAGCTGCAGAATAAGAGCTGTATTTAGCTGTCATCCAAATAATTTAAAAAAAAAAACCATCATTTTTTTGTTTCTTCATCTGCCTCCACTCTCCCACCCACCTCCGAACGAAGTCTTACTAAACAATCCTGTAAGTCCATGGTCATGTCAAACAGGTTCAGGATGCTCAGGTATATTAAGTACAGTCTATTTGCCTCAATAAGCACAAGTGAAATAATCCATGTATTCCAAGCTTTTACTTAGACCACGGTAAAACATAGCTGTTTCTTTAAAAAGTACTGTAAACTTATCTCATCTGTCTTCTAATTTTGCTATCTTTGACTGTAGCAAAATAGTAACTAAAACTGTTGACAACTAGAAAAATTGAGATGTGAAGTTAGGTAGTTATCTAAAGAACTAACCATGGTTGAATCTGGGCAAAAGGCATTTTGTTCACGAATCTCTTTATGGTAAGTTAACAGCCTTGGAAAGTGGAGATTATAACCAGTTACCCCAATAATTCAACACACATACATCTGTACCCTCCAACTTAGAAGCAGCTAGTTTTTAAGCTTGGGTATATCTATGCTTAATGTTAATGTTAACGATACACCCAAGATAATCACTTCTTTCCCCTCTTGAGTGAGCTGGATAAGCCTCAACACATCAAAAGTCAAACAGAATCTTGAAGGGAAGTTAGAACAACAGGAAAGGTGGAGTCCCAGGTATTAATCAGTGGGTGACTTTCCTATAGTTCCCTTCCCTCGGGGCATACAAAGTTTCTACAGTTCACATAAGCTACACCTCTGCAATACCGTAATAAAGCAAGGCAGAGAGTTCAGCCATCCCTTCTCTCTGCTGGAATTGGAAACAGCTAAGCATCCAAGCTCTGCTCTCTACCTACGCGGAGGGAAATGCAGCCTTCCCTTCTTGCTGCTGGCTTTAGAACCAAACTTCTCGTGGAAGGTCAGCAATATAAGAATTCCAACCTTAAAGGACGAAGGGGCAATGTTGAAGATTAATATATATAAAATGTGTTTAGACAGTGGAATATCAAAGCACTACTACCTAGAACCCCAGGCAAAGGGCAGGTAGCCTCTGTACTCGAATCTGGGTGCACAAAGCACCAGGCAAATACATTCCAGTAATTCAGAATTCAACACCTCACCAGGACAGACGGTAACTGCGCTCATTTTCAAACAACTTGGCCTCTCCAGCGTAATTAACTAGTACCCCTCTCCCCAGGTAGCCTTGGTCGTCATTAGCATATTTTACTTTACAGATTTTTATTTTCAGCAGTCCTCATAAAAAAAGAAAAAGAACCTCAGGTTTCCTCATGGGACACTACTGACCGTTCAAGGTTGCCCAGTGGTCTTTTGGACTGGTAAGATTCACCACCTTCCAGCTACTACGATTTTGCTTGGGGAACAAAGGAAATCAAGCCCACCTCCAAAGGCTGCCCTGTAGGTTTTAAGATCTCCTCTTCCCACCCTAACCCAGCAGTGGGAGGGAAAGGGAAGCTCGCCTCCGGGCGCGGGCCGGGGAGTGCTCCACCAAGACTCTGCCAGAGATGCCCAGCGAGCGTTGGGTGGACCCGAGGCCACTAACCCGGAAAACTCTGCTCGGAAATCAAGGTTTGAATTTCCCAATCCTCAACGGATTTGCCGCAGCACACGTCAGTAGCTGTGGCAGGGTTTCTCGAAGGGTCTTCTTTGCCCCTCCTTCTTCCGCCCCGCCTCATTCTTGGGGAATCTCAAGAGTTTCCACGAGTGTTACAAGTGCATTTACCCGCACAGGAGCTCCCAAGGTGTTCAGGGGACCTTCCCAGGAGCTCCACTCAGCCACCCGACGAGTTTTAGGCAGAGAATCCGAGAAAGGGTGGCTCGGAGGGCCGGGGGGACTTAAGACTAACAACTTTAACCAAGTTGACCACTTGCTCTGCTCTTTCACCGCGGGGCCGGGAGCCTGACCTCCCCTCCCCCCTTCCTAGCCAACCGTCTGGACCGCGAAGCACGGAGGCTGCAGGGAGCGCGAGCGGAGCCCGGGAAGATGCTAAGATTCGGCAGGAGGGTCCGGTGCCACCCTCTGCCCTAAAGCTTTCACTTCAGAATGACTCGGCCTCGTCTGGCACAGAAAAAAAGCCCTTCAATACAGATCCACCCTGATTTCAGTGTGGATTTAGGCCGGACAAAGCGCTTTACAGAATGTGTTACCAATTAAAAAACAAAAAAAAAAAGCTTTAAACGGACACCCCCTTTAAACTGCACCTTAGCATCGTTTTTGCTTAGTGCTTTGTACCCTCTGGTAGCGCCAATTCAAAACTGCCCCAACAGCTTTGAAGTCGCTACAGGTCCCGGCAGGCGGGGGTGGGGGGTTGGGGAGCGGTGGGGAACGCAGCTCCAAAAATCCCTTTTCCCTATTCCTTCTAGGAGCTCGCGTTTTAGCAGTTGATTTTGGAAAAGCACCCTGGCACACACTGTTTCTAAAGGCCCGTTCTTCCTCTAACGCTCCGTAAGTCACCACCACCCATTCAAGATTTCTCGCTCCCGGAGTTGCCAGCGTGGAGTGGAAAAAAAAAAAAAAAGGCTGGCTGTGCGTGCTAGGGGTTCATCCCGAAGCACCGCGCTGGCTTGCACAAAGTAATTACTGTTGATCTAAAAACCCTAACGGCAGCACCCTGTTCTACGTATTTTCTGGCTTAATCCTGAAAAGTCTAAGGGAGAACCACGTGGAAGTCAACTGCTGCCCCAGCGTCTCAACAAAGCCCTCTGTTACAAAAGGAGCCTGCTTTCTCAAGGCTGTAGAACACACGGCGGGATTTTCATAAGAAAAAGGAAAAGCACGGAGTGTCCAGCACTATAGGAAGCAGGCTAAGCAAAGTTGACTGAGGTGTCCCCCGCCCCCATTACCCCCTCCGCAACACATTCTCCACTGGTGACTATAGAAAAGTGAGATTAGGCTCCACAACAAAGAACCAAGTCTAGTAACTTGGTCCTTTACTCTAGTTGGAAAAAGTTTGTGCCTTTTACCTGTTGCATTATCAGCGGAACTTTTTACACAACCAAAATATAAACCAGCACGTGGAAATGACAAAGGCGTTTTGAAGATCACCGTTCTGCTTACAGAATCTTAAGTCAGAGACGCAACGCATTTACAAAGCACAGTAGAAGAGTTTCCCTTACAGAAAGAGACGCTACTAGGTAAAGTGGGTTTTTTCAAAACTTACTCTTTCACTTAATGAAAGTGAAGCCGGCGCGCCAAAGTGGTGGAGCTCCTTGGAGGTTGAAGTCAAAGGAACAGGAGAGCTCAGGCTCTCAGACCTGTCTGTTTAAAGTTTAAAAGTCTGCTGCTGTTTGGTACTTTCCTCACGCCTTTCCCCCAATGAAAGAAAAGTGCTGATACCTCGTAAAAGCGTTTTTCTAACTTGGAGCACAGAGCTTTTAAAAGTTTCAAGCCACTGACTCAACTGGAAGGAGGGGCTAGGATAAAGGGGAGGGAGGAAGAAAAGGCGGGGAGGAGGTGGGGTGGAGGCGGGCGAGCGTGGGGCTGAGCAGGCAGAAGAAGCAACCTGGTCAAGATAAAGTTGTAGTTTGAATATGCTGACGAGAAGGGGAAAAAAAGTACGAAACAGCTCTAGACGTACGTCAGCCACTACGGGGCTGTGACTCCTCAGAGATTTAAAAAAAAATCCCCTGGTTGGGGATGACCAGGGGCAGTGAGAAGTTGCACCTTTTATGTTACATTTTCTAAATAATAAAAAAATTACAATAAATAAAAATGGGGGGGTAGACAAGGGCAACCCGTGCAGACTTGTTCTGCGTTGCCCAAGGTGTGTGAAGCTTGAGGTGGGTGTGAGTGATCTTTCTTGTGACCTAATTCGCTTCCTCTTAAACATGCACAATTAACAAAGGCAAGAGGCGGTGGGCATGGGAAAGGCATTTCACAACCAGACCTGTGGAGCGGTATGTCTGCTCCTCCTCAGTTTCTCTGCTGCTTTAGGTAGTTTTATTTATTTTTACAAGAAGATAAATGTTTTATATTATGAATAAAAAAATATATGTCATGTATTTAACTTTTGACTGAAACCTTGCTACCTGTACCCAATCTTCAAGGAAGTGAAGATCCATATCTTAGTCTTGTTTATGCCTACAATTTAACATTTAAATTGTCAGGGAGTTGCCAGAATTATTCTCCTCCTCCTCCTCCTCCTCCTCCTCCTCCTCCTCCTCCTCCACCTCCTCCTCCTCCTCCTCCTCCTCACAACTGCAGACTGGAGTTGCCAGGTACATAATGTTGGCATAAAGCCAGTCTGAGAACTTCATCCCCTCTTTCAATCTTGTCTCTAGGAAGTTCATCCAGGGGAGAGATGTCCGCCTGGTGACTGCCTGCCCACAGCTTCATGCCTCTCTCATCATACCAGATGGGGTTTATGAAGGCCTGAGTCATATGACCTCATTCCTAGGGTGGGCAGCTCCTTTGAGGGCTTGTGGTAGGGCAATAAACAGGCTTCAGCCCGGAAGTTAGGCACAGAAATCTCTTGGCCTTTGTACAGGCATCCCCTGATTGTGCTGGCCATCTCACACTAATGCAAACAGCAGAACAAAGGATAGCAAAGACTTCTTGGGGAACCCTTTCCCTGAAGTACCTCTCACTGGGATGACTAAGGAGCACCTCTCACTGGGATGAGTAAGGAAGTGCCATTTAAAACTTCCCAGTTTAAGACCCCAGCATGCTCTCTTACCTTTGAGGTTTGTTTGTCTTTAACACAAAAAGGGGAAATAATGTTACAGAAGCAGAAACTATAATCAAGACCTTTAAGGCTTTATGTCCAGCAATGTGACGTTAGATTTTTTTAAACATTTATTTATTATATGTATTCATATATGTGTATGCAAGTGGAAATCAGAAAGCAGCTTGTGGGAACTGGATCCCTTTTTCCATCTCAAAACTGAACTTAGACCTGACAACAGACACCTTTACCACTGAGCCATTTTGCTGGCCCTTATTAAGTTTATTTATTTAGTTGTTTTTTTTTTTTTGGATGAGATCTCTGTAAGCTGTCCTGGAACTCACTACATAGACCAAGATGGCCTGGACTCAGAATTCTGCCTGCCTCTGCCTCCTCAGCACGCGGATTAAATGCACATACCACATGCCTGGCTTATTAAAATTATTTTTAAATGATAAAACATGTAAGAATTGTATGTAATGGTGGAGTAATGTGATGTTTTAATACAAGTGTAAAGTTTGTGGTATTGAACTCAGTATAAGCATATTTGTCTGTTGTAATATTTATTATTCTCTATGGAAAAATACCCAGACTTGTAAAGAATTTTTTTTTTTTTAGAAACAAACAATGCACCATCATCCATCCACAGTTAGTTTACCCACACTTAATACAACACACATATAGAACCTCAGTAGAACATAGTGTCCGTGAATCAACCTCTCCCTGTCCCCCTTTCCCTGTTTAGAAAAACAAATGTTATTTAATTTAAAGAAAGATTTGCTTGCCTGGCATGGTGGCACAGGCCGATAGCCCCAGTCCCTTGAGAAGGTAAGGGAGGGCAATCAACTGAGAAGAGTTTCAAGTAATCCTCAACCGCATTAGAGAAAACCCCAGTGCTGAGTTAAAAAACAAAACATGCTGTAAAGACCTGTGTGAGGGTGTTGCAGTGGACCCTAGAAGGGAAGAGAGGTGAGCTGTGAATGCGTCAACCTTAGAGAAAAAAGGAAGGCAGAGATGTTGGAACCAGCTCATGGATTGAGCCATGATGATATGGAAAGCAAGAAGCTGGAGGAGGCGGAGAGCCAGTTTGGAAATTTAATTGGGAAAATATTACTAACACCCAAAAAGGAAGCTAGGGGGAGAGGTGACCCACTGACGGAAGACACACCGGGAGTATCCTGTGATGGAGCGAGAGTAAACAGGCCTTGGCAAAGATAGCCAAGTGGCGGCTCAATTGTGGTTTAAGGGGCGCGGGTTAAAATTGTTTAAAGATTGATGTTTAACAGAAAAGAATTGCAGGTGAAAGCCACAGGTTCTAAAGTGTTTGTGAAAAGAAGGAATGCAGGCCGTGAATCTCCAAGACAAAGCCACAGCTTGGATGGGTTTCCCCTGGGAGAAAGGCATTCCGATTGGTTGCCGGGTCGGTTTAGTTGGGAGGGAAACAACCCTAGCCTGGGGCTTTAACTCTGAAAGGGCAATTATTCATTGAAAACAAGAGTGAATGCAGACCCTAGGGCTGAGGTTCGAGCGATGGAAATTCAAGAGTGAAGGTAGTTTCTCTCCCAAGAGAGAGGTTGTCACCTGACTGAAGAGCTGATAAGTATCTTCTGGGAATGAAGATGGATCTGTAGAAGACAGAGCTAAGACCAGGAGGATCAAGAATAACATGGGTCTCAGATTTTATTATCTCACCTTTTCCTTTCCTTTCCTTTTCACGCTCCCCCGACTCCTCTTCCTCCTCCTCCTCCAGCTCCTTCTTTGATTCGGCTGCCAGTTCTTGATTAAAGACAGCTTTATGTGATGTTGAGGTGGTTTGGTTTATTTATTTATTTATTTTGAGAGAAAGTCTCACTAAACAAGCCATGGCCTTCCTCCCTTATTTCCTGAGCTAGGATGCTGGTGGGAGCAGCCACCCTGGTTTATATTTTCTTCTATGAAAACTACAATAATTTTTGTATGCATCGCATTTCAATTTAAACTAACATTTTTTTTTTTTTAGTCTGCAAGGAAGGAGTGGGTGAGAAAGTGGAGCTCAATGGGCAAGCAAATATGGGAAGGCTTTACCTAAATTGGTAGCCAGCCGGGAAAAAGATCTTACTGTGAATGTTGGGGAGCCAGCAAATTACACCAGAATCTTTCCAACGAAGTTTCTGAAACCTGACCATTCACCTCATCTTCAACTCAATTCAACTGGAGGACTCAAGTAACTGAAACCTTGCCTCCCATTTATTTAGCTCCCTGTCATCTTTGAAAACAATATAAAGGTCAAAGTTTGACTCCATCTAGGTAAAATTTCTATGGGTTCCCCCATTGACCTCCTAGTGAATCTGACTTTAAAGCTAAACAAAAAAAGTATTTATAAAAGGAAGGAAGAATCTGCTTTGTTTTGCTTTGTTTTGTCAGATGGGAAAGAAGTAGATAAATATGTCTCTGGCTCCATCTTCTGTACAGAGTGCAAATGAACAGCCCAGGAAACAACTGTGGCAGCTCTCTTAGAGAAAGCCACACCTAGGATCCCTTCCTCCCAGCCCTTCTCTTAAATCTATATACAAGATTCCCTTAACAAACCTCAGCTCAGCTTTAAAAGACTATAACCGATAAAGCATTCGCTGTTTATTTAATCTTTGTTTGATATCATTTTTTATGAAGCTCAGTTAATCTTTTAGGAGGTTTACATTTAATTATGAAGTAAATATTTACTGTTTTGTAATAATTATGCCAGATGCCAGTGAGAGAATTTTGTAAAAGATTTATTTATTTTATGTGAATGAGAACACTGTAGCTATCTTCAGACACACCAGAAGAGGGCATCAGACCTCATTACAGATGGTTGTGAGCCACCTTGTGGTTGCTGGGATTTGAACTCTGGACCTCTGAAGAGCAGTCAGTACTTTTAATTGCTGAGCCATCTTTCCAGCCCCAGTGTTAGACTATTTCATTTTGGAGTCAAAACCAAAATGGTGTTAGGATGAACATTGTTGAGCTTAAGTCTTTTCATTTTCTTAATAGATTTTTGAAAAAGTATCAAGTAACAAGAACAAGAGAAAAAAGAATGCTAGTTTTGTTTTTTGAAAGAGGGCACAATCTTTCCCCTCTGTAAGTAGGTGGTGAGGTACTGTTTTTTACGATCCTATGAGGAGAAAGCTGGTGAGATAAGCTTGGTGGGTAGAAGCACTTGGCACCAAGCCTCACCACCTGGGTTTGACCCGGGACCACACTGTGGAGGGAGAAAGCTGACTCTTGTAACTTGACCTCTGACTTCCACACGTACACTCTGCTATACATGTGCTAAGTAAATAAATTGGAATAGAATCTTATGAATAACATGTCTATCTCCAACCCCCTGGTGAGGTGAAGGGGATAAATTGCTTAGGAGCAAAAGCTAGAGAGCTAGTTTCATTTTTTTTGTGACAAGATCGTCATTAGCCCATGCTAAGTATCAGCTAGCTATGTAGGGAAAGCCGATCTTGAGGCTCTTGAGTTCCTGGTCTTCCATGTGCTAGGATTACAGGCAAGTCACCATCACGCCAGGCTCAAAACAAGGGTGGTTCTACACACCACAGGACTTTGATTACATAAAGAGAAACAGCATCCACTTTCTCAGGTCTTCTGCCCACCAGACATTGTACCAATATGTTAAGACATCACACATTTGCATAATTATTGTGTGTCAATTAAAAGTAAAGGTGGCTTTAGAATAGGGGGAACTCCTCCTTGTGACAATTTTCCTCACTTCCCCTAAGTCTGTTTTGTTTCTGTTTTAAAAAGAAAAGAACAAATGGATATTTGTACTCATTTGACAATTTTGGCTATACTTGGAATTTTAGTCTGCTGATAATCCATCGAAAGAGAAAATATTTTAAGACTTTATTTTAGGTTAAATAGCACGAACATTACTCAACCACCTGAAAGTCATTCAGCGCACATCTTTGATTCCACTGTTGAGGAGGCAGCCAGGTCTCCGTAATTCCAAGTCAGCCTAATCTACACATCAAGTTCTAAGCCAACTAAAGTCACATAGCGAAACCCTGCCTGGAAAAAAAAATCACTTAGGAAGATAGTTCTGTCCTGTGTGTGATGCCTGCCGTCAGTTCACGTTCAGCATTGCATCACATGCTGTGGAGATGTAGAAAGAATAAAGAACAGTCTATGTGTTAAAAACATCCTTGGAGTTAAGAATGAAGTGTATAGTTGAAATAACAAATTCAAGAAGAAAATTATTTATACAAGTATTTAACTGAATTAATAACAAACGAAAGAAAGGGAAGACAGACAGACTGACTTAACATTGCTTCAAGAGTCAGCTGAGATAAAAATTCCCAAATGAAATATTTACAATGCTTGGTTATACTACACTTACCAAGGTCGTTAAAGTGCCTTTCTGCTGTATGTCTGAGCTGGCTTTGGTACACAGGAGGAGGGACCAATCTCAGCTTTATACCATGCATGTCTGACGGTCGACACCAAGCTTTACAGAGTTTTTGTTTAGTGCAAACATAAAACCACACAAGTATTCCCAAGAAATCTCTTATCATGAGCTGTGCATTCTCTGTGCCTTAGAAATAGTTCAGCCTGAAAAGGTACAGATGACTAAAGCTGAAAATTACCATTGCAGGATTCATATGGACGCAAGATTCTTGTGACTTTTCAAGATTGTGTGTGTGTGCGTGTGTATGTGTGTATGTGTGTGTGTATGTGTGTGTGTATGTGTGTGTGT
>JADRCH010000288.1:3999393-4034069 GCA_019843965.1 Rhynchomys soricoides | reverse complement strand
ATTATTATTATTATTATTATTATTATTATTATTATTATTATTATTATTACCAAAGTTGGGAGCAGAGGGAATCTGTGGGCGCAGAACAAATATTTAGACCATTTGACAGGCACACCATGTCCCTTTAGCAACACAGCAGCAGTGGCTTTTCCTTAGGAACATGTGATCTCTCTAATCACATGTTTTCTACAAGGTTTTCTGTATGAGATGTGAATTTCCTCATGTGGAACAAGCCTCAAATCCAATCAGAAAGAGGTTAGTTACCCCTGTAATTGTTGTACCAGTGAACACAGCTTATCTTCCCAGCTCCAGCCTGGTTTACACAGTAAGAAATGACAGGCCAGCCAGGGCTATGTGGTGTGTTATTATTTATTCAAAAATAAAAAATAAAAAATTCTACCATATTATTTATTCAAAAATAAAAAATAAAAAATTCTACCATAAAAAAGCCATATAGTTTTGCTATTTATATGATATTATTTGTGACTATACAAACAGAACCTAGTTGTTCATCATCATGCAAAATTAATATTCATTCATTCATGTCTTTATGTGTATGTGTTTGCATAAGTTGCTAGGAAATTGAATAGTAGTTACATCACATGAACAAATTTAATCTACGTTACACATATGAGAGAAAACATGTAGTACTTATTTTCTGAGTTTAACTAATTCATTTAACCAAATGATTTTCAGTTGCACCGATTTTCCTGATAATGCCATAATTTCAATTTTCTTTGGAGCTGCATAAAGTTCCACTGCATGTCCATACTACATATTTTCAATCTCTTCATCTGCTTGTGGACATCTAGGCTGGTTCCATTCAGTGGTCAGTGTGAACTATGCAGCAATAAGTATGAATGTGTCTCTGGGGTGTGCTGATTTAGAGTGTTTTAATTAGAAATTGAACAGGGGTACAGGTAGGTCCCAAGACAGTACTATTTCAAGTGTTTCTTTCTTTTTTTTCTTTTTCTTTCTTTCTTTCTTTCTTTCTTTTTTTTTTTTTTTTTTTGGTTATCTGAGACAGGGTTTCTCTGTGTAGCCCTGGCTGTCCTGGAACTCACTTTGTAGACCAGGCTGGCCTCGAACTCAGAAATCCGCCTGTCTCTGACTCCCAAGTGCTGGGATTAAAGGCATGCCCCACCATTGCCCGGCTCAAGTGTTTCTTAAGGAAACTTTACACAGATTTCTATCGTAGCTACTTCCCTACCAGCAGTGAATGAGCACTTCCCATCTCCCACAGCCTCACCAGTAAGTTTTCTTGAAGATAGGCATTCTGACTGGGGTGAGATGGAGTCTCAAAGCAGCTTTAACCTGATGGCTGGGAGTGTTGATCTCTTTTTCAAATAGTATTGGTTCTTTGTGTTTCTTCTTATTATTTATTTTGAGATGGGGCTGCACTTGGCAACCCTAGCACTCACAAAGATACGCTGCCTCTGTCCCTACCTCGAATGCTGGAACTAAAGGTGTAGACCATCACATCTAGCCCATTTGTATTTATTTTGAGAACGTCCTGTTTCGTTCATTAGTCCAGTTACTGACTACATGGACTGATTTTTGTTTGTTAACTATGCAATCTTGGCTAGTATGTTTATGTAGACCAGGACAGTCTTAAAAAGATCAACAGTCTTTGTCTCCTGGACTCCGGGATTAAAGGTGTAGCCTCAGGTTCAGAACTCTGAGTTTCCAGGTTAACTCTTAGTTGATGAGAAAATTGTCCCAGCCATCAAGGCCATCTCTTCTTACATATTTCTCAGCTTCAGCCAGTCCACCATGGCCTGTAACTTTGGTTTGTCAGCTCTCCCCATTACTTTATTGAGACCAGTTAAAATGACCTGTAATTTCTAGCTCCAGTATCTAGGCCATCTCAAGATGCTGTTAGTTGATGTTTTCTGTTGGCACTTTAGTCCATCCTGTTAGCTTCAACTAAAGCATCGGTTCTCAGCCTGAGGGTCATGTAGGGGTTTCATATCAGATATCATGAACATCAAATATTTATATTACAATTCATAACAGTAGCAAATGTGCAGTTATGAAGTAGTAATAAAATAATTTTATGGTTGAGGGTCACCACAACATGAAGAACTGTATTAGAAGGTCGCAGCATTGGGAAGCTTGACAAGCATTGTCCTAAGGCAGTGTTGGATCATATTCTTAAAATAGTCTTTTGAGAATGTGCATTCTGAGAATTTTTTCTATAATGTATGTTGTTTAGTAGGCTATTGTCTTACTGTAATTTGTATAGGATATGATTATTTTTACAGTTGAACGGAGATAATTTTGTCCATCCCTGGGGATATCTAGCAGTCTGGCATTGTATCTTGGTAATAAGGGCAGTGAACTCATCATTTGTGATGTAGTGTTAAGTTCAATTCTGCCCTGAAGGCAACTAAGGATGGTTTATATGTTGATAAATGACACCTGACACTCTGACCTGACTCATACCCAGAAGGACATCAAAAGACTCACTAGAAGCTTCTTTCCACTTTTCCTGAAATGAAGGCATATCACACAATTTTTGGCAATTTAGTCTGAGATAAAACATAGTCACTGTAAATGTGTCAGATCCAAGGACCTATGCCTGGAAGTTTCATAGCCCCAAATGTCAGTCTGCTATCCCTCTTTTCTGCTATACCATCTTGTTTGCCTTTAGGATAAATTTTATGTGAATTGTTTTATGAGCTTTATAAGTCTTTTCAACAAACATAACACTTGAAAATCAAATGGTGGGGGCTGGAGAGATGGCTCAGCAGTTAAGAGCAATGAATATTCTTCCAGAGGGTCCTGAGTTCAATTCCCAGCAACCACATGGTCTGTAATGGGATCTGATGCCCACTTCTGGTGTATATGAAGACAGCTACAGTGTACTTGTATACATAAAATAAATAAAAAATTTAAAACAAATAAGCAGCCCCCCCTCCTCCAAAACCAACAACAACAAAAAGAAAATCAAATGGTGGACTCCGATCTACAGTGCAGTGCTAGCTTCTGTCTTAGTTGTTTTTCTGTTGCTGTGATAAAGCACCACAACCATCAAAACTAATAAATGAAAATGTTTAATTTGGCTTACGGTTTCTAAGGGTTAGAGTTCATGAGGGCGTAGTGTAGGGACAGTTGAGAGCTCACACCCTGACCTACAGCCATAGGCAGAGAAACACACTGAAAACTGTGGGAGGTTTTTGAAACCTCTCAGTGTGTGCCCAGTGACACACCACCTCCAACAAGGCCACACCCCCCAATCCTTTCCAAACAGTTCTACCAACTGGGACCAGGTATTCAAACAAATGAGCCTATGGGGGACATTTTCATTCAAACCGCCACAGCTTCCAGGTCTATCACTGTTTTGTTTATCTGTTCTACACAAGGGTGTCAGGACAGGGCTGGAGAGAACTTTTGTCTTTCCATTTTAAAAGGTTTATTTATTTTGTTTTAAATTGTGTGTGTGTGTGTGCACGTGCACATGTGCACGCGCTTGTGCATGGAGATCAGAAATGGGCATTGGATCCACTGATGCTGAATGACAGGTAGTTGTGAACTGTCCAATGTAGGCACTGGGGACTGATCCTGTATCCCCTACAAGAGCAGCATGCACTTTTAATCACTGGGCCATATCTCTAGCCCTTGCATCTCTTTATAATCTTTCCCAAGTTCAAAGTTGCTCACCCTTTTCACTGGCCCCACATTCCTAGTTCTCTGGGTTTATTGTTCAGGTTCCTCAAGTCTTCAATATCATCTATATTTGACCTTATGCAAACAATAGCAAACAATGTGGTTTTTCTTTGTTTTTGCTTTTGTTTGTGTTCTGAGATGGAGCCTTGATAAGTAGACTTGGCTGACCTGGACCTTATTATTCAGACCAAGCTGGAGACCCATCTTCTTTGTCTCCTGAGTGCTGGAATAAAGGCCGCTGCAAACAATGAAAGCTTGAGTTATCCTGACTGCCCAGCAGCTACGAGCATTTGGTGCTCTATCATAAGGACTGGATTTAGAACCTAGCACCCACATTGAGAAGCTTACAGATGCCAGTGCCCAGAGATCCTGTGTCCTCTTCTAGTCTTCATGGGCACCTGGACACATGGATACCTACATTAACACACAACATCAACAAATATGAATAAAGGCAATAATAACAACTTTAAAGATGGGAACCTAGAGAGATGGCACATCAGTTAAGAGCATAGGCTGCTTTTGCAGAGGACCCAGGTTTGATTCTGAGCACCCACACGGTGGCTTACAAACATCTGAAACTCTAGTTTCAGGGGATCTGACGGCATCTTCTGGTCTCCACATATATGCTGCATAGACATACATGCTGCCAAGCCATGTATAAACAGAAAATCAAAATAAATGAATCTTAAAGAAGAACAATAAATATTCTAAAGAGGTAATGTTTTATAGAATAGCACTCTCCCAGTAAGGACACTTTGCTAAGGCCGATCAGAAAATAGCATTTTTACAAAGAATAATAAACAATTAAGATAATCAGCTATCTACTAATTAGCTATCTACTGCTGTGCTCATCTCTGACTTCAGATAAAAACAACAAAGAAAAGGCTATACATGGTGCATGGGCTTTCAGTCTTCATGTTAATATGTTACATGATCCCAATGATAATCCAATAGTAAGTGCTGGGCATGCTATAGATGTAGTTGACAGAAAGCAACAGATATTTTGCAAAGGTAAATCATAAAACCAAAAGCCCAAACATGAGCCACTTGGTTCCTAAGTCTGGCCTCTTGTGTGCCCTCAACACAAGACACTATAGCTATATAGTATACAATTATAAGTAGGTGTGTGTGTGTGTGTGTGTGTGTGTGTGTGTGTGTGGCAAATGCTTGCGATCCCAGAGCAGAGATATGGGAGCAGGGGCTTGGTAGTCACCCAGCCTTGCTTCTTCAAGCAAACTCCAGGCCTATGAGAACGCCTATCTAATAGAACAAAGGGAGTGGTGTTATTCTAAAGAATGATACTGAAAGTTGTCCTCTGGCCTAAGCAAGAGTGCATATTTACACATGTATTTATATACTCACACCCCTGCTACAAGATATGTTATTATGTTTGTGCATGTTTTTAGTACATTTTTAAAGAATGATGAACTTGAAAGAAGGAAAAACATTACTGAAGCAAACCACACTGCCAAATGCCAATTCTATAAATGTTTTTTTCTGTATCCTGGTATTGAATTATCAGGAAGCAAACATGTTGTAGTGAGAAATATAAAGTTTGCTTTAAACCATAGCTATTTAACTTTCTCATATTAAAATGTACTTATTTTATAATGTATTTATTATCTTTATATTACAATATACATTTATATTATAATAGAAAATATTAAGACAATCTTTGAATTTAAAATTTGTTCTTGAGAATTTCATATCTATATATAATGTGAAATACGATTATACCTATTTCCTGTGCCCTCTCCACTTCCCCCATCTCTTTATATCAGGCCTTTCTCCACACTCATATCTTTAAAAAAAAACCCCATAATCCAGCAAGTTCAGTCAGTGCTGCCCATATATGCGTAGGGGTGGGGATCATCTGTGGGATCCTGGGACTCCTGCCAGTGCCCACATCATCAATAAAGAATGATTCTCCCTCCTCTGACAACGATCCTCTGCTAATAGGTGTAGATATGAAGTATGGAGTGGGGCCTAGAGACCATCTTTGCCATCTAAAGCAGAATATTGGGTGGCTCAGTCTTGTCAGCTTTGAATAGATGGCCACAACCGCCATGAGGTCATGACTTAGCCAGGTCGTATCCAGAAACATTTTACAACAGTATTCTCTCCCCATTCTTCCACTCTAACACCATTTCCTTTTCTGTGACGTTCCCGAGCCTGGTGGTGGTGATGAGGGGGTTAACATAAATGTGCTGCTTAGGACTGATCACCAAAACTCTTATTTTCAACACGTTGACCTATTATGTAGCTCTCCATTGACTACTGTCCACTGCAAAACAAAACAAAACAAATCTCTGACCAAGGTCGAGGGCAGGCCTATGGGGATAAACATATATATTTACAAAGCCGGAAGGCAATTTAACAACATGACCATTTAGCACCATGACAACAGCAGGTTCTACCACAGACCCTGTGATCTCTTTACCAATGGCCTTTCGAACAGGATTACAGCACCAGATGCGAACATTGCTCCAGAGGAGCAAGTCTCCAAACAAGTCAGAGGTCAGCTAGCTACCCCATAGCAGTCTTGCCATTAGTATACCAATAGGTAGAACTTGCCCGGCAGGTCGGTACTGCCGCCTACAGGGACCAGCACTCATCAAGACCTGCTGATGTAATTTTTCCCTCAGCAGTCCATACAGAACCTTTTACAGAACCAAGGAAGCTAGAAAGCAGAGAAGGAGCTTCCCAATCATTTTGAGATTGATGTCTCTATGCTGTTCAGCCGAAATGTGAGGTATCTTCAGCAATAAAATCTTACCACAAAGTTATGGTGGGAGATCAAAGTGAATGGCGATAGCCTGTGTTATTTGGAAGATCGTTGGGTCTTCCCTGACCAATAATTCACAGCGAGGTACTCCATGTCGTGTATCATAATTTTTTTGTTTGTTTAATAACCTGTATCTTATTTAATAGTGACATTGTCCACTCAGGTAGGTGGCCAGTGAATGGCTTTTAAAGAGATTAAAGGTAATTTGACGTCTTTAAAAATATTTGTTTTATAGTTAATATCTCTGTAAGTGTGAGTAGTATAATCCTTAGCATTAGAATTAAGTCTGCAAAACATGGGTCCAGAGGTCAATGCTAACTATTGCTGTAAATTTTATTTTTGCAGATTCTATTGTGGTCTGCCTTGTTTTATTCCATTATTGGAATGCGACTATGATCGTCGGTGTTCAAGTCCCACAACTGCTTCTCGGGCTGTGATGGAGTCGTTGAATCACTGCAACTAACATATCATGGTCCCTAAACTGAAAATATTCAGCCTCTGACACGTTGCAAAACAAGTTTGCTGAGTCCCACCCCTTAGGGGTCTTTGGGATTCTCTTAATTTCTTCCTCCTCCTCCTCTTCCTCCTCCTCCTCCTCCTCCTCCTCCTCCTCCTCCTCCTCTTCTTCTCTCTCTCCCTTCTTCCCCCCTCTTTCTCATTCCCCACCCTTTCATTTTACTAACAAAGTATTTAGTGCTCAGAGTCTTAATGAATGACATAAATAAATTATACACCTGTTGATGCAAAACACACTTTTAAATTTTTTACTTCAAAAAGAGTAAAGCCAAAGATTTGAATGAGCATGGCCCAGGGTCACAGATTTCATGTTACCCCAAAAGGCAATTCCACTGTGGAAATGGGTATATGAGGTTATTTATTGGATACAGAACAAAGAAAGTCAGAAACTAGGGCATGTACTTACCTTAATGTATTGGTGGAGGTCACAGGTAGGGTACAGGTAGCAAAGCAGAGAGAACTGTTTTCATGTACTCCCTGATGATAGCCTTCACTTTGGTATTGGTAGAAGCTAGTGGTCTGATTAGAATGACTATATTTTAAAGGTTTTGATAGTCAAAAGGGTGTCAGGTTAAACACAAGGGTGGACAATGGGTAGCTTTCAAAGGGACTAAAAGAGTCTATGGTAATTGGGCTGTGGTCTGCAGTGTTTTATTCATCCATAATTACACTATTCAGTCATTTAGCATCGAAGACTCTTTAAATGAAGCTTTTTTCCCCTCAAATTTTAGGAACGACAAAGATATTTTACATATTGATCATTTTACATTGATTCATCTTCTTTCTCTCCCTCACTTGGAGCCCCTCCTCCTCTAACCCTCCTCTTTCTCCTGTTTTCTTTCATTTCCCAAAGGTTTGAGCATCTGAGTGGATTTTGGGTCAATATCTAAATCATTCCCTACATGGTACACCAGGTTCATAAGCAAGGGAAAGATTTTCTTTAAGTTCACAAACCCAAATCAAATCACAATGCAACCATTTCCGAAGGCTACATTTTGACTCAAATAGTACTTGATTTGGTAAGTTATCATCTGGAAAACTAATGCCACCAGATAGAATTTTCTTTCTACATAGTGGTTGTTCTCTATTTACCCAACTTTGATATTTACTGAAAAGTTCAGAAGGTAATTGGTCTGCCTTCAGATCTTCAGATGGTTATATTTATCATGCTGATCTGGAAGCTTTGGTCTTGACAAAAAAAAAAAAAAAGTCTCACAAATTTAACAGTTATATACTTAGAAAGAAGAAGACTTCCACAGTAGCTATGGCTCTAAATAGTCTTACAGGCATTTACTCTTGTAAGTGGATGAAGTTTGCTGGCTGTGAGTTCTTAATCTTAACACTGTTAATATTGATTTCCTTTAGGAAGCAAACTGGAGTAAAGACCATCACAGCAACCTCCACAATTTTACTTGGATGTATTTACGAAATCCTCTCTTGATAGACAGGAATCACAGTGAAGGTCCAACAATCCCCACATCACAATGGAAAACACTGTGGACATAAATATCTTGGCCCAACCAAAGATTTTTGCTGGTCATTGGAGCCCTTCTAACTTTTCAGTAGATAAATTGCTCTGGAATAGTGTGGTGGTCAGTTTTGGTTGTCACCTTGACTATACCTGGAACTAAAACCCCAAAATGGAGGGTGCACCTGTGAGCACCTATATTTTGCTTGATTTGAAGTAAGAAGATCCACTTTTAATCTGGATCTTTGAGTTAGGAAGATATGCTTATAATCCAGATCTTAAAGCAGGAAGACACATCTTTTGCTGGTAGCCCGTATAAGGACATGGAAGAATGAAGCTTTTGCTCTTTGCCTGCGTGCTCTCACTCCTCTAACAAGTCTATTCCTTCACTGGTGTTAGGGCCCCATGGAATGAGCAATGGCTGGATTCTAGGACTTTCCATTCACAGCCAGCCACTGTTAGATTAGCTAGACTGAAGCCTGTAAATTCTTCTAATAAAGGATATATTAGATCATATATATTATATATTCTTCATATATATGTTCTACATATATACATAAATATTCTACATATATAGAATTTACAGAATATATATTCAATTAAATGTATATACATACACACACACACACACACACACATATATATATATCCTATAAATTACTCTAGAGAACTCTGACTGATAAAAATAGTAAGGCCAAATTTGCAAAATATATTATTGAATAAATTTATTTCAATTATTATTATATTTTATTGAGATAGATCTTATTATCTCCACTGGTCTCTGACTTACCACATAGGTGAGACTGACCTGAACTAATCCTCTTGCCTTCACAGCCTCAATTCTGGGATTAAAGGCCTGCACTACTGCAGGTGAGTTTATTTTAAATACAACTGAATGGAATCATTGCATATGTATAGTAAGTCAGAGTGTTGGGGCAGAGGTCTGTAATTTATGCATATATGCACATGTCGTAGTGCATACCTAAAGACCAAAGGACAACTTCGTGGAGTCTGTTCTCTCCTACATATACAGGAGTTACAGTAATTACTTACTTAATTAATTAAGTCCACAGTTTACACAGGAACCCTTTACTTATCCAGCCATCCTGCTTGCCTGAGGGCACCTGTCTTTTCAGAGAGAACTGTGGGTGATTATGAAGTATGCCATTTGAGTTTGAGGAAGGCTTTATCTCTCAGGTGGGCATTAGGGTACTAGAAGCTCATGTACACACAAATCCTTAACTTGATCAGTAGATCTAAGGTCTTCCCTCAATAATTTGAGGGATGAAGTTCTCCAACTGCAGGAGATGAATTTTAGGAGGCAGTTTTACTACAGGGAGCTGAAAAGGGAAAGATGGAGCCCCTGTATAACAGAAGTGGGTTGCAGGAAATGGGGCTCAGTTTCTTAGTTTTCTCACCTGTAAATGGTGATGCTAAGATGCATTTCAGGTGTGATGTACGAACTAACAGAACTTAAATAGGACTTAATGTAGTTGAATAAGAACTCTGTTAGAGTGAATCTAGTACATTTTATCATTATAATCATTGCATAGTAGGATTGAGTCCAAAATGACATAAATCTGTAACTCAGTGTAATAAACTACTTCTCACAGAACTAAGGGAAAGCTGGCCCTTTTCAATTGCTCATTCACTTACCCATGTATTAAAATGCATGATTGCCACTGGCTGCCAGGGTCCAGTCATTTCAGTGTGCTCCAAGTACAGCACTGAATACTGTGGGTTCTCTGATCTTAAGGTGTTTACATCCTAGTGGAAGATAACTGCAAAAACCTCACTCAGTCTTCCACTCTTCCCTTTGAAGTACTGTCTTAGTTTTCTGTTGGCGTGAAAAACACCACAACCAAGGCAAGTTATAGAACAAAGAGCTTGTCTGGGATTACAGACCCAGCAGGTTAAGAATTCATCATAGTTGGGATTTATAGCAGCTGGCATCAGGAAAAAGGAGCTGAGAGTGGGGGCTGGAGAGATGGCTCAGCTGTTCAGAGGACCTGCAGCAATTCCAAAGGTTCTGAGTTCAATTCGAGCAACTGCATTGTGGCTCACAACCATCTATAATGAGCACCCATATACATAAAATAGATAAATAAATCTTAAAAAGAAAAGGAGCAAAACACTAGGTGTTTAAAAAACAAAAAGCCGAGAGTGCACATCTGAACTACGAGCATGAAGCAGAGAGAGCAACTGGAATTGGTGGGAGGTTATATACTCTCAAAGCCCTCCTGCGGTGACACACTTCCTCTAACAAGGTTTAAGCCCACTCCAAACAGAGCCAGAAACTGCAGACCCAGAGTTCAAATACTTGAGTCTATAGGATACATTCTTATTCCAACCACAAGTAACTACTACCCTAACTCCAAGTATCTTCCCCTTACTAATAAGAAACCAAGCTGACTGTGCTCTGGGCAATTGCATATCTTGGTCCCCACCCCCACCCCCAGGGCAGCACAGGACTCTGCTCACACTGAGTGTAGGAGATAAATAATGGCTCTTCCCAAAAATTAGTGATGTCACATCAGTATCATCATAAAACATAGACTTTGCTCAAAGATGGAATATGTTCAGCCAAATATTCAAACGGATGCTTTTTAAAAAAATGATAACCAAACGCATTTTGCTGAAAAGTCATTTCACTCACTTCTGTGGAGTCGACTCTAGAACTCTATCTTCGGGAGTGGTGTGGCAAGGACCATATCAGACAAGACTGCAGCTTTGCAGGATGTGCTTCTGCAGGAGTGGCTCAGATAAGATATGCTAAGAGGGTTCAGTTAAGTTTGCTTCAGGTTGGCGGCACTTGCTGTCTTTGACTTTATAAGAGGCTGTGTAATCCTGTTGCCAAACTTTAAAAGACTTAATAAAAACAGTGTTAATAACCTTTTCATCATCTCAACTGTCTTCCCTGGAGAATTCTATTATTGCTTCTGATAAACTCCTAGAAAGCGTATGAAGGATGGGGACTATTTATATTGTAGTGTTCATATTTAACAGCAATGTTTATTTTATTAGAAACAAGACCAAGAATATGCACAAGGACTTGACATTCTTAGTGTTCTCCAGAAGTTATATTTTCTGCTAAGTAGGTTAAATAAGAAGATTCAAAAGGCATGCTTGCAGATCTTTCTCCATTCCAAGTTGGGGAAATGTACCTAGGGGTAAAGTCTATACATGAAAAACCAGCAACACATTTGTAATACATATAGAAAATTTATGGTAAAGGGTCAGAGATAGACATGGCTCAGTGGTTATGAGCACTTGCTATTTCTGCAGACCATAGATGGGCTCTCAGCACCTACAGGACAGCTCATAACACCTTGTCACTCCAGTTCCTGGGACCCACCTCCCCTTCTTATTCCCAGAGACACCAGGAACACATGCAGAACACATGCATACATGCAGGTGCTCATATATACACATGAAATATAATACATTTTTATAAGAAGAAAATACAGTAAAATCTATTCAGTTCGCATTTAACACGATAAATACCAATAATAAGACACTATATGCGAAATATTTGATTCATTCAAAACATTATGACTAACATGTTGAAAAAAATCTCACTAATTTTTAAGAAAAGATTATTTTTGTGTGTTTGAGTTTGTTGTTTGTTTGTTCTGTGTGCATGTGTGCGTGTGTGTGTGCGCGCGCGTGCGCACTATGTGTATATGTCTGATGCCCATGGAAGTTAGATGAGGGTCTCTGAAGCTGGAGCTGTGGGTGTTTGTGAGCCACCATGTGGGTGCTGAGAACTGAGCTCTGGTTCTCTGTACAAATAACAAGTGTTCCTAACCACTGAGCAAACTCCCTGCTCTACCCCTCATTAATAATTTTTAAAACTAAACTTTAGCTGTTAGGGTTGTGGCTTAGTGGTAGAATGTTTACCTACCAAGTGTGAGACTTGGAGTTTCATCCTTAGCACTACAGAAAAAAAATGATTCAGATAATACAGTTTTTAAATAAAAGTCATTTAAGGTAGCAATATGTGTGATGATGGTGGTGTGATGATCTATTTGTAGCTCCTGTATATATAAACTGAGATTTATAAACGTGTGCGTGTACTTTTTTTTTTTTTAAAGTAAAAAGAATGAAACCAGAAAACTACAGCTAGAAGTCAGGGGCTGGTGAAAAGCTCAATGTGTTCCCAAGTATGTTCCCAGTGTGTTCCTTTGAAAGAGTAGCCAATGCTCTTGACTACTGATCCTACTGATCCATATCTCCAGCCCCTAAATATTATATATTTTATATGTATTTGATTTGGATTTTTAATAAGGTAAAAAAAGATAATGCATAAGTCTAAAGCAGATACACACTTTCATCAGTGTGTTATTTGAAGGTGCACCTGATAGAACCCTCTTCCCTGTACCCAGAGAGGTCAAAAAAGCAGATGGTCCAACTGCTGTCTAAATAAAACTATACTTATAGACAAGTGCTGCTGTCAGCCTTTCACATAGAAGCTCCATTTTGCAGAAGGCAACAGTTACTGGACAGATCTATAACTGGCCAAAGCTTTGAGAATTCTCAGCCCTCAACAATACACACACATACCCCAAAGGCCAAGGGGACATTGTGGGAATGGGGGAAGAAAGATATTAAGTGCCAGAGATGGGGAGGAGCGATGCCAAGTGCTGTCTTCTGGATATGACTTGGGTGTTGCTTCTGTAATGGACAGCTCTGATGGCTGCCTACACAAGAGCTGCACACAGAACGTGATAGAGGAGGAGGCGATTGGAAAGAAGGGGTTTTCAGGAGTAGAAAGGGTCAAGGGAAGGTAGAAAGAAGTGAGGTGATCACAATGCATTGTGTACTCTTGTGAAACTGACAGCAACTTAAATCAGCTAATACTTTTATCTAGGCATGCATGCTATTAATCTCAGCATTCATGAGACAGAGGCAGAGGCAGAGGCAGGCAGATCTCTGTGAGTTCACAGCCAATCTGATCTATAAGAGTGAGTTCCTGGACAGCCAGAGCTACTTGGAGAGACCTGTGTGAAGGAGAAGGAGAAGGAGAAGGAGGAGGAGGAGGAGGAGGAGGAGGAGGAGGAGGAGGAGGAGGAGGAGGAAGAAGAAGAAGAAGAAGAAGAAGAAGAAGAAGAAGAAGAAGAAGAAGAAGAAGAAGAAGAAGAAGAAGAAGAGGCAGGAGGAGGAAGAGGAGGAGGAGGAGGAGGAAGAAGAACAACAACAACAGCAGCAGCAACAACAACAACAACAACACACACATCAACTAAAATACTTTGTTTATTTATTTTTATTTATTTATGTGTATGGGTGTTTTGCTGGCATGTATGTCTGTGCACCACATGTGTGCAATGCCCATGAAGGTCAGAAGTGGATGTCAGATCTTCTGAAATGGAATTACGTACAGATGGCTGTGACAATCTGTGTAGATGCTGGGAACTGAATACTGGTCCTCTAGAAGAGGAGAGAGTCCCTTTGATCATTGAGTCATCTCTCCAGTCCCATGGGATTTGATTTTTAAAAATAATTTATTTATTTTTATTTTATGTACTTTGCTGTTTTGCCTGCATGTATGCCTGTCTGTACAAGGGTGTCAGGTCCACTGGAACAGGAGTTTCAGACAGTTGTGAACTGCCCATGTGGGTGCTGGGAATTGAATCCAGGTTCTCTGGAAGAACAGCCAGTGCTCCTAACTAATGAGCCATTTCTCCAATACCTGTCTTTAATTTTTATTATTACATAAGCATATATGTTTTAGGTACTATTATAGCATCTTTGAGCAAGCTGTATTGCGGTCCTCTCTCTGTCTTCCACACTTCCTCTTCCCTCAGAGTCATATGCCCCTTTGCCCACCCACGCACCTTCCTCATCATCTAGTATTATTATATACATATACCTGCTTACATATGCACACATATACAGTATAGGCTAGGATCCATAGATGAAAGAGAATATGCATTTTTTATTTCTTTTCTTTTTTTTTTTTTGCAATTTTTTATTTCTGAGTTTGGGTCCCCTCACTTAATATACTTTCCAGACCCATCCATTTCCCAGCAAGTTTTGTGACTCTATTTTTCTTTACAGTAAAATCATATCCCATTATGTATATATACCACATTTTCCTTACCCATCCATCTGTTGATGTAAATCTAGGTCGGTTCTATGATAAACCAGCCTGCTTTCATCTTGGGCTTGAAAGCCATCTTATAGTAAAGGCAAACTAGGTTTCTTCCTGTTTATGATTAAATCTGTTTCTCAAGGATTGGGCTATCTGTAACCTTATCTCAAATGGTTCCAGAAAATGGCAACCACACCTTTGTTTTAAACAGTTGTTATGACCGTAGTGTTGTGATCATCTTGCAATCATGTTTTTGTTTCAGAGAGTTTTTATAACCAACTTGCTATGCTGATGTTCACTTCTGTATCCCCACATATTTGTCTGCCATCCCCCAATTTGGAAACCCCCAATTTGGAACCCCCAACTCCTGAGCTATAAAAATCCTTATCTTCCCCATGTCCAGTACTGATCTCTTGATCACTACTGATCCTTCTTAAGAGGAGACAGCCTATGTACACACATAAAAATGATTGATTCTTAAATTTGGTTGGCGATTCATCTCCTCATGTCTGTGGAATTAACATCTATTCCCTTGCTAACACAGAGTAGCTGTAAACATGAATGTTCAATAGTGTCTGCGGTAGGATATATAATCTTTTATGTGTATGGCCAGGAAGTGATGTAACTGAACCTTTGGGTAGTCATATTTTATTTTTATTTTTTTGAAGAACCTTCATGCTATTTTTCATAATGGCAATACTAATTTGGGTTCCCACTCAGCGGTGACTGTGGGCTCACTTTCCCTACATCTTCTCTAACATTTGCTGTCAACTTCTTAAATGACAGTAGCCATTCTGACTGGGGTGAGGTGGTATCTCAAGACAGATTGAATTTGCACTTCACTGATGACAACGGGTGTTAAAAACTTTTAAAAAATACTTATCAGCAATTTCTGTTTTGTCTTTTGAGAACTGTCTGTTCATCTCACTTTGTTAATTTGCAAGGTTTGGTGTGTGTGTGTTTAAATTCTGAACATTAGTCCTCTGTTTGAAGCATAGCTGTGCAAAATTCTGGTGTGTGTGTGTTTGTGTGTGTTTGTGTGTGTGTGTGTGTGTGTGTGTGTGTGTGTGTGTGTGTGTGTTGTTGGCACAGGGTCTCTCCATGTAGCCCTGGCTGTCCTGGAACTCACTACATAGATGAGGTGGTCTGAAACTCATGGAGATCCATCTGGCTTTGTTTCCGCCTCTGTCTCCTGAGTGCCGGGACAAAACACACACAGCCACACAACACCATAGCTTGAATGAAATATCCTCCATAGTCTCTGGCACTTGAGTGCTTTGTCCACAGTTGGTGCCCTTGGAGGTGAGCTTTGAGAGGAGAGTGTGCTTTCTGCTTCCTGCTTGCAGTTCAAGCATGATATGATCCCACAGCTTCCTCCTACCTGTCCAGTACCTATACTCAACCATCGTGGACTCTAATCCCCTGAAGCCATGAGCCCAAATGAACTCTTTCTTCTGTAGATTGCCTTGGTCATGGTGTTTTGTCACAGCAACTGGAAAATAACTAATACAAGCTGAAGGATTTCCTCCCTTCTGCGGGTGCTATGATTACTATGCTGATATTTTCTCTTGGTGTTCAGGAGACTTCTAATTTCTTTTGGTTTGTCAGACTGCTTTCTGGGTTATTATAGTTCTGTTCAGAAAGTTTCTGCCTACAGCAGCATCTTGAAGCACATCCCTCTGTTTTCTTCTAGCAGTCTTAGCATTTCAGGTTTTATTTTATGGTCTTTGATCCATTTTGAATTGATTTTTGTACAGAATTAAAGATCTGGATCTAATTATATTCTTTGCAGGAAGATATTTAGTTTTGCCAGCATCATTTATTAAATAGGCCCCTTTTACACACACATATGCATCATATGATATACATACATATAAAATACATATACACACATACATATATATCCATTTTTTTTTTCAAAAATTACATGGCCATAGCATTGTCAGTTTCTTTCTGGACCCTCTATTCTATTTTCTTGGTCTACCTATTGGTTCTTATGCCAGTGTTTTCCTGTCTTGATCACTATGGTCCTCTAGTATAAGTTGAAGCCAGGAATTGTGATCCTTCCAGTTCTGTTCTCCCCAGGATTACTTTGCAATTTTGTAGTCTTCTATGGCTCCAGATGAATTATTGAATTGTTTTTCTCTAGTTCTATGAATTATGTTATGTTAGTATGGGTCGTATTGCTGTGAAGAGGCACCACAGCCGCAGCAACTCTTGTAAAGGAAAACATTTCACTGGGGCTGGCTTCAGTTTCAGAGATTAAGTCCATTATCATGCCAGGAAGCATGGAGACACACAGGCAGTCATAGTGCAGAAGAAGTAGCTGAGAGTTCTACATCTGGATCTGAAGGCAGCAGGAAGAGAGAGTGACACTGGGCCTGGTTTGGGTTTCTGAAACCCTAAAGCCCGCCTCCAGTGACACACATCCTCTAATGAGGCCACTCCTCCTACCAGCGCTTCGAGTTTTCCTTCTACGTTTTGGCCCTGCTTTGGTTCAGTACTTCCTTGATGAATCCTCTGCTTCAGAATAGTAATGTATATTCTGTATCTTAGAGGTATATGATTTACTTTATAATGCTACAGAAGTTACCAAGATGTTGAGTCTCAGAAGAGACGTTGGACATTTTAGATAGTACTAAGTCTGTGAAAGATCATTGATGATTTTGAAGTTGGATGGAGCACATTGTATGTTATGACATGGCTACTGGACAGTGAGAGCCCCAGAGAGAAATGTGGCAGTTTGAATGATGAATGCTGCCCATAAGCTCGGGCATATGAACAGTCGATTCCCAGTTGGTAGTGTTCTTTAAGTTATGTGGTGCAGCCTTGCTGGTGGAGGTGTCACTGGAGGAGGGTTTTGAGGATTTCAAACCTCTCATGACTGCCATTTTCACTTCAAACTCTCTGCTTCATGCTTATGGTGATTATTTTGTTTTGTTTTGTTTTGTTAGTTTTACATAGCAGCAGATAAGTAAGTAATGCAGATGGGCATCATAGAGTCTGTAGATTAATTCTTGTTGTATAGCTATTTTCACAGTATTAGTTCTGCCAGTCTAAGAACATGGGAATTCTCTCCAGCATCTTCTGTCTTCTTTCACTTTTTTGAAGATTTTAGTACAGTGGTCTTTTACTTTTGTTGGTTGAGGTTAATATCAGACACTTTTTTGGGGATTATTATAAGTAATTTTTTCCCCTGTGAATCATTGTCAGTGTACATGACTTTTATCATTATATTTATATATATATATAATTTTTATATTTATATATAATATATGTATTATATATATTATATATTGTATATATTTATATATATATTTATGTATATTTATCATATATATAATGTGAATCATTGTCAGTGTACATGTTTTGTAAATACTCATTTTGCACACACTTTCATCCCAGCACTTGCAAGGTAGGGGCAGGTGTATATTTGAATTTGAGGCCAGTATAGTCTACAGAGCAAGTTCCAGGACAGCCAGGGCTATACAGAGAAGCCCTGTCTGTGATGGTTTGAATATACTTAGCCCAGGGAGTAGCCTTGCTGGAATAGATGTGGCCTTGTTGGAGGAAGTGTCACTGTAAGGGTGGGATTTGAGGCCCTCCTCCTAGCTGCCTATGAGACAGTCTTCTCCTGGGTGCCTTTGGAACAAGATGTAGAAGTCTTGGCTTCTTTTCCAATGCTGTGCCTCCCTGGATGCTGCCATGCTTGATGATAATAGATTGAACCTCTGAACTGTAAGTCAGGCTCAGTCAAATGTCCATTATAAGAGTTGCCTTGGTCATGGTGTCTTTTCATAGCAATGGAAACCCTAGCTAAGACACTGTCTCAAAAACAAAACAAAACAACAACCAATAGATATATAGATACATACATACGTAGATACTGATTTTATAGCTTGCCACTTTACATAACTGTTTATGAGAGCTCAGTGTTACTTGGTTAGTTCTATATGATCTTTAAAACATAAGATCATGTCTTCTTTTAAAAAAAGACAGTTTGGCTTCTTCTGTTTCTAATTTTTTGTCCCATTCATGTCTTTCTCTCATTTTACTCCAATATTTAAAACTTTGAGCATTGCATTGAATAAGAGAGGGGAGAGTGGGTATCTTTATCCTGCTTCTGATTTTAGAGTAAATGTTCTCAGCCTGTCTCCATTTAGTATAGTGTTGGTTCTAGGTTTGCTGTATACTGCTTTTAGTATTTTAAGGTATGTTCTAGCCATAATATCTTCAGGACTATTATCATGAAGTTAATATTATCATGATTAACTTTGTCAAAACATTTTCTTCATCTAGTGAGAAGATTATGTGATTTTCATCCTTAAATTTGTTTATGTGGTGTATTATATTTACTGATTTGTGTATATTAAACTAACTTGGCATCTCGGGGATGAAGCCCACTTGGTCTTCTTAATGCATTCCCCAGTTTGGTTTGTCAAATTGAGAATTTTCAATTATGTTCATCAGGGAAACCAGTGTGTAGTTTTCTTTATTGTCTGTTTACCTTCTTTGGGTATTGAGATGGCTTCATGGAATGATTTTTTTTTTCAGTGTTTCTTCCTTTTCTGTTGTAAGAAAAATTAAGAAGGTTTGGTTAATACTATAATCTTCACTGAAAGCTTGATAGAATTCAGTAGTGAATTCATCTGGTTGGTCCTGGCTCTTTTTTTTTGTGTGTGTGTGTGTGTGTGTGTGAAGAAACTTGATTATAGTTCTGATTTCACTTCTTACAATGATTATTTTGATCTCAGTTCTTACAATGATTATCTTACAATGATTATTATTATTTTGGTAGTTCATATGCATTTAGAAATCCATTCATTTTTTAAAAGGTTATCCTGATTTTTGGAGTGCAAGTTTTCAAAATATTCTCTAATAATGTTCTGGATTTCGTTAGACTCTGTTGTAAACAACACTGCTTTTAACCTATAATTTTGCTAAAATGTTATTATATTAAATTATGAGTGTGTGTTTTGGGGGAGTTATTTATCTCTTTTCACAATGTTGGTCTGCAGGTCATCAGCTTGGCAGCAAGCACCTTTACTCATTGAGTCATCTTACTAGCTATTTTATATTTATTACACCATACTAAATAATATTCTATACTAATTATACTGTGCTGATGTTATACTGTAGTATGTAATATTAAACTGTAAATTATACTGTACTGTACTCTATTAATTATGCTGTACAATACTAATTATACTATACTATAAGTTATACTATATGATACTATACTGTACTATACTGTAGTATATGTTATCCTAATTATATTGTACTTAACTAATTATACAATAGAGTACTCTATTGTACTATACCGTACTTTACTAATTTTACTATACTGTACTAATTATGGTATACTATACTAATGAATTATACTGTGCTGTACTTTTACTAGTGATTCTATATAGTACTGTAGTATTACTATACTTAATGTATTATACAGAACTATACTAGTTATTCTATACTCCTGTCCTACACTGGTTATATTATTTTTACGACAGTACTTCACTTTGTAGCTCTGGCTGCCCTGGAGCTTTCTGTGTAGATGATTCTAACCTCGGTACCACTGAGATCCACCTGCCTGAGTGCTGAGATCACACTACTTCCTAGCCCCTTCATTTTTATTAGACGATGTTACTAGGATCCACCTCCTCCCATCACTAGCTCTGTCTTTCCTCTACGTTGGCTTTGTGAGAAGCCTGCCTTTCTTCTGTGTCTGGCTGAGAACTGATGTGGATTCACACCGACTGGCCATCCTTACTGCCAAGGGACGAATTTCCTACAGGATTCATGGAAAGGAGCAGGAGGGAGGTTCATTGCCTTGTTCTGACCTGATCACTACAAGGAGGTCACAGAACTGTCCATGTCTGTTCTTATGTCCTCATTCAAACTCCAGAGCTCACGATGGATTTGGCTTTTCTCAAACCCACTTGAGCTACGGCGGTGAGGTGGACCTGTTACATGAAAGGGAGGTGAAGGCTCACCAGAAAACAAACACACGGGCACTGTGCAGTTTCATCCTTTAATAGCAGTGTAAGCCAATGTTAAAAAATAGAACGTGCAAAGGTTTACATCCAAACGCTAACTATTGCTCCCGTTACGACGCTCTGTTCAAAGCCTAAACAAAGCAAGAATAACTTGAGAAAACCTTTTGTCCAACAGTACGAGAACTATAAATTTAAAAAATATAAAATATATTACAGGACTATTAAATGAATGTTTTAAAGTAGCTTTTATGTTTATGAGGAAAGACTATTGTATAATAAAAAGCCATGAGGGAGAAAAATAAAGTAATATAAACAGTATGTGTGTGTGTGTGCGTGTGTGTGTGTGCGTGTGTGTGTTTAAAAGCAAAAGAAAACAAGTCTAGGGAAAGCTATTAAAATAATAATTAGCTCAAAACTATCGGAATTCCATTATTCATAAAATGAATATTTTTGGAGTTTTATCCTATTATTTTCCTCATAATTTCCATATTTTTACATATGTTTATCATAGATAGCTGAGAGAGTCTCTGCATTCAGATTGGAATTCTAGTAACTATTTAAATCCCGACCATCCTCCAAGCATCAGTTTTACAGTGGTTGAAGAAATACTCTTACAGCCGGGCAGTGGTGGCGCATGCCTTTAATCCCAGCCTTCGGGAGGCAGAGACAGGGGGATTTCTGAGTTCAAGACCAGCCTGGTCTACAGAGTGAGTTCCAGGACAGCCAGGGCTATACAGAGAAACCCTGTCTCGAAAAACCAAAAAAAAAAAAAAGAAATACTCTTTCAATGTATATGTCATAAAATTTGCTTAGCTGTATTTGTTCTGAAGGATATTATTCTTCTACATGAGCCAGAAATAATACCTGTGATTGACAGATTCATTCATTCATTCATTCATTCATGCATCCAACCACCTATGATTTGTTGCAAGGATTAAAAAATAACTCCCAAAGGAACTTCTGAAAATTAGAAAAGTAAGAAAGCTTTGGAATTACCATGGGTCAGTGGAAAGGCTTTTTCAGTGATTGGGATACGTCAGTCATTCTTTGTTTTAAGTAGGTGAAGAACAAGATATATGATGCCATCTATGCTGGGAAAGCCATTGTGAGTGAAGGAATTACACTCATGTAAAGTAGCATTTAATTGTAATCACAAAAGTAAATTAGGGGTCAGTATCTAGGTCTAGGGAAGGGGTTGCAGGTGCTAGGTTGGGTGGCAAAGGAGGCAAGAAGTCCCTGAACTAGACCAGGAAGCAGGCTGTCTTCATTAGGGTTTTACTGCTGTGAACAGACACCATGACCAAGGCAACTCCTATAAGGACAACATTTAATTGGGGCTGGCTTACAGGTTCAGAGGTTCAGGTTCATCAAGGCAGGAACATGGCAGTGTCCAGGCAGGCATGGCGCAGGAGGAGCTGAGAGTTCTACATCTTCATCTGAAGGCAGCTGGAAGAAGACTCGCTCCTCAGGTAGCTAGGAGGAGGGTCCTCAAAGCCCATGGGACAGTGACACACTTCCTCCAACAAGCCCACGCTTACTCCAACAAGGTCTCGCCTCATAATAGTTCCACTTTCTATGAGTCTATGGGGGTCATTCCAACAGCCACAAACTCCACATGTAGTTTCTAAGACCCTGAAGTCACAGTGAGGAGAGCCACAGTGTGGGACCTTTACCTAGTATGGACCCTTCTGGTACAGAGCAGAGTCATGTGACAAGAGGCGGGGAGTAGAGCTTTCAGAGAACTAGAGAAAAGCGTTTTGAAAGTTTTCACAATAAGGAAGTGATGACCCACTTGTTTGGTGAAATAGATTGCGATTTACTGAGGCTACAGTGACCCAAAAACTGTAAAACGTAAACATGCACTGCAGCATCACATGTTATCCCATTAATATGCTTAATATTTTAAGCTTTTATGTATTATTTTTAATGAACTTAATTAAAAAGCAATTCAAAAATAAATCACCACACCGAAAGGATACGGGTGGATTACACTCAGTATTTGTGATTTTTTGTTTGTTTGTTTGTTTGTTTGTTTTTGTCTTCTTGAAGGCTGTCTAACTGTGTGCAGCTATTGTATAATTAAGTTTTCTCTCAAGATGACCACGTTCTATTTTCAAAGCACCATTACATTTCTAGAAAATTTTTGATCTTGGAAACAGGCGACTGGGAAGGGTAGCCTGTTGGGCACAGGATTCAATTTTCCTCTACTTGAGGGTAGTAGGGCTGTCTGGCCAGTTGCAGTTTCAGAACTTACCACTAGAGGGAAGGAGCATGCCACAGAGCGGAGCTGCGAGCTGCTTCTGAGTTACTTTTGTTTTTCCAGCTACTCTGTCCTTCCCCTGTCATCAGAAACTAGGAGTCTTCTTGTTTGGGAGAGGTGGGTTTGCCAGGAAATGTCTGTGAAGGGAGAAAGGTTGGCATGCTTAGCATCCTACAGCAATTTTTCCTCAGTACGAGTGGTTTTTTAAAATTTTGGTTAAGTTTTGTATATTTCATATTTATTATCTATCTATCCATTCATTTTTTGTTGTTATTTATTTTAGACAAGATTTCATGTAGCTCAGTCTATTTATTATGTAGTAGACGACCTTGAACTAAACATACTGCTTACATCCCCCAAATGCTGGGATTACAGGTGTGGGGCACCATGCCCAGCTAAGTATTTATTTCTGAAACAACCTACTAACTAATTCAGAGAAAATAGGTAAATAAAAATCAAGCTGGGCAGTGGTGGAGCAAACCTTTAATCACAGCACTTGGGAGTGAGAGGTAAGTGGAACTGTGAGATTGAGGCCAGCTTGGTCTTCAGAGCAAGTTCCTGGACAGCCAAGATTATAAAAAAGAAACCCTGCCTCGACAAAAAATAATGATAGTAAACTAAAAACAAGGCTTCCATTAAAATATGCTCAGCCATGGAGAGATGGTGACACTTCCGTCTTACTGTGGCAACATGATAGACTTGGATAGAGGGACAAATATGCATGCCATCTCAACTGTGCACCCTTGTATCTTAGTCTGTTTCTATTTTAGTGTCTTCTCTTATGTTATACATGATCTTATACTAGTTTTCTTCTAATCACTGAAGGAACGGGACAATTTTGCTTTTGTTTCTTGGCGAAGATCTTCTTGATTCAAAAGATCATATGAGATGATGTGATTGGTGTGAGATAGCCCAAATCTCTAATTCAGGGTTCAGAGGGGGTTGAGGCAGGAAGATTGGAAGTTCAAGACCAGCCTGGGCTGTGTGGTGAAGATCTGTGTAGCCAGAACTACAAAGGAGGGTCACGTCTTTAATCCCAGCATTCTGGAGGCAGAGGTAGGCAGATCTCTATGAGTTAGAGGCCAGCCTGGTCAACTTAGCAAGTTCCAGGCCAGCTTCAGCTACACAGTGAGACTGTCTCAAAAAAATTAATAAATAAATTAAAAAAAAAAAAGCAGAGTAGGAAATAAGAAACATAGTCAAGTGCACATACCATGGTGGCAAAGAAAAACAAATCAATTACAGGTATCGTTGCAAAGAAAAGTAATACTGACATTTGTCTGTTATTATTATTGGGGAGTGTGTGTTAAAAGTGAGTCTTTATACTCCCCCCCCTGGACTGGAATTCACTGTGTTGCTCAGGTCACTGTTGTCATTTTAACTACTTAATTATTTTTGTTGGGTTGGTTGGATGATTTTGAGACAGGATCTCTCTATGTAATCTTAGATTACATAGAGAACTTGCTATGCAGACTAGGCTAGCCTCAAACTCACAGAGATCCACTTGCCTCTGCCTTCATAACACTATTGTGCCTGCCTGTCATTTTAAATGAGATATTTATTTGTTGCTGGGGCTGTGCTGTGCATTCTAAGATGCTTAGCAACCTCCCTGGAGATGCATAGCAACCTCCCTGGCTAGACATTAGTAGCATTTTTCTTTTTTGTTTGTTTGTTGTTGTTTGTTTTCCCAGACAGGGCTTCTCTGTGTATCCCTGGATGTCCTGGGACTTACTCTGTAGACCAGGCTGGCTCAAACTCACAGAGATCTGCCTGCTTCTGCCCCCCACCAGAGTGCTATGATTAAAGATGTCAGGCAAGTCGCACACTTTCTATCCAGCATGAAAACCAAGACTATTCCCTCACATTGTCACATGTTCCCTGGTCAAGAAACTCTGTCACTGTGAGAGCCAAGATCATCTAAAACCAGGAGATAAACAAAATCTATTTTCTTTCTAGTGCCTAGAAGAGGTCTTCTTCATTTGGGGTCCACAATTCAGGCCATAAAGTGTTGGTGAAGGGAGCCAACACCACAGCACTAGGTAGAGAAGCTATGGGAGTAAGAAACAGCTTGAATGTTTACAACCAGAGAGAAAAGTGTCAGCACCAGATCAAAAGGATTGGCCTGTACATGATACCTGATATGCAAGAAATACCGGGTTCAGAATTGTGTCAACAATTCCTGACACAGGGAACAGGAAAAGGGGACTGAAATGAAGAGCCAGAGGAAGGGCTGGGTTGCCATGGCGTGTGACCTCCAGGCACGACATAAGAAAGCATACATAAACTCACTGCATTGAGGATCTGTAAAGACCCACTCAAGAGCTGGCCAGAGTCAATACCCTATCTTGGAGAGAGGAGGCGCTCATAAGGCCCCCATGCCTCCTTGCAGATTAATAGGTACTTAATGGTTGTTAAGGGAAGGAGAAATATTTTCTTCAGTGGTACAGGCACTGGAAAGGTGCCCATGTCCTGCAATAACCCCTGGCTCATGCTTCTGTCAGAAACGGAAGGAAAACTCAGTGGGTTAAGACATTAAAGCAGAAGGCGGGATAGTAGGGAAGACTGGGATCCTGGGGAGCGGGAGGAGGGTAAGGGGATGACACACTACATAGATGTATGAAGATGTCATGAGTGAGTCAGTTCTTAATAATTAATACATCCTAAAATAAAAACTTAAAAGCACAATCTCCCAAGGGGAGATCACTTGGGATGTATCTGCCCAGAGAGGAAAGACTTGTTAAATTTATTAAGACATTTCAAATGCCTTTCATTCCCAATGTGCTCTGCCAGTACCTTTTCTCTCTTGCTAAAACCATTATCCCTTGGTCTGTTATGTGTTCTAGAAGCCTCACAGCCGTTCTTTGTAGTGATTCCTTTTAGGAACAAGGTGATTTAAATGAGTTTTCCTATTAAGTAGAAATATCCGTGGCACAAAGAACTTAGGTTACATTGGTAGCCATAGGAAGTACTCTTTGTTGAACATTTTAGAAGGCTGGAAACAGCTTCTGTCTTGCAAACAGACTGGCCATGCTAATAAACACAAGGAAAATATTAGACTAACATAAAAGGGCACAAAGCAATGCAAACAACATCAACACCCTCCTCCAAAAGAGTACGCCACTTACAGACATGAATTCAAATCCCATGTTCTTTAATAGCATTTAAAGGCTCCTGGATCCCCTAGAACTGGTTTTTGGGAGGTAGATCTAGAGTATTAACATCAGCTGATCTCTGATTAGTGTGCAGCTCCACCCTCTGGCACAGCTAGCTGGTCCTCACTATTAGTCTCACAAATTACTTGGTGAGGTGTACTGAATACTCATCAAATATAAAGGTAGAAAACCTGTAACAGGCATTCAGCCATAGGGCCAAGGTCATATAGTTACACAAAGTGGGGACTCAGCCCAGTGGTTTCTGGGAAAGCATTCCCAAGCACTGCCAGTGCACATCAGAGGTGGGAGAACAATATCTAAGAGTCAACTATTGACATTCTGACAGTTTCTTTGGTTAACAAAAAAATAACCAAGGTATTGGGGGGGGGAGAAGAGAGGAAAGCAAGGTGAGACAAGTATTAGAAAAAAGAAGTAGAGGGACCTGGCGGAATGGCTCAGCAGTTAAGAGAGCCTGTTGTGCAATTAGAAGGTGTGGAGTCTGAAGTCTAACATCATATAACAAGGCTCGATGCATGCCAGTAAGCCCAGCTGTGAGGGCAACAGAGACAAGAGGGCTGCTGGGGATTACTGGCTTAGAGCCCAGGCAAGAGGAAATGAACTCAAGATTCAGGGAGAGACCCTGCCTCAAAGAAATAGGTGGACAGTGGTGGAGAGGTCACCAGAACTCTCTTCTGGGTCCACCCCCACCCATGGTATGTACGTGAATGATGCTTTAGAATACATGCACGTAAACACACACACACACACACACACACACACACACACACACACAAAACACATGCACACACACACACTTTTTGTTTTTGTTTTTGTTTTTTCTAGACAAGGTTTCTCTGTGTCTCTGTGTAGCCCTGGCTGTCCTGAAACTCACTCTGTAGACCAGGCTGGCCTCGAACTCAGAAATCCACCTGCCTCTGCCTCCCAAGTGCTGGGATTAAAGGCCTGCACCACCATTGCCCAACACACACACACACACACACACACACACACACACACACATCTTTAAAAAAGAAATGGGAATTAGAAAAACATTCAAAAGGAAAAAAACAAAGGTATATACATACATACATACATACATAGATACAAAAGCACTTACCAACACAACCTGAGGACCTGAAGCCCAGCACAAGAACCCACACAGAGGGAGAAGGAGAGGATGGCCACACAATTGTTCTCTATCATCCTCATGAACATCATGGCTTTCCCTCCTCCCCCAAGAATAAACAAAAACTTGAAAACCTTAAACAACAAATAAACCACCCAAACCAAACAACTGTCTTCAAAACATTAAGTTGACTGTAAATGATTATTCTGATTATCAAAATACTTACATATTAAGGTGTTACACATTTGAACATATAATGATAAAAACCATGAAGTGTTGGTCAATTTTAAATATGTGCGGTACATTTTATCTTATTTTAATTATCTTTGAACTAAAGCTAGTAGGCAGACACTCCAAGGACATTATGGACACATGGATCATTGCAATGAAGTCTAGGGGAAAGAGACTAGATTCCACACTCAGTATATTTTGGCCATCTTTTAAAATATGGGCCTTCATTATAAGATAAAACTCAATAGAAATACCTTTTAAAGAAGTAGTCACAATATTCACAGTGACTATCAGTATGTAACTACTCTGGAAAATTCATCATATTTAAACTCTGTAAAACTATCACTGACATATAGAAAACATTTTGCACACTAAAAGGAATATAATTTATATCTCACATCTACTAAAATCCTTATTCTTTCTTAATGTAACATGTTGAATGTTTTAAAATGTCCTCATCCATGTGCATAGTAACTGTAAGTGTTTTATGTTCTAAAACACAATATTTACCCACAGCAGGATAGCATTGCTGGTTGGAGCTGGCTTTGGAATAACAATGGAAATATTACATTTCAAACACTCAGAGAAGCTTCAGGCATGTGTGATGGATAAGCATACATCATACTATAAATTGCATTTGTATCATCAGCAATGGAGACTTTGTTTTGTTGAACCTCAGAGAGCATCAGGTGTTTCTCTGTTTGGCCCTTTAACTGATATTTGATTGTCTCATGTCATATCTGATCCCATCAATTAGGTGTCATTATTTATTCGAAAAGCATTCTTTGAGACGACATCATTGATACAATGAGTCAAAAAAGGTCTGTCAAGCACTATAGAAAAATCTCAGAATCTCAAGCTTGTAGGCCAAGGAATTTCTGCCTGTGCATAATTTGGTAGAGAGTTAAATTTAGAAGGGCAGGGAGTCTACCAGATTAAGGGTTTCTGACAGTGGTGCCTGACAAACTACTTTTCGATGATAAAGAAAAAGTATGAGTAATTTGCCAGGGCACAGTTAAGGTTGGAAAACTATTGCCATGTTGCAAATCAGATCAATCCCAGGAGGAATTGGAGTGGAAAGGGATTTGCAGACGCAAGACTTGGTTTTGAATTCTAGCTCCTCATGTTCCAGTAATGTGACCTTGCAGATTGGCTCTAATTTTTAGAACCACAGCTTCTCATCTGTGCCATCTATCACACATTGTGAAAACGACAGCGAGAAATCCATCTAAAGGAAAGTTATAAATTGCAAAGTACTATTATGCAACTCCACCATTTTGTTGAGGGCCTACTGGGATAAAAATCCAAGCCAGACAAAAAAGTAAATGTTGACACAAATGTTGTCTTGGATAGGCAGGGCCATCTCAAATTATAAAAGGAAGTCACTCTCATGGGAGGGAGAGCTTTCCCTCTGTCCATTTTCCTCATGTATCTATTTTGACCACCCACAGACACAAGCTAGTGCTCAGTTCCGAGTCATTCCTATGGAAAATAATCCCTTTCCCTACACACACTTGGCTATGCACCCTTGCTGGCCTGGTACTTACTAAGTAGTCCAGTCTAATCTCAAATTAGTGGCACTTACCTTACCCATACCTCCTAAGTGCTGGGATTATAGGCATGCTGGCATCATTATACTCAGCAAAAACATTCTCTTGTACACTGACATATTGTATTTTCATCAATTTCACTGTCACAAACCAAGTAAGCTGCAACCAAGCTTATAAATATGTAACTTAGACTCTTCTATGGAAGACACAGGGGACTTGGGGTTCCTCTTTGGTTTATTTTTAGATGATCTGATGTAATGTAACTCCCTCTTCTAGCCATCTGTGATTATGAGCATAATCTGAATAACCAGATCTGTCTGTAATATGCATCCAACATATTTTTGTGGGCAAAGTATAGTGCTGCATTATTAAAGTTTGGGAGGGGGAGTAGCAGCTAGAGTCCAAATGCAGGGAGATGAGTCCTGTCAAGACACCAAGATTTTCACTAAGGTCAAGTGGAGTTAAAACTGGGCTTCTGTCTTCAGCTTTAACCTCTGTTCTGACATTTAAGCTCCCTATGCTCCAGCCTTCTTGCAGATAAGACCTCTACTTCTATAATAAAACTTTTTGTTGTGAGGCAGCAAATAGACACCACCATAACACTAGTGATCAAGAAAACCCAGCTTTATTATGCCTTCTGGAGAGTCAAAAACATAGAACTGGTATGAACCCAATTCAGTTTGAAATGAGAGGCAAGAAAAAAGTTTCTTTTGGGGTTGAGGGTAACACAATTTATCTTGTTTTATTTAAGACGTTTTGAGCATTCTGCCTCCCAACTGGGTTCACATGTAACATCTTTAGCAAGAAGGTGGGATTATTCCACCTCTACCTGTATTTTTTGGGGAGGAGAAATCTGGAGTTTCTTTTGGAGGGGGTTGTTGAGAGAATCAAGGAAAGCAGGATTTTTTGGGTCCCAGTCGAGTGCTAAGCACTGTACTGTTTGTCTGATCTCACTGCTGGACCTGGGCTCTTTGTGGCAATGAGCTTGTCGCGATCTTGGACTCAGCTGGGCCTACCTCGATTTTCCTTACAGCTTTCTGAACACCCCCAGCTCATTCAGAGTGGTCTGTCCATCAAATCACAGCTATCAAAAGCTGGAGTTTTCTCTGGCTGCCTCCCCTGACAGGCTCCCAGTGAAATCCATAGTTACAGCCAGATTATATAGATGGCTCCTGATGCCCGTTTAGAGAACTGTTTTCCCTTTAGAGGTGCTCTGAGCTCGATTTCCCTTCAGCCTTCCCACGGACGTGAGAAAGGAGGCCTCAGAAACAAACACAGCAGGACAGACATGATGTCCTGTGATTCCTTCTTCAAGTTTCACATTCTTCCTTTTACCTTTGTTACTAGATGGGGAACTCATCCTTGGTACTTCAAGTGAAAGGAGTCTCTTTCCTGCCTTATAGGAGAAATCCTACAGCCTTTTCTATCATGTTGTGAAGTTTGGGCAAACAGATGAGCTTAATATCAGATCAAGACCTCTAGATAACTTACATTTTTCTTATTTATAACAGCATGAATAATCTGCATTATTTGATTTATATAAATTAAGGTATGCACTACATAGTAAAATCTGAGCAACTACCCTTTCTTGCCCATATTGTGGTCTCTGCTATTGATTATTTGGATTTGATGCTATTCTTGGCTTCTATTCTATTCTAGTCACTTTTCTCTAATTTAAACATATACCAGTTCTCATTGGGAAAAAGCAGAAAACACTTCAAGAATTAACGTGAAAGGGAATTTAATGCAAAGATGTGGAACCCAATGAGCAGCTGGGGAGCTAAAATGAGGCAATGAAGTAATTAACTCAGTAGCAATAGCACCGTGAGGATTGGCTTTTCTCTCAAGGACAATGAGAAAAGGCAGAAAGGTGGTATCACTCTATCCCAGGGTCTAAAGCTGTGGCATCCGTGTCTAAGGATGGATGGAAGTATAAAAGGGAGTGAAGAAAATATTGAAGAAGCTACCCTAGGTACAAGAATAAAGAAATCTCCACTTTTCTTTGCCATATCCCTTACCATATTTCAGCCTTCAGGCAGAGTGTACTTACATGGGATGCTAAAGTTCACCTGTAGGCCCATCTCTACTGAAAATGCAGAGCTGGGGACCAATGAAGAATGCATCAGGGAGCAAGTAGGGCCAGGAATGGCTGGAGCCAGCTTTCTGGCATTCTTGTGGGGACTCTACTCACTTCACATTTTGGAAGAAGTTTCATGGAAGACTACTGGCCTGCTCACAATGGACTGGACACCTGTTAGGTTTGGTTCACTCCTTCACTTAAGGATTCCTTTCCCTCTCCTAGACTGGGTTTTCTATGTTCTATACCTTCATCTCTGTATTTTTAGGTTCATTTGGTCCATATTTGAAATATTTTCTAGTAACTTTATGAGAAATGTAGCAGAAGCTATATTTTAAACTTTATATAATATCTAAATAACCTTATTCTGCCTAATGCCTCATAGTTTGACCATGTGTAGAATTCCACATAATAATTTCCCTTCAGAAATATAAAGGTATTATTTCACAGCATTCTTTTTCCACTGGTTATTAAAAATATAATAATGGTCTCTTGGGATTTGGGGAATGTTGTTCTGATTTTTAATAGATTTTAAGAGTTAATATATGAACTGTACAAAATCCCAAAGCCTTAAACAGGTTGTACACTTCTTTTCTTATATTTCTTTTTAAAGAGTCAACCAGTTTCTCATCTTCAGGGTAGGAAATACTATTAGCAACTTCTTGTAATATCCTACTGCCAGAGATATGCTCTATGTAGTTTTATGTACATATTCTCAAACTCTAGTTTGCATATATGCAAGCATGTGTGCATGCATGTGTGTGTGAGTGTGTGCATGGGTGTGTTCATGTATTCTATTTTACAGGAACAAAAAGGTACTGTTAAAATAGAATTAAAGTTTGGAAATGACCCTTCGTGACAGCTGCCAATAGCTAGCAACACTCCCTTTCTGGAACAGCCAATAACCACACCAACTGGAACTTAGGTAGGTGATTCAAACCATCCTTCATGTCCTCAATTACCAGCTCTCTATTTTCATCCTCAGTCCAGGAACAACTTGCTTCTAAGTGTTCCTCTTCCCACCTCAATTCCATTCACTAGAGACTCCAACACTTGGTTCAGATCCAGGGTTCCCCCAGACCTTTATCCCTATCTTTCTAGGTTTTCTTTGCTTTACTGTAACCTACTCAAAAAAATTTCCTCTTCCAACCACACCTCTAACTCCCTGGGGATACCACTTACTGGTGTGAACAGAATCTCCATAGTTCTTTCTTGAAGTCCCTCTCAGCCTTCTCTCCTAACCCACTTCTATTCCCCTCTGCCACCCACCTGCAGAAGTGTTCTCTACCAGGGAACTCATAGCCAACAAACTTTCCTAAGATCCAGAGAAGGCAACAAAAATCAAGGAGTGGAATACCCATCCAACAAAGACAAGACCAGATATTAACACCTAGAATCACCTCAATTGTACCAACCTCAAATACTTATATACCAAAGCAAAACTACAAAAAATTAGCATTAGCAGCTAAGACAATATGCTTCTAGCAGAAACCACCACCCCTGCTACAGTAAACCCCAAGAAATGCAATACATCTGAAGCAAGAACTTCAAAATAGCAATTATATGATACTTTAGGTCATAAAAATATTATGAATATGTTCAGGGCCCTTAAAAGGAGTATAAATAAATCTTTCTTTTTCTTTTTTTCTTTTTCTTTTTTTTCTTTTTTTTTTTGGTTTTTCAAAACAAGATTTCTCTGTATAACCCTGGCTGTCCTGGAACTCACTCTGTAGACCAGGCTGGCCTCAAACTCAGAAATCCGTCTGCCTCTGCCTCCTGAGTGCTAGGATTAAAGGCGTGCGCCACCACTGCCTGGCTACATGGTAGGTTCTTATGATTTTCTGGATTGCCTTGTTGTCTTTTGTGATGTCCCCTTTTCAGCTCTAATTTTATTAATTTAGATTATCTCTATCTGTTAGTTACTATGGTTTAAAATTTCTAAAATGAATGAATGAATAAATAAATAATCTTGAATAATAAAGAACTGCCAGAAGTATCACCATCCCCAAACTCAAATTGTACTACAGACCCATGGTTAAAAAACCAAAAAGCTACAACACCAAAAAAGAGCATGTAATTGGCATAAAAACAGGCACATTGATCCATGGAATCTAATTTAAGACTCAGACATAAGTATGCACACCTATGGTTGCCTGAATTTAATTAAGAAGCTAAAAATATACAATAGAAAAGGACAGCATCTTCAACAAATGATGCTGGTCAAACTGTGTATCTGTGTGTAGAAGAATTCAAACAGCTACATATTTATCACCCTGCTCAAAACTCAAGACCAAGTTGCTCAAAGATCTGAACACAAAACTGGATCAACTGAACCTGATAGAAGACAAAGTGGGAAATAGTCTTGAACTTATCCTCACAGGAAAAGACTTTCTGTATAGAACATAGATATCATAGGCACTAAGACCAACAAGTAATAAATAGTACTTCATGAAACTGAAAAGCTTCTCTATGATAAAAAACATCATCATTCAGAAAGAGTGGCCGGTCACAGAATGAGAAAAGCTTTTTGTCGATTACACATCAGATAGAAGATTAATATCTAAAATAGAGAGAGATCTAAAAACCCTGTACATCAAGAAAACAAATTACCCAATTAAAAATTGGGTTACAGAATTAAACAAAGAGTTCTGAAAAGATGAAACTTAAATGACTGAGAAGCACTTAAAGAAACATTCAACATCCTTAGTCATCACAGAAATGCAAATCAAAGCTATTTTGAGATTTCATCTTATAGCATTCGGAATGGCCAAGATCTATAAAGCAAGTGACAGCTCATGTTGGTGAGGATGTGGGGAAAGGCAAACATTCATCTGTTCCTGGGGTAAGTGCAGGCTTAGACAGCCACTATGGAAATTAGAATGCCAATTCCTTAGGAAGCTTGGAATAGATCTATCTCAAGATACAGCTCAATTACTGGTGGCCATATACCCAACTGACTTCACATTCCGCAACAGAGAAACTTGCTCATCCAGCTGCTTTATTTGTAACAACCACAGTATAGATGTCCATCAAGAGAGTAATAGATAATGAAAATGTGGTACTTTTGCACAATAGAATATTATTCAGCTATTAAGAAAATCATGAAATTTGCAAGTGAATGTATGGAGATAGAAAAAAACTCTGAGTGAGGTAATCCAGACCCACCCCAAAAGACAAATATGAAGCGTTCTCATGTATGTAGATACTAACTTTCAAGTCTTTGATAGGCATCTTACAATATGTGTATATACAGTAGTTAGGTATGAAGGATTAGGGGGAAAGGGAGACTCTCTGAAGGAAGAGAAATAGCACATATACTTATAGAGAAACAAGGTGGAAATTGACACTGGAGGATTAAACAAAACCTTTGTCAGGTTTTTGCTTTTTACAATGGAGTCTAATTGAGTATAAATGACATTTAAGGGTAAGCCTCATGCTTACCTTAGTAGTAGATAGCCTACCAAAAAGGAACTTAATAGGTTTTATAGAATGTTTTTCTTATAGTTCTTTGGGCACTTTGTAAACTTTTACTAGTTGGTTGCGTGTATGTTATGGTTTCAGATTTTGTGTTTTAATATTTTTGAGTATGTATGTATATATGTATGTATGTATGTATGTATCTTGTTCTTTCACTATTTTGTTATTTTTAAAATTCTAATTTGTTTGTCTTTTTATTTGCCCATTTGTGTGTGTGTGTGTGTGTGTGTGTGTGAGAGAGAGAGAGAGAGAGAGAGAGAGAGAGAGAGAGAGAGAGAGAG
>JADRCH010000288.1:3971982-3999383 GCA_019843965.1 Rhynchomys soricoides | reverse complement strand
GAGAGAGAGAGAGAGAGAGAGAGAGAGAGAGAGAGAGAGAGAGAGAGAAGAGAAGAGAAAAGGCATGAAGTTGGATTGGGTGTGGAGATAGGAAAGCTCTGGGAGAAGATGGAGGAGGAAAACTGTGATCAGAATATATTGTTGGAAAAATTATTTTCAATTAAAACCCAAGTAATTTGGTAGTATAGGGCTGGGGCTATAGTTCTGTGGTAGAGTAGAAACAGCATGGTCCTGGATTCTAGCTCTAGCAGGAGGAAAAAAGGAAGAAAAAAGGGGAAGGAAGGAAGGAGAGAAGGAAGGTAGGGAGGGAGGAAGGGAGGGAGGAAGGAAGGATGGATGGATGGAAGAAAACAGGGAGGGAGATGGGGAGGGATTGAGGGAGGGAGGAAAAGAAACTTGGAAGTTTACATTCATTTTCATCTTTATCTGTTTTAAAGTTATGGTCATTGTTTACTCTCTAGAAGCTGAAAAGAATCTCCCTTTGTTGATATTACTGCATTTCAAATGATATAGTTTGATGTGGATTCATTTTCATCCATTGCTGGGCAATGTATTAATTAATTGCCTTGTCGCTGTGACAAAATAACTCATAAGTCAAGCATTGGAGGATGTCTTAATCAGGGTTTCTATTCCTGCACAAACATCATGACCAAGAAGCAAGTTGAGGAGGAAAGGGTTTATTGAGCTTACACTTCCACATTGCTGTTCATCACCAAAGGAAGTCAGAACTGGAACTAAGCAGGTCAGGAAGCAGGAGCTGATGAAAAGGCTATGGAGGGATGTTTCTTACTGGCTTGCTTCTCCTGGATTGTTCAGCTTTCTTTCTTGTAGAACCCAAGACTACCAGCCCAGGGATGGTGCCACCCACAAGGGGCCCTCCCCTCTTGATCACTAATTGAGAAAATGCCTTACAGCTGGATCTCATGGAGGCATTTTCTCAACTGAAGTTCCTTCCTCTGTGATAACTTCAGCTTGTGTCAAATTAACACACAAAACCAGCCAGTACGGAGGGAAAGGTTTCTTTTGATTCAATTGAAAGGTACCCTCCATAGCAGATCAGTCACAGCAGCAGACACTTTAAGCAACTGATCCCATTGCATCCAGTCAGGGAACAGGGAGAAAGATGGGTGCTAGTGCCCAGTCTGCTTTCTATTTTTTTAGTTTAGGATATGACCCTATGAAGTGATGGTGCCCATCGTTTAGGTGAGTCTTCCCACCCAAGTCAACCTATTCTAGATAATCCTTCATCATCATGCTTTGATGCTTTCTCTTGGTGATTCTAGATCTTGTCAAGTTGATAATCAATGCTAACCATCACAAGTAGGAAAAGTACTATTCTGTCTGAATCTCCAGTTTGAGCGAATTTTCTTGAATAATTTCAGTATCATTCTTTTTCTTTTTCTTCTCTTTGAATTACTTGTTTTTATAGATACCTGAATTTCTGGATGTCTTGCTTCTATTTCTCTGAGAAAACACTATGACCAAGGCAATTTGTGAAAGGAAAAGATTTAATCTGAGGGCTCATGATTCCAGAAGGTTAGGAATTCATGACCATCATGTCTGGGAACATGGCAGCAGACAGGCAGGCAGGTCACTAGGAAAGTAGCTGAGAGCTTACATCCTGATCCACAAACACAAGACAGAGAGAAGTTGTTGGAGGAGTGGGCACAACACTAACCGGAAATGACATGGGCTTTTGAAACGTCAAAGCCCACAGCTCCCCAGTGACACACCTCCTCCAACAAAGCCACACCTTTTTTTTAAAAAAAAATTATTATTCTCTCATATAATAATTCTTGACCACAGCATCCCTATGCTCCACTCCTTCCACCTCCCTTTCCCCATCTCCCTTGTCCCTGCTCTTCTGTTTCTCTTCAGAAGAGAGAAGGCTTCCTAGTTATATTAACCAAACATAGCATAAGAAGTTACAATAGGACTAGGCATAAACAATATCAAGACTGAATGAGGCAACCCAGTAAGGGAAAAAAAAAAAAAAAGTCTCACGATTAGGAATTCCACAAAAAGCTCAAGTTAAATAACCACAGCATGTATGCAGAAGACTTAACACAGACCTACACAGGCTCTATGATTGTCACTTCAGTCTCTGTTAGCCACTATGTGCCCTGCCTAGTTGATTCTGTGGGCTGTGTTCTCTTAGTGTCCTCAACCCCTCTGAAAACCACACCTCTTCAAACCTTCCCAAATCATTTCATTAACTTTGGACCAAGAATTCAAATGTATGAGCTCATAGGGGCCATTTTAATTCAAATCATCACAGCAAACTAGTTTTCTGTGGTTGGTTTTTTGTTTGTTTGTTTTGAGATAGGGTTTTTCTGTTTAACAGTTCTGGCTGTCCTGGAACTTGGTTTATAGACCAGGCTGGCTTCAAAATCACAGAGATCTATCTGTCTCTGTCTCACACATGCTGGGATTAAAGGCCTGTGACACTAGACAGTTTTCTAGGTTTTTAACTTTTAAAATTTATTTATTTACTTTTGTTCTGCTTTCTGGTGATGGCACCAATATTTTATTAAATTTTCATTCATTTTTACTACTAGATTTCTAATTTTCAAGTTTTTTGTTTTTTCTACTCTTCTTGCTTAATATTCTGTGTGTGCACATGCATGCATATGTGTGTGTGTGTGTGTGTGTATGCATGTGTCTATATGTATGCATCTGTGTGTGCATGCCCACATCCCATGGTACCTCTGTGGAGCTCTGAGGACAAGTTTATGGAGTTGGTTCTTTCCCTCCACTAAGTTGATTCAAGGGATCAAACTTAGGTCCTTGAAGGGCTTCATGGCAAGTGCCTTTTATCCACTGAGCAATCTCAATGCCCTTCTTCTTAGTTTCTCTTTTCCTTCTTTCTTGCTCTTTGTTTCTCCTTCTCTGCCTCCCTCTCTCTTTCCTCCCTCCCTTTCTTCCTTCTAACCATCTGTCTCCCCACCTCCATTTTTCCCTCCCTCTCTCCCACCTTTTTTGTGTAACAAGATCTCACTGTGGCTCAAGCTGACTGGTCTCATGAAAATTCCCTTGCTTTAGCCTCCAGATATGTTCAACCACACTCAATCCCAAGAGCCCCTTTTATTATCTAAGTAGAAAGGATATTAGTCTCTAACACTAATTATCATTTTCTATAAATCTTTTTGAGAACTTCATACATTGAAGCACTGTGCTTATATATTTTGTGTGTCTACCAGTCCCCTCCTATATCTAACTCTTTCTATGTAATCCCTCATTCCCTCTCAACTTCATAAACTTTTCTCATAATTATTACTATTACACACATATATGTACATATACATATATTTCTGTGTATATACATACACACGTATATAAAATGTATTGATTATTTAGTTTTGCTCTTATGTACATGTGTTTACATCTGACCACTTAAGATTAGATAACCTATCAAGGGCTTGTGTCTGGAAAAAACCAACTCTTTCTCAGTAGCCATTGATTGCTCTTCATCTAGAAGTGGGACCTTGTAAATTTTCCCCCATCACATTAGTATATTAACTGTTTTTATCATTGTCCAGATCTTGTGTAGGCAACCATGGATAAGATCCATCCATAAGATTTCATGGATATAGTATTGTGTCAGGAAGCATTCGTGAACCCCAAAAGACTACCAAGGAACTGATTCTGATGCAATTTCACTAGGGTCTCTTTATTATAGGTTTGGACCTCCTGACAACCCTGAAATAGCAGGATGGGAAGGCAGAGCCCTGAGCCTAGTTTTAGGCAAGCATTTATAGAGGTGAGAAGGGAGTATCTAGCCTGGCACACATCTGATTGAGGGGGGCATTATGGCCTTTAACATAATTGGCTGTTGTTGGGAGCCAAACCATGAACATAACTTCTGCTTTTCTCTTGATTAGTGGTTGTTAGGAAGTGAAGTGTCAGAGGTGGGCTTGTAACCTGGAGGTGTAGATTTGTTACAGAATAACCTGGAAACTGGTCTAGGTACCAGTCTGTTAGTTGAGTTCAACCTTGAGTCAGGTTCTCTAAGATGGAATCTAAACCCAAAAGATCTGGTCTCTCAATAGCAATCCCATTGTATTTAGAAGTCACCATCTACTAGCAGACATTGCAGTTCTCTGGTTCTTACAATCTTTCTTCCTCCTCTTTTGCAATGCTAGCTAAACCTTACATGAAGGGAGGTAGATTGTTGGTACATCAAGTGGTACTAAACACTGCAAAGTCACTTAATCTTTGTATTTTGACTGGTTGTTGATGTCTATAGTAGCTCAGTCTACGACAAAAAGAAGTTTCTTTGATAGGAGGCACTGACACACGTATCTGTGTGTATAAGAATAAGGATTTAGAATACAGTTAAAAATTTTATTGGTTTAAGAAAATGGCAGCAGTAGGTTCTCCTCTAGGATTTATGAGGTTTATGAATTAAGCCTTAAGGCTGTTAGCTTCCCCTAGGACTATAATGCCACTATTGCACCCTTGTGGGCATCTTATTGGGCTGGTCAGTGTTATGGCTTGTAGGGCTACCCAGATGGTTTCTTTCCCAGTGGATTCTTATGGTGGTATAGAGAGGTATTATTTTTCCTCTCCACCACAGCTGAATTTTTTGGTCTGTTTTATACTTTTCCCTATCCTAATCTTTTCTCAGGCGCCGGGCCAGAGCAATTAAGGTTAAGGAAGATCATGAAGCTGGTAGAAAGCAGTAAGTATGGGAGGTGCTTTTGGGATGTCAATCAGCATTCCATAACAGAGGCAGAAGTTTGTACTTTAAATACTACTAAATATTACCTCTATATATCAGTGGCAGGTACAAAGGCGGTGATGAACTAGGAAACAAGAGGAAAAGCTAACAGCAAGTCCTTTCAGATACTGATGTGTATAAAGAAATGGGATCCAGGAAAATTTTTGAAACTTAGTGTGCCCATCCACTTGAATATGACTAGATATAAACCAGAGGGAGAAGATTGTGGGAAACTGTTAACCAATATATTGTCACTACAGGCTTGCCATCAGGTTTGAGAATCTTATCACTCTAACCTTCAGCTGGAAAGAAGAGGTAGACACAAAGTTGAGTAGAAGGAGAGACAAGCTGGAAGCCACCAGACAACTGTACACATTCCCAATGTCACATTCAACTATGGATTTCTTAGAAGAACAGTATGTACTTCTTAGCATCCTCAATTAAACATATGTAGGCTTTCTCCCGGCTAGTGAGTCAGAACTCTAGAGGAGATCAGAGTGTAGCTCCCAACTGAACATGTTAGCAGTAGAAGACTGCATAGCACCGTGAGAATAATTGTAGGGCTTGCTAATGGAACTGTGACAGAACATCTGAGAGAAATAGCTTTAAGGTGGAAAGGCTAATTGTGGCCATTTCAGATTTCAAGCCATTCTCAGTGACTCTGTTGCTTTTAGGCCTTTGACAGGGCAGAACCACCCAGGAAGGAGGGCTCATCTATTCAAGCCTTGCCCATCATGCATCTTTTCAGGGAATGCCCCATGACCCATCTTTGTTCAAGTCATTTTTCTGCCACTGCAATAACACATGCTGACAAAAGCAACTTCAGGGGGAAAGATTAAGGCTCACTCTTTCAGAAGGGATGTAGTCCATTATTTGGGGGGAGGTGTGGTAAAGAAGGCACGGTGAGAAGAACATGAAGTTCATGCCAGCAGATGTAGAACAGGGGGGAGGAAGATGGGGAGAGACAAACAGACAGATGGAGAGACAGACAAATACAGATAGATAGACACAGAAATGGGGAAGGGACAGAGGAGGGAGAGAGAGAGAGAGAGAGAGAGAGAGAGAGAGAGAGATTGAGAGAGAGAGAGATGCTCATGCACACCCCCTCTGAAATGTGGGGAGGGAAGAACAGAGACAGTCAGGACAGATAAACAGAAAGACACACACACACACACGCACACACACACACACACACACGCACACACACACATGCACATGCACACGCACACACACATCTAGTAATGCTCCTCCTTCTAAGGTTTCATAACCTTCCTAAATGGTGCCTGTAGCCTAGACCAAGTGTTCAAACACATGAGCCCATGAGGAACATTTCAAACATAAACCACATCTCTCTTCCTCCTAGGCTCCACTGCCTAGTTTATATTACTGCCTCTTAGTAAAGCCATCAGATTATGGACCCAGCAAAGACCTTATGATGCAATTATTTTCCAAAAGACCCACATCTGGGCAATAAGAAGCAAGCCTCCAACACCAGACACATTTCATATTCAAAATGTAACACATTGGTGGGTTTTTGTTTGTTTATTGTTAGGAGGCTGGTCAAGTATTTAGAGAAAACAGAATATATTCACATTCTGAACAGTGGCTAAGGTCCTGCTCCAGTGGGGTGAAAGCAGAGCTCTGAGTATAGTTTGCTGTGCCAATACAATTTCAGAGAGGATTCTTCAGAGAATACAATTGTACGTTGTTGTTGGCTTGCTTTTTCATAAGCTATAGCTGGAGGCATACCCATTAATTAAAGTATCTAGTTCCTGAATGTATGAGCAGTAGTGTGACCTAAACCAGGTTTATTCCCACCCATCACTGCTTGAAATTTTTAAATGAGATTTCTGTAGCCGAGGCTTATCTTGAGCTTACTTTGAGTAGCTGGGCTTGCTCTTGAACTCCTGATTTACCTGTCTGAATCCCCTAGCCCTGAATTACAAGTATATAACACCATGCTTGGGCAGGTTATCTCTTGGGTTTCTCCTCCACTGTCTTCAAGTTATTTAGTTTTATTTTTTTCTGAGTAATTTGATGTTTATCTATTTTCTGTTATAAAAATTTACAAGCAATATGCATTTAATTCTTTTATTGTTATTTTTTAAAATCATTTTATTTATCATTTTGTGACCCTTAGAGCAAATAGGCTTACACAAACACTTTTTATTCCTTTGGATATAAAAGTGACTGGATTAATAAAAATGTTTGGAAGAAAGGATATGGCCTGATCACACATATTTGCTTTTTTTTTTTTAATTGCTATTTACACTGCCTATGTAATATTAAAACATGCAGGTTTACAAGCTGGCAGAGTCAAGAAGCTGCAGCTGAGGTCAGGGGTTATTCCAGAATCTCATTCAACTTTTAATTCAACAGGTATGTTTTGAGTAACTTTAACATTCTGTTCACTGATTTAGGAAAAGGGAATTCAGTGGTTTTAAAAAATTCTTTCCTCAGGCAGGATTTATGTGTTAGTACAATGTGGAAGCTATGCCTTGGTCCCATGCTTTCAGAAATAAGACTCAGAATCAAAATATTTTTACAAATACCTTGTCAATACAGTTAGGCTCATCTCTGACTAAAATCATAACGTAAGATAACCTATTTATTTTAACCTACCTTCTACCACATGGATGATTACCCATGCTCAGATACCATATGTGCATCTCATTACATCTTCCTGGCAAATCTCCCTCCTGGCTTTATCCCAGACTTCTTTCTCTCTCCTAAAGTCCCATCTCTATTTTCTGCCTAAGCCATAGGTCATAGGCTTGACACGTGATACATCCATATAATACACAAGATATTCCCTTTACATTCCCCCTTTTTAATCCAATAAAAGTCTCCTTTAAAAAATATAAATTGAATACAATTAAAACAATTATAAAAACTATAAGGTATGATATACACTTATAATGTCCAGTCTATAGTATTTGGCAATTAAGGAAAAGTATTTATTATCTATCCTATTTAAAGTTTTGTAGTCTAATTCAATTACTATCTTAATTTGCATTACCCTCCTAAAAACATCTTCTTAGACCTAGAACATCTTCTTAAATTCTAAACAAGTAAGCTTAATTGTGAGACCTAACTATTTAGTGTTCAACTCCATCAGAGACCTGAGAAGGAATAAATATTACCTGAGTATGAAGGAAGCACAGGCATGCAGCTTCCTAAAATTAAGAAATGATAGAGACAGATGATCGCCTCGGCAGTCCCCAATATTCTCTATAACATTGGAGAATTTATCTTTTGCCTTCTGGCCCGGGATATCTGACAAACCTTATGTGAAGCACGGATTATGAAGGACGTGCTTACTTTGTCTTGGCAGAGCTTGACAGTCTACTTCCCTGCATCAGTTTGTCCTTTTGGTACAGATTTACCTGTAATTCAAGCATGGGCATTTTCTTTACCTAGCGGCTAGCTTGCCATGATTGAAGCAACTCCATATGGAGGTAATTGATGCTCATCATCTTCTTTAAAGTGGAATGGGGGTACTTGTCAGGAGCATACCTATCTCATAGTCAAAAGATCTTTTAATAATGAAATAATTTTAAATGAAATTTTATGTTGATCCCTGAGTCTTTGAAGACCATTTATCTATTTATAGCATGTCTGAATTGTAAACATTTTTCATTCTTAATTATTTACTATTGGAAAAACCTTGAGAACATTTTACTGTAATGAACTAAACTAGTATTAAATAAGACCATGTGTAGTACTATCAGATTATTAATTTGTATTTATAATAGTTTATGTTATTCCTAATAGTTCATAACTTTTATTTTTAAATGAGTTGCATATCTATTTAAGACTTGAAATATAATATACAGTATGTTGCAACAAAATTAACCTTAAATTTTCTATCAAAATATAAAGATTTATATCAATGAAAACCTTAAACCTATATCAATATACAAAATACTGTACCAATGTAACAGCGTATAACCTCAGTTCTGCATAAAAATATAAAAGTCTATACTAATGTAAGATTATGGCTATAAAATATTTTTTAAGAATAAAGTCAAGCCGGGCAGTGGTGGTGCATGCCTTTAATCCTAGCACTTGGGAGGCAGAGACAGGCGGATTTCTGAGTCTGAGGCCAACCTGGTCTACAGAGTGAGTTCCAGGACAGCCAGGGCTACACAGAGAAACCCTGTCTCAAAAGACCAAAAAAAAAAAAAAAAAAAAAGAATAAAGTCAATATTAGCCCTCTATCAGATGTAGGATTGGTAAAGATCTTTTCTCAATATGTTGGTTGCCGTTTTGTCCTATTTACAGTGTCCTTTGCCTTACAGAAGTTTTGTAATTTCATGAGGTCCCATCTGTCAATTCTTGACCTTAGAGCATAAGCCATTGGTATTATGTTCAGGAACTTTTCCCCTGTGCTACATCCAATAGAGGGCTAATAACCAATATATACAAAGAACTCAAGAAGTTAGACTCCAGAGATCCAAATAACCCTATCAAAAAATGGGGAACAGAGCTAACCAGAGAATTCACAACTGAGGAAACTCATAGGGCTGAGAAGCACCTAAAGAAATGTTCATCACCTTTAGTCATCAGGGAAATGCAAATCAAACAACCCTGAGATTCTACCTCACACCAGTCAGAATGGCTAAGATCACAAACTCAGGTGACAGCAGATGTTGGCGAAGCTGTAGAGACAGAGGATCACTCCTCCATTGCTGGTGGGATTGCAAGCTGGTACAACCTCTCTGGAGAACAGTTTGGTGGACCCTCAGAAAAATGAACATAATACTACCTGAGGACCCTGCTAGTTCACTCCTGAGCATATACCCAGAAGATGCTCCAACATGTAATAAAGACACATGATCCACTATGTTCATAGCAGCCATATTTATAATAGCCAGAAGCTGGAAACAACCCACATGTCCCTCAACAGAGGAATGGATACAGAAAATGTGGTATATTTATACAATGGAACACTACTCAGCTATTAAAAACAATGGCTTCATGAAATTCACAGGCAAATGGATGGAACTTGAAGATATCGTCCTGAGCGAGGTAACTCAGTCACAAAAGAATGAACACAATATGTACTCACTGATAAGTGGTTACTAGCCCAAAAGTTCAGAATACCCAAGCATCACTTCACAGCAACTGTTGGGCTGAGTATGAGGTCCTAGATTGAGGAGTTGGAGAAGAGACTGAAGGAGCTGAGGGAGTTTGCATCCCCAGGGAGGCAGCAACAGTGTCAACTGGCCTGACACCCCCCCCCCCGTACTCCTGGAGACTGATCCACCAAGGAGGGACCCATGGTGCTGGCCACATATGTGGCAGAGAAGAGTCTTGTTGCCCATCAGGGGGAGGAGAGGCCCTTGGGCCTGAGGGTGTTAGATGCCCCAGTATAAGAGAATGCCAAGGAGGGAAGACGAGAGTGGGTGGGTGGGTGGGTGGGGTCATCCCCATAGATGTAGGGAGAGTGGGGAGGGGGGATGGGGGATTCCAAAGGGGAGATCTGCGAAGGGGGAAACATCTGAAATGTAAATAAAGCATAAAAAAGAAAGAAAGAAACAAAGAAAGAAACAAAGAAAGAAACAAAGAAAGAAAGAGAGAAATTCCCCAACTATAACTTCAGGTAGGATCCATTCAATACAAGGTCAACATGAACTGTTATGTCTAAAATGGCTTGAATCAGGGCCATCCCAGGGTACCATTTCAAGCACCTGGGCATGGGTTCATTGTGGTTTTTAGAGTAGCTGTCCCTAAGAAATGTCCCTAAAACAGCCTTGAGCTTTTGTCCTGGTTAATCAGTCTTGGGGTGTGTATTCAATAAAACATGCCTGATTAAGTGGAAAAAAAATAGAGTCAATAATCTACCCCTATTTGTCTAATTTATTATAACATTTTTATAGCCCCCTTTACCTGCTCAACCCATTTCCCTTACCTGAGAAAGAAAGAAAGATAGAGAAAAAGAATGGAAAGGGAAAAGAAATCCTGGAATCTAACTTCCTATTGAGTTTCCTCCCTGTCCAAGACAACAGTTATTTGTAAGTTTTGAAAAATCTAAATCTACAGGTGGCACCCTACATGAGGTGCCATTTTGTTGAAGTTATGTTCCAGTTCTTCCTCTTAGCCCCATGCTCCCAGAAACAAGACTCAGACTCAATATATTTTTACAAATACGTTGGCAATATAGTTAGGCTCTTCTCTGTCTAGAATCATAACTTAACCTATTTATTTTAACATTCTGCCACATAATTGGTTATCTGTGCATAGGTATCATGCATCCACCTTGTTACATCTTTCTGGTGAATCTCCCACCTGGCTCTACCCAGAATCTTTCTTCTCCCAGATGTCTCATCTCTATTTCTTGCCTCATCTATAGGCCAGAGGCTTGACAGGTTATACATCCACACAATACACAAGGTATTCTCTCTACAGTAGAATGAGACAGACAGTAAGAAAAATAAAGCAATTTCTATAAAGAAAAGGTAATACAGACAGAAATCAGAGTAGAGTTTTGCTGTTTTATGTAGAATGGACAGCAAAGGTCTCTTTGGAAAACTACCTAAAAAAATCACTTAAGATCCTTATAATAGGGGTTTGCAGTTTTTTGACCACCTTCTTGCTCTTCCTCCTCTTTCTCCTCCCCTTCCTGCTCTTCCTTCTCCTCCTCCTTCTCCTCTTTCTCCTCCTCCTTCCTCTTCCTCTTCTTCTTCCTCTGAGTCATATCTCACTATGTTAACTAGCCTAGTCTCAAACTTACTATATGACCCATGGTGGCTTCAATAAAGCAATCCTCCTGCCTCTGTCTTTAAGGTACTGGGAGAACAGGTGTACACTGCTATAATTTGTTGAATTTCTAACTATCAAGTTGGAAAGTTCTATTACAAACTAAAAATGGAGTTCTTAAAAATCTTACCAAGTAGGAGCCAGAGAGAAGGTTCAGCATTTAAAAGTTTAGGCCAACTACTCTCCCACAGGGCCAGGGCTTTATTCCCAGAACCCATATGGCAACTCACAGCTCTCTGTACCTCTTCCAAGCATGTGTGTGGTACATAGACATGCAAGAAGGCAAAATACCCATATCATAAAATAATAAAATCATTTTAAAAAATCTTGACCAGATGTGAAGCAATTCCAAGACTTTAGGATAATTTCTTTTGGGAAGTGAAGAGAGTAGGTTGGCACTGAATATAAATCCCAAGTATGTGCTCCATCAACCTTTTCCTTAAGCTTTAGAAAAGTCAGGTTTGATATATGAGACCTGAAGAAAGGAAGGGAGATGGAGAATGTGCTGCCACATAGAAGCATCAGGTCTGTAGACCATGAAGAGTTAGATGGGTGCACAGCCCTGGCCCTGAGGTAAGTAAGCTACACTGATGATGATCATGTGAGGGGTTGATGGGCACTTACATGACCACTTGATGCTCTTTCTTTCCTTCTGCAGCCATATCTGTACCTTTAGAAGAACAAGTCTGCTTTGGTCAAGTAGGAGAATTCATTTTTCCCAGGCAAAAGCTCAGGGAGCTGCAAGAGAGGAAGAATCCTGTGTCCACACCCTCTCAATGAAGTTCAACACGCCATGAGACAGCCAAGTCTAGGTTCCAGTAAGGCAGTGGTTCTCAACCTTCCTAATGCTGTGATGCTTAAAAACAGTTCCCCATGTTGTGGGGACCTCAAACCATAAATCTATTTAGTTGCTGCTTCATAACTGTAATTTTCTACTGTTATGAATTGTAATGTAAATATCTGACGTGCAGAATAACAACAATATATGATTCCCCCAAAAGGAGTTGAGAACAACAGATTGAGAACTGTTGTCTTAAGGGAACAGGAGCCTAGAAGTAGATGTGTTAAACCCAGGCATTTTGGCAATGAATCTCTGCTACTTGTTCACTATTCCTGAGGAATAGGGCTGCTGTTTGCACCCAATGAGACAAGAATGCAAAGAAGGCCTTTTTTTTTTGTTAGCCTCTTAAGAGATGTATACTAAAATACTCTTGTAGGAGGAGGAGCTCAGGAGGCCCCTCCTCTACCTGGGATTTATAGACAGTTCATGGTCCCCAGGAAGGGAGAAAGATTTTCTTCAGTGGTGTAGCTACTACTAAAGAGCCTGTTCTTCTGTTAACAAGTCCTCACTACTGCTCCAGTGAGAAAACAGAATGAAACTGAAGTAAGAGCAGTTATTAGATACTGATTTATTAATTTACTTTGTGATTGACTTAAAGCACTGCTTGCTCAACCTATTTGCCAAGCATGACTTCCCTTGCTACCTAAAGCGGAATGATCTGAAGAAATGACTGAAAAAAATAGCTGAAAAATAGCTGTTGCCCTGAGCTATTCTTCTGGCTGCCACTTTTATTTCTGTAAAATCTTGCTTGCTTGCCGACCCCACCTTGTCATTATAGAGAACAAAATACAAACTAGATCCAGTGTCAAAGACTTTCAGGACCTATGCTGGCTTCCATCCACCTATGACATCTCCTATCTTCCACTCTCACTGTGCTTATTCCAGGAAGATTCCTGCAATGGAATAAATCTAGAACATTATTTTTAAAAATGATGTAAAATAAAGGGGATTAGTTGGGAAAATAGAAGGGATGGTTGGGCAGGGAACAAGAGAAGTTGATGGAGATGTGCTTAAATTGCATCATAAATATATGAAAATGTACTCTTGAAACCTATTGTGTACAATGAACATATGCTACTAAGAAATAAAAGACTAAAAGAAAAAGACTGGCAAATAATATTAAAATGACACCAACAGAACAGACACCTCAGCTGCTGTACTTGCTTGTATGGCTCATGCACCAACTGATGAGCAGGGAGAGCAATTGAGCACACAAAGGGAGAGGCTGGCCACTGTGTACCTTGGCAATGAGAAAAGGAAAAGCTAAGCTAGAGCCTGCTGGATCCTACTGGAGTGATGAGAGAGGAAGTGGTGAGAGATGCAGAATAAGCCCTTGAAGAGAGGACACCGGGCAATCATGGGATAACATAGGAGAAGATCAAGAAAGACTGCTTGGCCCAGTTTATGCCTGTGGACTGTGCCACACAGCGGCTCCATACCAAAATAGTGCAGGGAAAGAGCTACCCTCCCAGGAGTGTGGACAAGCCTGTGATTGGGGGTAAGGCCAGCACCTCTGCTCATAGGGACCTGCCTAGAACACCCAGAACACAGGGATTTACAAGCAGCTTGGGACAGGAGCCTTCAGTCTGTGCCCAGAACTCCATACCCAAATAGCTCAGGGATAGAGCTACCCTCCCAGGAGTGTGGATAAGCCTGTGAGTGGGGATTAAGGCCAGCACCTCTGCTCAGCGGGACCTGTCTGGAACCCTCAGGACACAGGGACTGAGGAGTGATCTTCTGGTTTCCTTCTGTGGCCAGAGAGCTGATCCATACTCAGGGACACAGGGATCCATACTCAGTGCTAGGAGAGAGCTGGTCTCCCAGGAGTGCTGACACACCTTCAAAGACAGGAAGACCACCAGTTCTGTTCAAATTCCTCAATCAAGAGGGACCCTAAAAGAGCCATCAGGACACAGGAACCAAGGAAAAACTAGGGACAGGGTCCTTCTGGTTTCTGTCTGGACCCCAGAGCTGACCCTGACCACAGTTATCCAAACCTAAATTCCTCTCAGAGAGAGTTGATCTCCAAGGAGTAATGACACAAAGGCTTGCAAGAGGGTCAAACCACAGTCAGAGAGAGCAAGACAAGCTAACACCAGAGATAACCAGGTGGCGAAAGGCAAGAGCAAGAACATAAAGAACAGAAACCAAGGCAACTTGGCGTTATCAGAACCCAGTTCTCCCACCAAAGAGAGCCCTGGATACCCCAACACATCAGAAAAGCAAGACTCAGATTTAAAATCAATTCTCATGATGATGATAGATTTTAAGGAGGAAATAAATAACTCCCTTAAAGAAATACAAGAGAAAACAGGTAAACAGCTAGAAGCCCTTAAAGAGGAAATACAGAAAAACACAATCAAACAGGCAAAGGAAATGAACAAAACCATCTAAGATCTAAAAATGGAAATAGAAACAATAAAGAAATCACAAAGGGAGACAACTCTGGAGATAGAAACCCTAGGAAAGAGATCAGGAGTCACAGATGCAGGCATCACCAACAGAATACAAGAGATAGAAGAGAGAATCTCAGGTGCAGAAGATACCATGGAAAACATTGACACAACAGTCAAAGAAAATGCAAAATACAAAATACTCCTAACCCAAAACGTCCAGGAAATCCAGGACACAATGAGAGGACCAAACCTAAGGAGAATAGGTATAGAAGAGAGTGAAGATTCCCAACCTAAAGGGCCAGTAAATATCTTCAATAAAATTATAGAAGAACACTTCTCTAACCTAAAGAAAGAGATGAACATAAACATTTAAGAAGTTTACAGAACTCCAAATAGATTAGACCAGAAAAGAAATTCCTCCCATCACATAATAGTCAAAACACCAAATGCACAAAACAAGAAAAGAATATTAAAAGCAGTTAGGGAAAAAAGTCAAGTAACATATAAAGACAGACCTATCAGAATTACACCAGATTTCTCACCAGAGACTATGAAAGCTAGAAGATGCTGGACAGATCTCATACATACCATAAGAGAACACAAATGCCAGCCCAGGCTGCTATACCCAGCAAAACTCTCAATTACCATAGATGGTGAAACCAAGATATTCTATGACAAAACCAAATTTAGACAATATCTTTCCACAAACCGAGCCCTACAAAGGATGATAGATGGAAAATGCCAACACAAGGAGGGTAACTTCTCCCTAGAAAAAGCAATAAAGCAATCTTTCAACAAACCCAAAAGAAGATAGCCACACAAACATAAAAATAACATTGAAAATAACAGGAAGCAACAATCACTATTCTTTAACATCTCTTAACATCAATGGACTCAATTCCCCAATAAAAAGACATAGGCTAATAGACTGGATACATAAACAGGATCCAGAATTTTGCTGCATACAGGAAACACACCTTTGTGTTAAAGACAAACACTACCTCACAGGAAAGGGCTGGAAAACAATTTTCCAGTCAAATGGTCCCAAGAAACAGTCCAGAGTAGCCATTCTAATATCAGATAAAATAAACATTCAACAGAACGTCATCAAAAAAGATAAGGAAGGACACTTCATCCTCATCAAAGGAAAAATCTACCCAAGAAGAACTCTTGATTTTGAACATCTATGCTCCAAATACAAGGGCACCCACATTCATAAAAGAATCTTTACTAAATATCAAAGTACACATTGCACCTCATACAATAATAGTGGGAGACTTCAACACCCCACTATCAACGATGGACAGATCTTGGAAACATAAACTAAACAGAGACACAGTGAAACTAACAGAAGTTGTGGACCAAATTGATTTAACAGATATCTATAGAACATTTCATCCTAAATCAAAAGAATATACCTACTTCTCAGCACCTCATAGTACTTTCTCCAAAATTGGCCATGTAATTGGTCACAAAACAAATCTCAATAGATATAAGAAGGTTGAAACAATCTCATGCCTCCTATCAGATCACTACGAATTAAGGCTGGTCTTCAATGACAATAAAAACAACAGAAAGCCCATATACACATGGATGCTGAACAATGCTCTACTCAGTGATAACTTGGTCAAGGATGAAATAAAGAAAGAAATTAAAGTCTTCCTAGAATTTAATGAAAAAGAAAGTACAACATAACCAAGCTTATGGGACACAATTAAAGCAGTGTTATGAGGAAAACTCATAGCTCTGAGTGCCTCCAAAAAGAAACTGGAGAGAGCATACACTAGCAGCTTAGCAGCACACCTGAAAGCTTTAGAACAAAAAGAAGCTAATACACCCAAGAGGAGTAGAAGGCAAGAAATAATCAAACTCAGGGCTGAAATCAACCAAGTAGAAACAGAAAGAACTATACAAAACATCAACAAAACCAGGAACTAGTTCTTTGAGAAAATCAACAAGATAGATAAACCCTTAGCCAGACTAACCAGAGAGCACAGACAGTATCCAAATTAACAAAATCAGAAATGAAAAGGTGATATAAGAACAGAATTTGAGGAAATTCAAAAACTCATCAGATCCTACTAGAAAAGCCTATACTCAACAAAAGGAAATCAAAGGGATACAAATTGGAAAGGAAGAAATCAAAATATCACTATTTGCTGATGCTATGATTGTATAATTAAGTGACCCTAAAAACTCCACTAGAGATCTGCTACAGCTGATAAACACTTTCAGCAAATTGGCCGGATATAAAACTAACCCAAATAAATCAGTAGCCTTTCTATACTTGAAGGATAAACAGGTTAAGAAAGAAATTAGGGAAATGACACCCTTCACAATAGTCACAAACAATGTAAAGTATCTTGGTGTGATTCTAACCAAACAAGTGAAAGATCTGTATGACAAGAACTTCAAGTCTCTGAAGAAAGAAATCGAAGAAGACCTCAGGAGATGCAAAGATCTCCCATGCTCATGGATTGGCAGGATTAACATAGTAAAAATGGCCATCTTGCCAAAAGCAATCTACAGATTCAATGCAATCCCCATCAAAATTCCAACTCAATTCTTCGTAGACTTAGAAAGAGCAATTCTCAAATTCATATGGAATAACAAAAAACCCAGGATAGCAAAAACTATTCTCAACAATAAAAGAACTTCTGGGGGAATCAGCCTTGCTGACCTCAAGCTGTACTACAGAGCAGTAGTGATAAAAACTGCATGGTAGAAAGGTTGCTGAGCAGCATGTATTAGAGTACATTCCTTACCTATGTGGTGCAACATGAACAGGTCCTTCAAGTTCCTAGGTCCCTACCAGGACAGACTGCCCCTTGAACTGGGAGCTAACAGAAGCACACCTTATTCTTTTCTGTACTTATAATGCACAGTACAGAGCATGGATATGGTAGTGAACCACTCCATGACTCTAGGTATCAGTAATTAGGTATTAGATGTTTAGCCTTTTCTCCTTTAAGCTATTTTCTTGAGTTAATTTGTCAGTAGTAGTTAAACCCCAAGGTATAAACTATAGCCAGGATAAATGTAGATGGGGCTGATCCTGAGCTGGGGAGCTAAAAACACTGAAGTTTTCTACCAGCCTGGACAAAGCAGGAAGCAGGACCTTGAGCACTGAACATTAAAATTCCTCTTAAAATGTTATCTTGTCATCATGACATTCCAAACTTTTTGGAAGTGATTCCTGTCATTTTGTGCTGAGATAATAATAGGGAGATAATTTAATTAGGTTAATTAGGAGCAAGAAGGTAAAATGTTGAAGCCTGCCCCACTAGGATAGCTGTAGCCATTTTGTTCCATGCCTGCCAGCTATATCAAAAATAACTCAAAGCAGGGTCATGCTGATCACATATTCTGTTATGTTCTGTATGAGGTTTGTTAATCTTAAGAAAAACCCATCAAATTAAAGGTCAATATGTTATGTAGAAAATGGCTTGAATCAGAGCTGATCACCAGGCAGTACTTCCTGTATCTGCGTATAAGCTCACTGTGGTCTTTGAAGGTTTTTTTCTTTTATAAGCTGGGCCTGAAAAATTTTTGGGATCGCAGCCTCACTCCCGAATTCCAAGCTACAGCCCTGATCGATCAGTCTTAGGGTATGCATTCAATGAACCATTCCTGTCTGACTGATATTGGTGTTTGTGTGTTTTGTAGGGTGACTCCTGGACCCCAGCAAAAACACTGTGAAACCAATTAGGAAGGAAGATATGGTGAAGGAAAAGGTAGTTGCTTGTGCCAAAGTAATGAAAAGGAATCTGGGGACAAATAAACAAGTTAGTGTGGTAGTTTAAATAAAATGACCCCCAGATGCCTATTGGGAGTGGCACTGTTAGGAGATGTGGCCTTGCAGAAGAAGGTGTGGCTTTGTTGAAAGAAAGCGTCACTAGTGGATAGACTAGAGGTTTCAGATGATCAAGTCTGGCTAGTGTGTCTCAGTCTTCTTCCTGTTGCCTGCCGATCAGGAAGTAGAATTCTCAATTCCTTTTCTAGCACATTTTCTGCCAGCATGCTACCATGCTTTCTGCCAGTATGATAATGCACTAAACCTCTGAAATTGTAAGTTAGTCCCAATTAAATGTTTTTCTTAATAAAACTTGCTGTAGCCACAGTGTCTCCTCAAAGCAATAGAAACCCAAACTAAGACAATTAGTAAACACAAAGAAGGCTACAGATTGTAAAACATCATCACTTAGAAAGATGTGAGGTACTGATTCTTGAAATGAAGACGAGACTTTCCATTATAGGGGAATAATCTGGCACTGCATGCTTCCGACAAGATGAAGAAGAGACAAGGAAGGGCCAGGCAAAGGTAGAACCAAAGGCAGCAGATGGCAACAAATAGATGAAGAGTTGGGAACTCCAGGCTGTGCACTGTTGGCCGGGGAAAGCTGTGTAATAATGGCAAAAAAATATGTATTCCAAATGATTTTTCAGTGAAATACAAAGGGAGAAGTGTGCCGATGATTAGAATATAATTTTCAAATTTAACATTTGATACAATAAGGTAGACATAGATTAACTGCCTATAGGCGAGATTTAAATAATGTCAGGCTTACTTTGATAGATTTAGAAACAGATCCTTTTACTCAACAAGGGTTTCACACGTGTGTGAGAGAGTCAACACTGAGTATCTTCCTCAGCTACTCTGTACTTTATTGTTTTAGATAGGACTGCTCACTGAAACCCAGAATTCACTGAATCTGCTATACTGACTGGCCAGAGAACTTTGGGGAGCCTGCTATCTCTGCCTTCCCAATGATGGGATTACAGATGTATGCCAATGAACCCAGATTTTTTTTTTAAATGTGGGTCCTGAGGATCTAAACTTAGGTCCTTATGCTTGCCAGGCAAGCACTTTTTTGGCTGAACCATTTCTTTGACTTTATACATGCAATTTAAACTATCATTATTGTTATTATTACATTATTATTCTTTGTGTATGTATGAACACATATGTGAGCATGTATGTGCATACACATGTGAAGATCACATAGGACAACTTTATGGAGTTAGTTCTCTATATCCACCTCTCTTAATTATAATTATCAAAAGTTTGGTCATTGAATCTGCTAGATTAGTTGGCCCAACAGCTTCCTGTCTTTGCCTTCCCAGGGATAGAATTTAAATGTCCAGAATTCTCTATGGCCAACTTTGTAGAAATAACTGAAAGACAATACATTTCATAGCAGTTAAACCTGCTTCCTTGGGCATGCTTAAAGACATTAAGGTTTTTTGTTTGTTTGTTTTTTATTAAAATGATAAAGTGTCTTTGTGTCCCCTCAAACACAGAAAAGAGGTAAGGTCTTCGTAGCCAAAGCAGGATTTAGGTAGCCAACAATTACTTTTGAAGAAAGTAGAGGAGTTCTAACAGAAGACACAGAAGATGAGAAAGAGATGTCTGTGCAGGATGAGGCTGTTGCTCATGTCTGCCTTGACTCTCAAAAGGCATGCAGCAACCATGCCTCCCTGAGACACAGAAGTCATCCCTTCCTCCCTGGAAATGATCTACCTGAAACAAGGCATTAAACATTTTAACTTCAAGAGAAAAGAGAAAACATTGCAAATGTGAAAAAGAATTCAGACACAGAAATTACTAGCTGTTGAAATTTGCTACAAAGCCAGTGTAACTGAAGAAGGTGTTGGCATATGAAGAATGAGGGGAAGAAACGTAATAAAGCATTCTCATACAGATGGGAAAGGATCCAGAAAAGCAATCTATTACAACATTATTTGAGTTATTTTGAGTGAATAACTCAATTTGCCAGTTATTTGAGTGAATAATTACCTATTTAATAATTAGTGTTAATGCAGTGGGCTATCCATCTTAAGACAAAAAACAATATTTGTATCCCAGCTTAGACTAAAACCATTGGTTTGATTACAAACCAAAATGTTAAATTTGGCATGGTGAGAAAATGCCTGTAACATCAGCACTTAGGAGGCTGAGACTGGAGGACAGTAAGTGTTAGGTCAGCTTAGGCTATGTAACAAAACAAAAGAAAGAAACAGAATGTTGAAATAAGGGTAAAAGAAATACTAGCTAAAATGATAGGCACCAATTTATACAGCCTGTTAGAAGATTCTGAGTCGAGACAAAGAGTTTCTAAACATTGAGGACACAAAGAAAGGAAAGGAAGACAGCTATATAACATTAGATGCAGCTCTTATAGAAAACCATATGCCACATAACTGCAGGAGGCAGAACATATTTGGAGACAGAATATCACCACTAATAATTACAATAGTAATTAGCTGAAATGTACTCTTTCTTCCCCTGGGTATTTGTAAAGATTTAGGGAGTAAAAACTGGAAACAACCTATGCTGGTTAGGTTTACGTCGACTTGGCACAAGTGAAAACCATCCATGAGGAGGGAACCTCAATTAAGAAAAGGACTCCATAAGATAGGGCTGTATACAAGTCTGTAGGGCATTTTCTTAATTATTGATTGATGGAGGAAGACCCAACTCATTGGAGGAGGGATCACCATGGGCTGGTGTTCCTGCAATCTATAAGATAGTAGGCTGAGCAAGCCATGGGGAGCAAGTCAGTAAGCAGCACCCCTCCAGGGCCCCTTCATGAGCTCCTGCCTCTAGGTTTCTGTCTGTGTGAGTTCTTTCCCTCACTACTTTCAATATAAATTGTTAGATACAATTGTGAATGAAATAAACCCTTCCCTCTCCATTGCTTTTGGTCATGGTGTTTCATCCCAGCAAGAGTAATCCCAACTAAGATACAACCTGAATAGGATCCATAAAAGTTGATCCATAAATTATTGAATACATGGTTGTAGACCATGAGGTATGGAATGTTGTGTGGTGAGACTATACACTAATTTAGAAAAGTATTCATGCACAGTGTGACATAAAGTGGCAAATGAAAGTTGTTTAATGACATATATACTTTTAATAATATATTAAAATATATTATATATACTACATTTCATGACTATGGAGATAGTAGGATATATGCCTGACTGCTGGTAGCTACCTGGAAAATGAACTATAAAGTTATATCCCTCTGTGCTATTTCATCACAGTAACCACTTCATTCTTTCATAATTAAAATCATATTAAAGTTTCTTAAATTTTAAACTTTTAATTATTTCGGCTATTCATTTAGCTTTTATTTTCCATTTTAGTCTCTCATAGTTACAGCTGCTAAACTCTTAATTTAGCAAACCATTTTGAAAAAAGAAGACAAAATTAATATGGAAGTAGCAGTCAGTGACTGCAAAAGTGAATGAGACTCACACAAGGAGTATGTATTTTTCCTAAGGGACTACTTTTAAAGGGATTTATATCTACAAAGGGATTTATATCTATAAGCAAGGATAGTGTAGAGCATTGCCATTTGCTCCACACCTCGTTCCCTTCAACACTCATATCATACATCCATAGGACACTTTTGAAACATGGTAAACCAACATGTATACATTGTTAACTTTGTAAACCAACATGTATACATTGTTAACCAACGTTTATTCAGATACACTGTCTTCATTCAGGTCTTAAGTGTTTTTCTACTGCCCTCTGGCCTTCTGGGGTCTCATGAAGCATGTCATATTATACATGTCACACATTCTTAAATTCTATGAGTGGGGAGGTAGCAGGGTGCCTCTCTGACTAGTTCAGGTTGGCCTTGAACTTGTTATATAGCCCTGGTTAGCCTTAAACTGTGTTTTCCTGCCCTAGCCTCCTGGTGCTGGGATTACAGGTGTGGCCCTCCACGCCTGGCTTTAAGATTTGCTTAGGTATAAGCTTTATAGACCTGTTTGTGATGCCATGTCAATTTTTTAAGAGTATTGGTTTCTGGAGCCTCAGTATTTCTGGAATTCTGGTGTGTGAGAGAAGAGAAGTCTTGTCCTGGTAGTTTTATTGGACATCTGCATGCCACTGCAGCTCTCTCTGGTCCTGAAGGATGGTGTATGTAAGGAGCACACTTCGCTCCAGTTTCTCTCATTCTCTTCTTAAATGTTTTTTCTTGTATTAGGCTGTTGTTATTGGTTTTGGGAGAAAGATCTCAGAGGTGGAGTGTGGTGTTTCTCCTTCTGCTCTTCCCTTCTTTCCTCTCTCCCTCCCTCTCCGTGTGTGTGTGTGTGTGTGTGTGTGTGTGTGTGTGTGTGTGTGTGTTTTAAGAAAGAGAAAGAGAGATTTCTAATCTATTCAGTTAGTGAATATGTGTGCATGTCAGCTGCAGTGTCCTGATGGGTGTCAGAGGACAATTCATGGGAGTCAGTTCTCTCCTTCTGGCCTGGAGGTTCTATAGATTGAATTCATGCTATCAATCTTGGTGATAAGTATCTTCACTCTTTGATCCCCCCACTGGCCCTGAAATGTTTGTTTCATCACATTACATCAGGATACAAATGACCAACATGACATAAGCTGTTGATGCTGACCTTGGTCATCTGACCTGGTCCTGTGTATGAGGATGCTCCACTGTGAAGTCAGCTTCTCTTTTCTATGCTTCACATTTTGAATGGGAGGTCAGTGCACAGATGTTGGTGATGAATGAGAAGTGTCATGCCATCTTGAGGGTAGAGGATCTTCCTAATTTATTTGAAACACTTCTATAAGAGAGATTGGTCTCGTTTCATTATTTGTTAGGTCAATCTCTATTTTAGTGTGGACCCAGAGATATTTACCTTACCCTGAGTTATTATACAATTTTTAATTTTATTACCTGGATCCTACTGGTTTTGGCCAATGGGCATATTTTTGTCTGGCTGCTGTTTATTCTTGCCATAACTCTGTCATTGTGAGCTCATTCTTTTCTGAGCACTTCCTTACCTTCTGACATCTCAGGATGATCTGAGCTGTGTTATATATTGCCTTCCTTGGTCCTAGAACTAGCCATTAATCTAAGAGTTCCTGGATTCTTTATTGAGCAATAGGAAATAATCTTAAAGTCCTGCTCTGGATGCAAGGTGTGCTTTTTGCTTACAAATATCACTGCTTCCTGGAAATATTAGCTACTCAAACAAGGAAATGCATACTTGTATATGTGCCAATCTGTGTATATATGCATATATGTATATGCATGCATTTGTACATACAAAGATCACACACACACACACACACACACACACACACCCCTGCCTAAACATGATTTCTGCCCCTAAGAAAGGGTCTCACTATGTTGCCTGTCTTGCAATTGCTGTGCAGACCAGGCTGGCTTTGAACTCAGATATCTACTTTGCTCTGCCTCTCAGAGTACTGAGACTAATAGTGTGTCCCAGTATACCCAGAATACAGGTGAATTCTTACCAATGCTTTGAATTTTAACCTTTCTCACATGGATCACTTCTGTGCTCCTTTCACTTGTTCACCTATAAATTCCTACTGTAACAGGATAACAGGAAACCCTCTCTCCCTCACTCCCTCCTCCCTCCTACCCCCTCTCTTTCCTGTCCCTCCCCCTCCCTTTCTTCCTCTCCCTTTCCATCCCCACCCCCATCCTTTCTGTGCTGAGATTTCCAACTTCCCTCGAAAACCCTTCTCTGAAGGCACTGTCCACAATCCATTCGCATAATGTTTTGTCTCGAACACCCATAAATGGCGGTCATAGAACTGTTAAGCCAAGAACAACAAATAGAAAAAAGAAGAAACAAACAAACAAATTCCTTGTTTGTTGCTTTTGTGTTTGTGGAGAGGGCAGAGGGTGATATTGTTCAGTGTCCTTCTCAATCACTTTCTCAACTGAACCTGGAGCTCACTGATTGGCTAGGCTGGCTCAGGGGAATCCTGCTATCTCCACCTTCTCAGTACTGGATTCATAGGCATGTCTGACATTTCTTGGGATCTTCCTGTGTGTCCAGCAGGCACTTTAGTGATTGAGCCAACTGTCCAGCCCCATTAACTACAGCTTTCAATGTTGGTAACAATCTTGTATGGGGTGCAGTAAATCAATATGGGCCCATGAAAATTCAGTGACAGTAGATTGTGAACATGCAACAACAACAACAACATTAATTCAAAAGTCAGACGTAAGGAGTCTGAGGTGATTCTGGCATAACTCTCTGGTTACTGGAGAACTTCCTACAGCCTGGGTTCTGAGCACAAGGACACACCCACATTGCACTGCTGGAGCTTGTTCCGCCTCACAGTCAGCCAATCACTGCATGAAATACCTCAGTTCAGGTTCATACTACTAAATGTTAAAAACTGGAGTGCTTTTCCGTGTGCAGAAAGCTTTCTGCTCTGACAGACGTATGGTGGTTTAATCATGGAAAACAAAGAACTTTATACTTGCCAGCTGTCATTCCTCAGCAGGTTAGCACCAAATTAGTATTTATGATTTTGTATTGTGTTAGAATGTTTGATTTTAAAAAACTGTGGTTTCAGTTGCTGACTGCAGTTTCAGGAAGAATGCTTAAATGATTTTTGGCTCAGAATTAGAACACAGTTTCCAGTAATATCTGAAATAAACTTAAAAATGTAGTTCTGCCATTTTGTACTATGTATTTTTGCCAAGTGACATTCTCAACACTGGTGTTTATAAAATCAGAGTATTGATCAACTGTAAAAATGGTAAAAATGTTCATCTCATGGCATCAGATATTAGGCCAATATTCAATTCTTTATGTAAAAATAAGCAAAATCCACATCTTATTCATATGTAAATTAGTTCTAATCATTAATAAATGTAAAACTGTACATATGTTCAAATTGTCTTAAAATAAGTTTCTCCATAATTTAAAATATCAACAAATGTTTAATCCATGTACATATTTTACATATTTATATATGTAAGATTATATAAAAGTTTCTGAGTCATAAAGCAGTGGTACATGGTAAAGGTTTAAGAGGCTCCATGCTAAGCTAACACCATTGCTGACAGGAAAGCTCGCTCTTTCTTTCTTTCTTTGTTTCTTTCTCTCTTTCTTTTGTGATGACAGACTTTGTTTTTTCTTTGTTTATTTTTTGCCTCTACCCTTGCAGCTCTACATCTCCCAAAGTGACATCATCCCTTTGTGCTCTGTATCTGTTCTCTGATTTATAAGGTTTTTCTTTTTTCTGCTTTTTTTTTGAGAGAGAGAGAGAGAGAAGGAGAGAAGTCCTGCCTGCCTTAGGACTCATTTTGTAGACCAGCTGGCCTCACACTCACAAATATCCAACTGCCTCTGCCTCCTGAGTGCTGGGATTAAAGGCATGCACCATCATTTCCTAGTGATTTGTGAGCTTTTAAAACAACCACTGTATTGTTTCAGTCCTACACTTTCATAAATGGTGTCACACTTTGCAGAATTTTAATCAATAGTTGGGTAGGGTCAGGACTTTTCCAGGTCTCATCAAAAGTTAAGGTACTTTCCTGATTTTGGGGATTAATCTCATTGTTGAGACTTGTTGAGGGGAAAGAAGTTCTCACAGTACAGAAAACACCACCCAAAAGTTTCATAGTGTTTTTATTCTATTTTAAAAACAGAAAATAATCTCCAGTGATTAAAAATATTACGTCTAGTGTTCCTGCCCTCTGTTGGAAGGTGAGATTAATTTTACAAGAGGTTTTAAGTTCTAGAGGTTGGGGTCTGCTCTCCACCTCCAGCAGGGCCTCACCCGTGGGACTTGGTTAATATCAGGGAAGTGTACGTGTTTCAGCTCTGTTTATTGCTTCCTCTGGGAAGGAATTGTGAGCTTTTTTTGAGTTTCACTCATGATCCTCTTACCTCATTTAGAGCACAGAGGGCAAATCTCTCACTATTCTCCATAGAAACAGAGAAATAACCACAGCCACAACAACAAAAAACCCAAAGGAGGCTACTGTGTGGAATAGCAAAGGTGCTTTGTGCTGAGGACTTACTCACTGCAGGTACCGGTATAGTGGTGGCAGGTACTTCAAGTTCCCCAAATGGGATTTTTTTAAAAAGGTCTTCCCTGAGACAGTCACCTCTGCACTGAAAAGAAAGATCACTCATAAAACAAGTAGAAAATATTTTCAGAGTAAACCAACAAGCTTTTCACATATGACAAAATTTTTGAGCTTAAATTTCATATCTAAGACAGGTTATGGAATGGCATAGTTGTCTGTTTGGGAGGTCAGCCTGTCTTAGGTGGTTGTGAGAACACCTTTAGAATTCTAACAAAGCTCCTACTCCTTTTAGGTCATCCCCAAGAGGTCTATATTCTGAAGTTACTCCCTAGGTAGCTATTCCAAAATGAAGTCAATTTACTACAAAAGTGGCTGCTTGTATTTGCCAATACAGACTCAGTCCTGCTAAAGCCTCAGTCCAGGCCACCCCTGGACAATTGTCTTTCTAGAAATGGGAAGGTGACCCCATGGCTAGTCCATCAGGTTTCCTTTGTCCACAGACTGGCTCCTTTCTAGTGCCTATATGAGACCATTTCTACATTTCCATAACATGTATTACATTTTATTTAAAAATTGATATAGAAGTAGCATTTTAATATATAGCCCACACTGGCCTTGAAATCCTAATCCTTCTGCCTTACCCATTCCAGTATCGGAATCACAGTGAAACTGGTCCACATTCTCTCTAAAAATTGTCACCAACTGTGTGTCCTTTGAATTCTTGGTGTTTTGGTATTAATAAGTCTTTTGAGCATCAGTAGAGTTACCTGAAGTAACTTTCCATAGAAGCAATCTAGATTCATCACTGTGTTCATATATATATATATATATATATATATATATATATATATATATATATA
>JADRCH010000288.1:3899904-3971972 GCA_019843965.1 Rhynchomys soricoides | reverse complement strand
ATATATATATATATATATATATATATATATATATATATATATATATACATACATACAATATAAAATGCATATGTTAATTATTAAGTTCCTCTCTGTACTTCTATTTGTCCTTATCACTGCTCTCAGAAGACAGACAAACTGGGAAGCTTTGGGAAATATGGCCTCCATGGATGAAGTACGTCCCTGTGTGTGGGTGTTGAGGTTTAAAAAGCTCGTGCGCCTTTTCCAGTTGACAATAACTCTTCCCCATGCTTGTAGATGAGTTGTGGGCTCTCAGCTACTGCTCTAAGGCCAAGCCTGCCTGTCTGCTGCCTCTCTCCCCACCATGATAGTGATGGTCCTAGATTCTAACCCTCTGAAACAATAAGCCCCAAACAAATCCCTTCTTCTCTAAGTTGCTTTGGTCATGGTGTCTTATTGAAGCAATAGAAAGGTTACTGAGACTACTACTTCTATTTGATAAGGTGTTCACAATACAAATTTTAGTTGTCTAAATTTTAATAGAAACTAAACATATGCAGAGGTGAAGATATTTAGGCTTAAGGATCCCAGTGCCTGCCTTTGAATCCAGCTCTTTCGGCTATCAGTAGCACATAGTCGGAGCATGTTATCTATTGTTTCCCTTTGGAAAAAAAGTGCAGAAACAACTTCTACATCATAAAGTTTTAGTGAACCTATCAAAATAGTTAATGCAGCCAGATGCATAGGAAAAGTCTTGGCACAGAGTAAGCACTCAATAAATGTGACTTACACATTGTAGAACACCTGTCATACCCACCTGATCCCTACCACTCCAGTCCCTACCTGCCCCAGTCTCCCCTCAAAATCTATTCTATTTCCCCTTCCCAGAAGAAAATCTATTCTATTTCCCTTTCCCAGAAGATCAATGATTCTCCCCTATAGCTCTTCTCTTTATGAAATTTCTCTGAATCTGTGAGTTATAGCTCGATTATCATTTATTTAACAGCTAATATCCACTTACAAGTGAATACATAGAATATCTGTCTTTCTGGGTCTGACTTACCTCACTCAGGGTGATTTTCAGGATGATTTTTGCATCCATTTGCCTGGAAATTTCATGATGTCATTTTTTTAACTGCCAAGTATAATCCATTGTATGAATTTTCTTTATTCATTCTTTAGTTGAGGGACATGTAGGTTGTTTCCAGTTTCTGGCTATTATGAATATAACCACAGTAAACATAGATGAGCAAGTGTCCTTGTGACAGGATTGAATATCCATTGGGCATATGCCCAGGAGTGGTATAGTTCTATCTTGAGATAGATTGATTTTCATAGTGGTTGTACAAGTTTGCACTCTCACCAGCAATGAAGGAAGTATCCCATTGCTCCACATCCTCAACAGCATGAGCTGTCACTTGTGTTAATGATCTTAGCTATTCTGGCAGTTATAAGATGGAATCTTAAAGTAGCTTTGATTTACATTTCTCTGATAACTAAGGATGTTGAACAGTACCTTAAGTGTTTCTCAACCATTTGAGATTCCTCTGTTGAGAATTCTCTGTTTAGATCTGTACCTCATTCTTAATTAGATCATTTTTTAACATCTAGTTTTAAGTTCTTTATATATTTTAGATATTAGACCTTTATCAGATGTGATATCTGTGAAAATAACATAATTAATTAATATATTCTCTTATGTATTTTATCTTGACTACAGTTTTCTTTTCTTCTTCTCCTCCTAGTTGCCCTCACCCCATACATTTCTCCCTAGTTTTCCTTCAGAAAAGAGCAGACCTTCTAGAAATAGCAGCCAAACATTGCATAACAAGTGATTAAGGCATATCCCCCGTACTGCCTAGTTTTGAGTGTAACCTGACACAAGCTGGAGTTATCACAGAGAAAGGAGCTTCAGTTGAGAAAAAGCCTCTATGAGATCCAGGTGTAAGGCATTTTCTCAGTGAGTGATAAAGGGAGGAGGTCCCCTTGTGGGTGGTACCATTTGTGGGCTGGTAGTCTTGGGTTCTGTAAGAAAACAGGGCAAGCAAGTCAGTAAGTTACATCTCTCCATGGCCTCTGCATCAGCTCCTGCTTCCTGACATGCTTGATTTCCAGTCCTGACCTCCTTTGGTGATAAGCAGCATCATGGAAGTGTAAGCTCAATAAACCCTTTCCTCCCCAACTTACATCCTGGTCATGATGTTTATGCAGGAATAGAAACCCTGACTAAGACCAATTGGTACCAGCAAAGTGGGATATTCTTGTGACAGCTTGACCATGTTTTGGGGAGGACTGTGGAAGGACTTTGGAACTTTGAGCTAGAAGAGCCATTGGGATGTTAAGAGCTCTGTGGGGTGTTCTGTAGGAGCTTGGAAGATAATGTTGAGAACAGTGCAGAAGATGGAGGTCTGGCTTGTGAAATTTCAGAGTGAAGATTAAAGACTCTTATCAGGGCCATTGCTAATTTGATTTAAGATTCTGTGGTTTTGGTTAGCTGGGGCTGAAGAAATCAGCTGTGATTAACAAGATACCAGAACTACTAAAGCAAAACCATTGCATTGCTGGGACTATTGATGCTGGTTAGCTGGATCTAAGATATTAGCAGTGATTAAGAAGAGGCCAGCATCATTGGGATGAAATCTTCTGAGAAGTGTTTTCTGAGAGTACAGAGGCTGTGTTCCAGAGATAGCAGGGTACCTTGTGCCTTGTGCTGTGGCAGGACATGGTAATGTGTAAGAGTCACCCAGGTGGTACTGGGTTTGAAGGCATGAAGGAGTCATGAAGAGCAGCTGAGGCCTGGGCACTGTGAGAGTCCATGGAAGGCCATTGGTGAAGATGCAGCCTCAGTTGCAATTGACAGCCCAAGACTGAAGAGGTCATGCAGAGGAGGTGAGGCTTGGCACCATGAAGAGAGCCTATGAGAGGCTGTTGGTAAACCTAGTTGCAGTAGAAGACAGCAGTGTTTTGCAGATTCCAGTACCATGAGATGACCACCAAGAACAGCAGCAGAAGTGGAGTACAGGCATCTGGAGCCTAGAAGACAAGGTGTGTGCTACAAATAGCAGAGCTGGAGAAGTGGGTCAAGCCCTTGGAGGAATCCAGAAGATAGTGAGTGGATCCCAGACTGAGTTTGATTTTGCTTTTGATTGTGACTGTGGTCTGATTTTTTCCATCTTGAAGAAAGAAGGTATTTGAGTGGAGCCCACGGTTAAGAGACTTTGAATTTTTAAAAGACTTTGAATTTTAAGAGATTGGATGTTTAAAGGGGACCAAAATGTTAATATGTAAGAATTTGCAAAGACCGTGGGACATATTTAAATCTTGGAGATGAATAAGAAAGTAAAGGTCGAGGCTTAATGGTGATGTGTTTGTGTGTCAAGTTGACAAGGGGTCAATTGTACTGGCAAGTTTTGTGTGTCAACCTGACACAAGCTGGAGTTATCACAGAGAAAGGAGCTTCAGTTGAGAAAATGCCTCTATGAGCATCCAGGTGTAAGGCATTACCTCAATTAGTGATCGTAAGGCAGAGGGCCCATTGTGGGTGGTACCATCTGTGGGCTGGTAGTCTTGGGCTCTATAAGAGAGCAAGCTGAGCAAGCCGGGAGAAGCAAGCCAGTAAGTTACATCCCTCCATGGCCTCTGCATCAGCTACTGCTTCCTGACCTGCTTGATTTCCAGTCCTGACTTCCTTTGGTGATAAACAGCATCATGAAAGTGTAAGCTCAATAAGCCCTTTCCTCCCCAACTTGCATCCCGGTCATGATGTTTATGCAGGAATAGAATCCCTGACTAAGACACCCCTCATACCCAGGCTGCGTGAGATGACCTAGTAAGAGGGAAAAGATCCCCAAAGCAGAGGAAAATGTCAGAGACAACCTCTGCTCCCACTGTTAGGTGTCCCACAAAAATACCAAGCTACACAACCATAACATATATGCAGAGGACCTAGGTCAGACCCATACTTGCTCCCTGATTATCATTTTAGTCCCTGTGACCTCCTATGGGCACCCTAGTTATTTGCTTCTCTGGACCATGTTCTTGTGGTGTTCTTGACCCCTCTGGTTCTTACCATTTTTCCTCCCCATCTTCCTTGAGATTCCCCAAGCTCCACTTAATGTTTGTCTATGGGTCTCTGCATCTGCTTTTATCAGATGCTGGATGAAGCATCTCTGATGGTGATTATGTTAGACTCTGGTCTGGTACTATAGCAGAATATCATTAGGAATTATTTCATTGACTTTTCCTCATTTGTGTTTGGCTCTTTTCTATGTCTCTGTACTATCCAGCCTCTTGTTCCTGGTCCTCCAAGAAGTGTCAGGGGTGGGCACCCTCTCCTGTCATGAGTCGCAAGTTGGACCAGTCATTGGTTTACCCATGAGTTCTATGCTGCTGGGAACCAGCTTCAAAACTCCTTTCTTGTTCACTCTTGTAGGTAGGTGAGAGGGAAGAGTGTTGGCAGGGGCAAGAATTGGTCTTGTGAGATATTTAGGGTAGCTGTTTATTTTTATTTTTATAATAAAATTTAATCGCTAGAAAATTTTAGAGAAATGTTTCATATAACAGTACAAATAGGGTAGTTGTTTAATAATAAAACCTTTACCTGTCTTAAGTCTAGGTCACTTTGCTGCTGCAGTAGCTAACCTGCCTGAGTTTCTTTGAGACCAGAAAACTGCAAGTCTCTGGCCTTTAGCAACTCATAATAAAAACAGTGGTGGTGGTAGGAAGTGTTTAACTAAAGTAGCCTTCGTTCAATCTCCACAGGAGCAGTGCTCTAACTCCCAGCCTGCTAGTTTAAGTCTCAGGAAGATAAAGACACTTTGAAAAGTGATTTTATCCTTTATTTCTAAGTTCTCTCTAAAAATCTTTCTAAGAAAGTTCTTCTCTAAAAAGTTCTTCTCTCTAAAAGGTTCTTCCTCTCTTTGTCTTCAGCACTTATACATCTTTCAGAGTACATGACCACATGGTAAAAAGTTTATCATAAGTTTACATATAAATTTAAATCATAAACTGAATAAAAAGTTTACATCAGAGAATGTTCACATTAAGAGTAATTATCTAGTTAAACATTCATTATCTGTCACTAGCTCAACAGGCTCATTGAAAATTGAAAACCATAATATTTGTGACTAAGTCAGTAGTGAAATTTCATGTAGATAAATCCAGTCAATATTTTATCTTCTGTCATTGCATCTATAGTAAATCATTACTTGCCTTTTTATGATCTTTTGTTAATTGTTTTACAACCTCTTGTGCTCTAAGTTGTAGATGCCTGCTTGCTATCTCAGAAGCAATTAACTGGTGACACTTGAAGACTGGCAGAGTTCACCTTGCAGTTTTGACATCAGAAAGGACTTAATTGCAGTCCTATTATAAAAGATCTTAATAATTCCTAATATAATTTTAGGAATTCTTATAGAATCATCATTAATGATTAAGACAAATAATCTATTTGTCTATATAGCATCACTACAAGACAGTATACATTCATTGCTGTGCAGAGATCTGCTCAAAAGGGTGAGCTAATGCCTACTGATGTATACATACATAAATATATATATATATACATATATATATATATGTATATATATATATATATATATATATATGTGTGTGTGTGTGTGTGTGTGTGTGTGTGTATACAGGAAAAGCATATTAACATCAGGAATATTTCCTCAGATATAATCTCCTCAGCCTTGCCTAAAGAAGTGAATCCATCATAGATTTATAGTCCATGGAGAAAACATCTCAGGAAGATCACCTGTTAGTTTTTAGCTTCTCCTAGATGGCTCCTGCCACTAAGCCACTTTTGCCCCAGGATATCTGGCAGGCAAGACAAATTTTCCGTCAAAGGTTTTCTGGCTGGATTGATGTCACAGTCCCTCCATTGAAAGACTTGCCTGATTATGCAAGATGGCCAGTTCAGGCTTTGTACTCCCTTCATAGGAATCTTTATGTTTACTAGGGTCATCCTCATAGATAACAGGGAATTTCCACTTCACAAGGATTCTACCTTCCTCTACACCCTCAATTTAGGTCTTCAATCCCAGTAACTACCTCCTTCCATCCCTGTCCTAATCTGATCCTCCTTGTTCCCATCCCCACTTACCACAAGTCCACCTACTCTATTTTCTTTTCCCAAGGAAATCCATGTATCTCTCCTAGAGCCTTCCTAGTTACTAACTGTGTTTTACTGCTGTGAACAGACAACATGACCAAGTCAACTCTTACAATGGACAAGATTTAATTGAGGCTGGCTTACAGGTTCAAAGATTCAGTCTATTATCATCAAGCTGGGAGCATGGTAGTATCCCGGCAGGCATGGCACAGGAGGAGCTAAGAGTTCTACATCTTCATCTGAAGGCTGCTAGGAGAAGACTGGCTCCTAGAAGGAGGGTCTCAAAGCCCACCACCAGAGTGATAAACTTCTTCCAGCAAGGTCATACCTAGTCCAACAAGGCCATACCTCCTAATAGGGCTACGTTTTGGGCCAAGCATAATCAAATCACCACAGTTATTCTCTTTGGGTCTCTGGGTCTGTGGATTATAACATGATTATTAACTTAACAGCTAATATCCACTTATAACTTATGTAACTGAGTACATACCATATTGGTCATAAGTTAAATGGCTTCTTATTTTTCTGAGAAACTGCCATATTCATGTCCTTTTTTTTTCTCCAATTGGACTAAAGATTTGTTTCCTCCTCCCCCAAAGGTAATACATTTTATACACACATAAATTATTTTTTTTTTAGTTTTTTTTTGTTTTTTTTGTTGTTGTTTTTTTTCCATTTTGTAATTTATAAAGTATAAGATACACCTAACATCCAGTCCATCATCTTTGACAATTAAATAGAACACTCTGTCATTTATCCTAATTTAAAAGACTTATAAACCCATATGTTATATCCTGGTTTAACTTGTATACTATCTGATAACTATCTTCTCAAATATACTTTCTCAATGTTAAATAGCCTGGGTTGACTATGAGACTAAAAGTAGTCTTTTAACCCCGTCAGAAATCTGAGAACAAGCAACATTATCTGAAAATATAGGAAGCCTAACTCAGCTTCCAGGACTGAGACAAGTTGTAGAGACAACTGCCTACCCACACAGCCCCAGTCAGTCAGGAAGTTGGAGCATCAGTCTTCAGATTTCTGGCCCAGGATCATCTGACAGACCTTTGAAAAACAGAAATTATTAAGGACTAGTTTGTTCTGTCTCAGCAGAACTAAACTGTCCTAACCTGTAACTTGTGTCCTCTCAAGAAAGGTACAGGTCTGCAGGAGAGATGGGCAATTTCTTCTCAGTGGCCACCTAGCCACAATGTACTACCTCACCTGGAGGTAGTGATGCTCAATTTCTTCTTTGAATACACAAAAGGGGAGCTGCTAGGAGCAGATATTTCTCAACAACAAGTGAATAAAAAACATTAAATGTCACATTCTATGGATTTCTAATGTTTTTGAAAACCAATTATCTATGTAAAGTAATCTGGACTGTTGTTCATTAACTACTCTCAGCAATTTCTAATTAAATTATCTGAAAACACCCTAACAATAAACTCAGAACCATGAATTTGCTACTTGGACCTTAGCTCACAGGCTTAAACATCTTAGATCAGTTTGTAATGACATTGTAAAAGGACTGGGTCCATGACTTGTACTTTAAAATTTTTGTATCAATAGAAGAAATTTATACCAATGATAACCTTGATTCTGTATCAAAATAAATTCTGTACCAAAATAAGTAATTATGACTTGAATTTAGTAACTATTGTAAAGATTTCTACCAAAGGAGATTAGAGTTACACAATCAATTCTAGCTATTTCTTCCCTGTTCCAATCATGACCATTTTACCATTCCCCAGAAAGACAACTAGAATGATCACCTCTAGACCCCCAAGTCTAGAGAACTGGGGCAACAACTCTTCATAATTTCTTCAAGCTGAATATGCGCATGGAGATATCTCTGAAGGGGGAAAGGGTAGGGAAAATGGGGAAGTTGATTGGTTTTAAGAAGGTCACACCAACGATTGTTTTAGTCTTTGATGTCTGTGTTCTGCCTGGATCTGGCTCAAAGCAGGTCAGTTCAACATGTCTGACAATGAGACTCACCAAGGCTGTATATTCTGTAATATACAAATCTCAAAACAGAGTTTTAGTATCATCAAGATAATTTCTTTTGTTTGATTCTCTGGAATCTAGTTCTCTGGGGGATTTCCCTTTGTTATATCTGATCCATATAACTCTGGAAGTTGTATAGACACAAATCATCTTTCCTAAAAACACAAAGACAAAACTTTTCTCCCAAATAAGCATATTCTTGGGCCAGGAACCAGAAAAACCGTTATTTTGACCTCTCTCCCAGAGGAACAATATAACCATAAAACTCAAAATCACATCCATTTTGAAAATTAAAACAAATGAAGTAAACTGAAATACTGTATGTGTATATTCTTAGGCTTTTCCTATTTTTGCCATGCCAAAATTCCCATGGAGTCAACATTCAAAGAATATGAGTTATCCTTCAGGACTTCAAATCTTCCCTAAAACAATTGTTTTTATACAATCTCTCCACTATCCAAACAAAACAAAACAAACAAACAAACAAACAAAAAACCCTTTTGCTTAGTAAAAATCTATTCTTAGGCCTTTTTCTTACTCTGTCATGTCAGGATAATCAACCCAAAATTCCCGTGGATCCCATGTTCAAAGAATATGAGTTAGTTATCCTGCAGATGTTATTATACCATCTTTAAATCAATTCATTTACACTTCTATCTATACCTGCTTAAGCAGGCATCTTGTCAAACCAAGAGTTTAACCCAAAATTCCCATGCAGCCCACATTAGAAAGATTATGAGTATCCTGTAAGACTTATTAGAGCAATATATCTTTATACTATCTTTAAAGCAATTAGTTCAAACATTAACTAATATCTGCCTATAGGAAGCAGGTAATTTTTACTTGTTAAGCTCTCTGCCTAGAGCAGCCATCCTGTTATATCATTTATCTGTTGTGCTCTCTACCTGAAGCCACAGACTTATCCAGTCTGTTAGTCTATGTTTTTTTATTGGGAAATTGAGTCCACTGATGTTAAGAAATATTAAGGAATAGTGATTGTTACTTCCTGTTATTTTCGATGTTATTTTTATGTTTGTATGGCTATTTTCTTTTGAGTTTGTTGAAAGATTACTTTCTTGCTTTTGCTAGGGTGTAGTTTCCCTCCTTGTATTAACGTTTTCCATCTATTATCCGTTGTAGGGCTGGATTTGTGGAAAGATATTGTATAAATTTGGTTTTGTCGTGGAATATCCTAGTTTCTCCATCTATGTTAATTGAGAGTTTTGCTGGGCATAGTAGCCTGGGCTGGCATTTGTGTTCTCTTAGGGTCTGTATGACATCTGCTCAGGATCTTCTAGCTTTCATAGTCTCTGGTGAGAAGTCTGGTGTGATTCTGATAGGTCTGCCTTTATATGTTACTTGACCTTTTTCTTTTACTGCTTTTAATATTCTTTCCTTGTTTTGTGCATTTGGTGTTTTGACTATTACGTGATGGGAGGAATTTCTTTTCTGGTCCAATCTATTTGGAGTTCTGTAAACTTCTTAAATGTTTATGTTCATCTCTTTCTTTAGGTTAGGGAAGTTTTCTTCTATAATTTTGTTGAAGATATTTACTGGCCCTTTAGGTTGGGAATCTTCACTCTCTTCTATACTTATTATCCTTAGGTTTGGTCTTCCCATTGTGTCCTGGATTTCCTGGATGTTTTGCATTCAGAGTTTTTCTTTGACTCTTATGTCAATATTTTCTATGGAATCATCTACACCTGAGATTCTCTCTTCTATCCCTGTACTCTGTTAGTGTACTTGCATCTATGACTCCTGATCTCTTTCTTAGGTTTTCTATCTCCAGGGTTGTCTCCCTTTGTGATATCTTTATTGTTTCTATTTCCATCTTTATATCCTGGATGGTTTTGTTCAGTTCCTTCACCTAATTGGTTGTGTTTTCCTGTAATGCTTTAAGGGATTTTTGTGTTTCTTTTTTAAGGGCTTCTACCTGTTTACCTGTGTTCTCTTGTATTTCTTTAAGGGAGTTATTGATGCCCTTCTTAAAGTCCTCTATCATCATCATTAGATGTGATTTTTAAATCAGAATCTTGCTTTTCTGGTGTGTTGGGATTTCCAGGGATCGCTGTGGTGGGAGAACTGGGTTCTGATGATACGAAGCAGCCTTTGTTTCTGTTGCTTATGTTCTCGCCTTTGCCTCTTACCATCTGGTTATCTCTGCTGTTAGCTGGTTTTGCTCTTTCTGACTGTGGCTTGTCCCTCCTGTAAGCCTGTGTGTCAGTACTCTTGGGAGACCAGTTCTCTTAGGGAGGAATTTGGTTATGGTGATCGGTGGTACAGGGTCAGCTGCTGGCACAGTCAGAAACCACAAGGATCCTGTCAGAGCCTGCTCCTCAGTTCCTGTGTCCGAAGGGCTCCGTGCGGGTCCCTCATGGGCCAGGAATTTGAGCAGAAGTGGTGGTCTTACCTATGTTCACAGGTGTGTTGGCACTCCTGAGAGACCAGCTTTCTTTGGGCGATATTTGGGTATGGAGTGCAGTGGCACAGGATCAGCTCCCAGCACAGAAGGAAACTGGAAGGTTCCAGTCACCATATTCATTTTCAAACTGGGTGTATATGCTTGCATTCCCACCAACATAATATATATGCAGAAGACCTAGGTCAGACCTCTATAGGCCTCCTGATCTCTGTGATCCCCCATGAGTCCCAATCAGTTGAGTCTGTGGGCCTAGTTGTTGTGGTAACCCTTACTCTTCTGGTTCCTCTTATCCTTCCTCCCCATCTTCTACAGAACTCCCTGAGCTCTGCCTAATGTTTGGCTGTGGGACTCTGCATCTGCTCCCATCAGTTGACTGATGAAGTCTCTCTGGTCTCTTTAATGGTGGTTTTGATAGGATCTTGTCCCCAAACATTGTTTAGGCAAGGCAAACTGTATGTGAAAGGTTTTGTGGTTAGATTGGTGTCCTTATCAATCCACTTGAGATTTTGCCTGGTTACAGAAGATAGCTTGTTCAGACCCTATGTCCCCTATTACCAGGAGTCTTTGCTAGGGTTACTCTCATAGAATCTATGGAATTTCCATTTCACTAGCCAGCACAATTTTTTTATTGAGCTTGAAAGAACATTTCTCAACTTCATATGGAAAAAAACAAGCAAACAAACAAACAAATAATAAATATGGGATAGCTAAAACAATACTGAACAATAAAAGAACAGCTGGAGGTATCACCATCCCTGATTTCAAGTTGTACTACAGAGCTATAGGAAAAATAAAACCAAAAAACCCACATGGTATTGACATAAAAAGAGAAATGTTGATCAATGGAATAAAATTGAAGACCCAGACATAAATCTACATACCTATACTTTTGATTTTTTAAAAAGAAGCCAAACATGCATAATGGAGGAAAAAGAAAAAGGAAATCATCTTCAACAAATGGTGCTGATCTAATGTACTGGTTTTTTCCTCTGTTGTTCATTTGTTTGTTTGTTGAGTTTATCTTGTATCCAGACAATTCACTGATGATGTTTATCAGCTGTAGGAGTTTCCTGTTAGAATATTTGATGATATATATACTACTAAGATATCATCTGTGAATAGCAATATTCAACTTCTTGCTATCTAATTTGTATCCCTCTGATCTCCTTTAGTTGTCTTATTGTCCTAGCTAGAACTTCAAGTACTATATTGAATAGATATGGGGAGAATGGACAGCCTTGTCTTGTTTCTGATTTTAGTAAAATTGTTTGAGTTTTTCTCCATTTAATTTAATGTTAGCTATAGGCTTATTGTAACTTGCCCTAATTATGATGAGCTATATTCCCTGTGTCTTTACTCTTTCTAAGACATTAACCATGAAGGGGTATTGGATTTTGTCAAAGGCTTTTTCAGCTCCTAATGTGATTAACTTGTAGAGTTTTTACCTTTCAGTTTGTCTATATGGTAGATCACATTGATTGACTTTCATATCAAACCACCCTATCATTCCTTGGATAAAGTCTACTTGATCACAGTGGATGATCTTTTTTATGTGTCCTTGAATTCAACTTATGAATATTTTATTGTGTATTTTCCCCTATGTTCATAAGGTAAAGTATTCTATATTTCTATTTCTTGACCGAATCTTCGTGTGGATTGGACATCGGTATGACTGTGGCTTCATAAAAGTATCAGGCTATGTTCCTTCTGTTTCTATTTTGTGAAATAATTTGAAGAATATTGGTATTATATCTTCTTTGAATGTCTGGTAGCATTCTGCACTGAAAACCATTTGTACCTGGACTTTATTCTTTTAATGGTTGTGAGACTTTTGATGACTGCTTCTATTTCAATGGTGGTTATAAGTGTCTGATCTTGATTTAGCTTTGGTAAGTAGTACTTATGGATAAAAATCATCCATTTCGTTTAGATTTTCCCATTTGGTGGAGTACAGATTTTTAAACTATGTCCTTAATATTCTCTAGATTTCCTCTGTGTCTACTGTTATGTTCCCCCTTTTTAATGAATTTGTATATTCTTTCTCTGTCTTTTTAGTTTGGCCAAGGGTATTTCTATCTTGTTGATTTTCTCAAAGAACTAACTATTCATTTCATTGATTCTTTGTATTGTTTCTATTTTATTGATTTTAGCCCACAATTTGATAATTTCTTGCTGTCTACTTCTCTTGGGTGTGCTTCGTTCTTTTTGCTATATAGCTTTAATGTGTGATATTAACTTGCTAGTTTGAGATCTCTCTAATTTCTTTATGTAGGCACTTAATGCTATGAACTCTCCTCTTAGTACCATTGTACTCTCATTGTAGTCCATAATTTTAGAAATGCTGCGTATGAATTTTCATTGAATTCTATAAAGTCTTAAATCTATTTATTTTCTCTTGACCCATTTTTTATTCAGCAGAGAACTGCCCAGTTTCCATGAGGTTATAAAAGTGTTCTGCTGTTTCTGTTCTTGATATCCATCTTTAGTCCGTGATGGTCTGATAGGATTCGGGGAGTTATTTCAATTTTGTTGTATCTTTTCACACTTGATTTGTGTAAGAGTATGTGATCAGTTTTGGAGAAAGTTCCGTAAGGTGCAGAGAAGAAGGTACATACTTTTATGTTTTGGTGAATTGTTCTGTACACTTCTGTTAGGCCCATTTTGTTCATAATTGTGTGTTAGCTTCAGTATTTCTCTCTGTTTAGTTTTTGTCTAGATGAGCCAATATTAATGTGTGAGACTCAGTGTATGATTTAAGCTTTAGAAATTTCTTTTAACCAATGTGGGTATCCTTGCATTTGGGACATAGATGTTAAGAATAAAAATGTCATCTTGGTGAATTTTTCCATTTTTACTTTGATGAGGATGAAGTTTCCTTCTCATCTCTTTTGATTAACTTTGCTTTGAAATCTTTTTTTTTTTTTTTGTAGATATTCATATGGCTTCACCAGCTTGCTTCTTAGGTCAATTCTCTTTATCCTAGGTAATGTCAATCCTTGATGTTGAGGTGTCTTTCTTGGATGAAGCAGAAAGGGATCTTGTTTTCACACCCATTCTTTTAGTTTATTTGGGAATTGAGACCATTGATATTGAGAGTTATTAATGATCAATGAATATATGTCAATTCCTCTTATTTTGTTGTGATTGTTAGTGTTGTTGTTGCTGCTGCTATTGGTAGTGTGTGTGTGTGTCTGTGCATGCATGCTTTCCTTTTCTTGTTTACTGGTGTTAATGTCTTTCTTTCTTGTGTTTTCACAGGTGTAGTTAACCTTGTTAAGTTGGAGTTTTCCTTCTTGCACCTTTTAAAGTGCTGGATTTGTAGCTGGACATTGTTTAAATTGAATTTATCATGGATTATCTCATTTTTCTCATGTACGGTGATTGAAAGTTTTTCTGGGTGTAATAGTCTGTGCTGACATCTGTGGTTTCTTTGAGTCTGCAGGACCTCTGTCTACACTCTTCCAGCTTGTTGCATTTCTGGTGAGGATCAGGTGTAGTTCTAATCGGTCAGCCTTTATATATTACTTGCACTTTTCCCTTGCAGCTTTTAATATTCTTTCCTTGTTCTGTATGCTTAATGTTTTGATTATTATTTGGTGAGGGGGTTTTCTTTTCTTGTCAAATCTATTTGGTGTTCTGTATGCTTCTTTTGACTTCATAGGAACTTCCTTCTTTAGTTTATAATTTTTTCTATGATTTATGTATGGGCTTTTAAGCTGGATTTTTCTCCTTCCTCTATTCCTATTATTCTTAGGTTTGGTCTTTTTATAGGTTTCCAGATTTCCTGAATGTTTTATGTCAGAAAGATTCTAGATTTGACATTTTCCTTGATTGAATTATCCATTTTTTCTATCATGTCTTCAATGCTTGAGATTCTCTCTTCCATCTCTTATATTCTGTTTGAGGTTTAGATGAAAATAAATGAATACTTCTCCTCCTGGAATTAAAAAGTAAAAATATTCTAGGGATGAAATTTATACTTTTTTGTTTTATCTATATAAAGAGATTATCTAAGGGCCAGGTTCAATTTTTTTTAGTCACTCATTTAGCTATTTAAAAGGAAATTATGAGTTATACTGTTGTTCTTAACCACAGGAAGGTATTTTTCTGAAATTCACTTATCTTCTGAAATAAAAATATGCATAATCAATAGGAATATTTTAAGCTCAGCCTTTAGCATTAGCTTTAAATTGTTATATTTTCTCCAATTCAAACCTAACAACTGGGTATCAGAATTATTATTTTGAACTTCTTTCCTTGAAAATTAGTTTCAAATAGATATAAAAATTAAATCTTCTGTTCTGACTTATGAACTGTCCTGCTTTCACCACAACTGTATGATAACTTCTGGTAGATATAACATAGTAATTGTGTTTAATTGTAAGAGAAGTTTGTTCAGAAATTAATGATTGCATCAATTAATTCATTAATGATGTCCTAGTAGGTTATTTAGGAGTTTAAGTTCTCATGTGAGTGCCGCTAGAAATTATCAGTCATTTAAAAAACTTCTGTTAGTACTCAGTATAGTTGTTGGGCAGTATTAAAACCTGTAGACTTGTTTTTAATTCCCATCACTGTGTTTTCCTAACTCCTGAAGACATATGCAGAGTATATAGTCATATCATAAATCATAAAAATTGCTATTACTTGAGGAATGTACTTTGGTTCTGCAGGTAACCAAACTGCAAGATATTGGATTAAGAAGGGCAAAATCCTGATTGTTATTTGCTTTTTAAATCACAAGCCCTTAAGAGTGTCTCCTCTCCTTTGAAATGTGTTAAAAAGTAACTGATGGCAAAGTCTTTCCTTGATAAGAATTCTATTCCACTGTTCTCATTATTTATTTATTTTCTTTCTGAGACAGGATATCATGTATTAGGTTAGTCTCAAACTCACTATATAACCAAAGATGACAGCAAACTTCTGATCCTCCTGTCTCAGTATCCCAAATGCTGATATTGCAAACATGAGTCACTGTGTCTAGTTTTATATAATGCTGGGGATCAAACTTAAGCCTTTGTGTATGTTATGCAGGTATTCTACCAACTGAGTTGCATCCTCATCTCTCTACTCCATTCTTCAGATCTGTTCAATAGATTCATGGTTAACAGCAAAGGAACACACAAAAACATTCTTGAAGATCTCTCTCTCTCTCTCTCTCTCTCTCTCTCCCTCTCTCTCTTATATCTATCTATCTATCTATTTATCTATCTGTCATTTAACTATTATCTATCTGTCATCTATCATCTATTTGTAGGTTTGTATCCATGTGAATTTGTGCACACACATCTGTATACAGAAGCTAGAAAATGGCATTGGGTATCCCACCACACTCAGGCCACTTCTCTTGAGGTAGGATCTCTTCAACTGAAAGCCAGCAACCCCAGATGATGCTCCTGTCACTAATCCCTTGGAATGTTGATACAGGAATGAAGGGAACCATACTTTGCTGATGATTGCAGAGCAAGCACTCCAACCACTGAACCATCACTCCAGACTCAAAACATTCTTATTTTATTGGATTACTAATTTGCATATTTTTGATCACTGATTATTAGAGTAAGTACAGAGGTTTAATGACATTATCAAATAGATCATGAATTACATATATCTTCTTCAACTTATTACGCTAAGAAAATATATTAAAGTATGGCCAGGATAAATTATTTGGCATTAGGTAAAACAGATCATGTTTGCATTTGATGTAATTAAATTTGAGGGAACAAGTTTTTGTATGCCTATACTAAATTTACTTTTTGCATTTGAACTCAGTGGACTTAGATACTTTAATTTAAAAATACTTCATTGATAAGTGAGAATCATATGTATTCAGAGTATATAATATCATTATATGATGTATATGTATATTGTAGTTGTTACTCTAGTCATTAACTACTTTTTTAAAAGTAGATTTTCTAGATACTATCATTCTTAAGTCACAAGTATGTAATAACATACTTTCATGTTTTTAAAAACCTTTTCCTTGTTTACCTGTTGTGCTCCTATTTTATGCTTTTCTTTTTTGATTTGTTTTGTGTGTGTATTTAGGCAACTCCTTTAATGAAACACTTGCAATAGCATTTCCCCTTGTTTCTATTGCAAGCAAAGTTGTGGTAACTAATTAATGAACATTGTTGTGGCATTTGATTTGATATATAAGTCTCCTAGAACACTGCAGAAAGACACTAATACACCTATCACATATTAAATAGATGATATGCTATCAGTAACTATGAAAAACATAAAGGTGCTAGCTTTTTAAAATTATTATTATTTTGCTTTATTTTTTGAAACAGGGTCTCATTTTTTCTTTGATTGGCCTGAAATTTGCTGTGTGGACCAGATAGGCCTTGAACTCACAGAGTCCCACCTACCCCCTGAGTGAATTGAAGAAAAAAATATGATATATCTTCAGGCTAAAGGGGAATCTCATAGAGGGCAGTTCAAGGTACAAAGCCAAGTCTTAAAAACTGAAAAGAAAAGGAGTTTTCCTAGTTCCTGTCTGTGTGCATACTTCTCTGTGAGTATTTGTTCTCCTTTTTCTTTGTAGACTGATTTTCTATATGCTCTGTGTTTTATTTACATTCTTGAAGACACTTAATTAGTTAATATAATGAAATATAGCTTCCAAAGGCCAGTGCTTTCATCCATACATAGGCATCAATGTATACCTTATAATTATTTTAAAAGGTAAGTTGATAATCACTTGGTGTGATAGAATAATGGGAATAGTTCCCATGATAGGAATTGATCCCATGATCCCATGGGTACCAAAACTTACAAAGATCCGTTAAATGTATGCAGATTTTATGCCTATCATATCCCAATAAAGCTTTAGAAACACAAAATTTGGAAAGTGTAGGGAAATGTTAGCCTGATAGAATAAGACAACAGTTACGTATAAAAGACTTCCAGTAGAACCTACATCCTGCAAGTGACCTCTGATGAGGTGATGAAGCTGAAACATCACACTACATCATGGGACTTGTCTGCAAGATGTAGACAATCCATGTGTGAGATTCATCATTCATACTCACAGTGTTTGGAATATCATCCAAGGGACACACAGAGAGAACGTCAGCTTGAAATGTGTGCATATCCTTGGGAGGTCTGTGCTGTTATAAGTACAGATTCATCTGTAAAGAGAAAAAGGGGAGATACAAGAACACAGTCACTCCCTTTGGGCAGGGTTTCTTGCAGTCCAGGTTGGCCTTGAGCTGGCTATATAGCTGAAAGTGTCCTTAAACCCTTGGTCCTCCTGCCTCTATTTCCTAAGTTCTGGGATTACAAGTATGTACAAACATGCTTTGGAAGAATTGTTTATATATTATTAGAAAAAATATTGTTAGAAAAACTTTTATTCAAAATAATCAGGTCTGGTATATCATTGAAATGTTATTGATACTAAAATAGATTAATATAAGATTTCCATATGTCAAAATCATAAAAAGGAAGAAAAAACCATGAGGAGATGGATGTTAACTGGCTTAGTTGAATATTTCTGCAATGTATGTATAATGCATCCCATTGTACCCTATAAACAAATACCCTATTTTCTGAATTTCAATTGTCTTCACCTTCTGATTGGCTAATTTTGCAGAGCAAATCTTCCATGGCTTTCTAAAAGGAAAAATTTTGATCATATAATTTTATGACCAAAATAAACAAACAAATACATAAATAAGTAAATGAGTGATGAACTAAACCAAACAAAAACTCTTGCAGAAGCGGTAGTGTGTCCCAGTACACCCTTTTGTCCGTACATCTTTACTTGCAAATGTTCTTTGCAGTGAGTCATTGGTGAGGCCTCTGGCTTCTAGTCCACTCTCAATACTGGATCCTCACAGGCACTTCTCTCAGATATCTGGCTGTTGCCCTTTGTCATGGGAATCCTGCAGTTTTGAATCTGTCTCACTGGCCCCTTCATACACTCCAGCAGTTCACTGATGGGGTAGATACTGGAGTGGGACCAACTCAAAGTTCTAGATCTGGGCATGGGTAGTAGGTGAATTGGTAAATCTGCCAACCCTCCCACTCCCATACCACCAAGGGCCAGCTCTCCAGTACTGCCCAGGCTTATTTAGTGCATCTGCCAGCAAGGGGCAAGGTCAGTTCTCCAACGCTCATGCACTCGGGCCAGCTCACCTGTGCTTTTGTCACCAGGGACAGCTCTACTGTGCTACCCAGGCAGGGTGCAAGGCCTGCTCTCCTGAGTGCAGCAGTCAGTGAGGTGCAGGGCAAGCTCTGCACAGCCCTTGGGCATCAACATGGTCCTAGGCTGCAGCCCAAACTAGGCATGGTAGTAACAAGGGCCACACACATCGACAAAGTCCCCTGTTGCTCTATGGATATAGAAGCAGACATGGCCCTCAGCAGCAGCACAGGCCAGGACTTCACCATGGCTTCAGGTGGCAGGGCAGGGTACTGGTATCAGGCTATTCCTTTTCCCCCTTGTGTCTCCAGTTCTGCCTCTCTCCATAATGCTTAAACCATTATAGTTTTCTTTCTTTTCCATCTCTTTACTTCATACTTGTACGTACATTGTAGTGGCTCCTGCTGTGGATGAACCACATGACCGGTGAGCCTCTGGGTGTCTTTCACTTGTTCCCCACTGCATGGCATGGTGGCAAGCAAGCCTCTGGTGTCTTCCATATGAAATCTTTTTATGATCAAGAAAATAATTCAACACATAATTTAAATGAAAAAAATCAAAATGAAAAATCATAAATATCCACAAACAAAAGGCTCAAAATAGTGAGTGAAAATGTGCCTGTTCTCAGTTATTTTTCTACTGCTCTGGTAGAACATCATGACCAAGGCAACTTATACAAGAAAGAGTTTATTTGGGGTTTACAGTTCCAGAAGGGTGAGAAACCATCACCATAGCATGGAGAAGCATTATAGAGCAGCAGACTATGGATGCAGAAACAGATGAGAGCTCACACCTCTAACCCCAAATGAGAAACAGAGAGAATAATATATATCTTCCAGCAAGGACAAACTTTCTAGGCCTCCCCAAACAGGCACCAGGCATTCAAATGCCAGAAGCTCTAGGGGACAATTATCATTCAAATTATTATAATACTGAAAATATATTTTAAGAAAACCAAGGGAGTAGGTATATTTGTACAGACTCTTTTTCTTGTGATTCCTTAAATAATTCAGTAATATACCTACTTTCTGGAGTATTTCTTAGAATTGGACACTAAAAGTAATACAGAATGATTTCAGATACACGGGAGGGTGAGTGGAGGTGATACAGAAATGCCACAACATCATATATAAGGGCTTGCTTATCCTCAGATTCTGATGTTCATGGGGTCTTAGAACCAGTCCCACACAGATACAGAGGGATAATAGTACCAGCCTAGCTTTCAGACTAGAAAAATTATGCTCATTTGTTATTTACAGAAGGAGGTATGTCACTGAAATATAAATGAGAATATATTGAGCTCTAAAGCATTTTTCTGACATAACTGAGAAAAATCTATTTGATATCTCTAAAATATTACTAATTTTTATAAATATTTTGATTTGAGCATATGTTAGTTCATTCTGGACATAACAAAAGTTTTCTTGTCTCTAAAAACTGACATATTTTATTTGTTTCAAAACAATATAATTTATTCAAAAGTTAAGATTATTAATTTAATTTAGGAATCATTTTTCTTTCCTAAATTTATAAACTAAGCCTGATGATTTCAGTTAATTCATAAATAAATAGGATTTAAAATCTTCATTTTCTTCAGCAAATATTTAATTAAGTAGGAAAGCAAATAAGCAATGAATGGTCACATGTACAGTAAGTATAGTAAATTAGAAATAAAATTTTATAAACTCCTTTTATTGTTCTAAAAATAAGTAAACGTCTTTCCAAATAGCACTGTATAACTGAACAATCTCAATTCTGTTTAGCACAAAATATCTTTTCAGAAAAGAATTATGGGTTTCTTATTTTGCATTTTAGAAACTCAAATCCAAAATAGGCTTCAAAAGAATAAATGTACTCTCTAAGGAAAGATGGAGTATTATTGTGTAATTTTAGGAACTAGCACTAAATATGATGAACTTTTTGTAGGTGTTTTGGGTTCAAACTTCAATGTGTGAACTAGGCATTGTAGTACAAGCCTGTAATTCCAGCACGTAAAAGAATGAGGATGGAGAATCATCATGAATTCAGTGCTATTCTGGCAAGAATGTCTTAAAGAAACCAAACCAAAAATAAAACAAAGCTAAAACCAACAATAAAAGAAGATAAAAAGCCTGTGTGTAACTTACTGTGTGTAACTTCCTGATGTAAATGTGTCAGCATGGAAATAACTTTTTTCCTAGAAAAAAATGTATTTTCACTAAGACATGATTTTAGCATATAATAAATCCCCCCTCTCTGTCTGTCTGTCTCCCTCTCTCCATCTCTCCCTCCCAGCTATTCTACTCCTGGGCATATACCCAGAAGATGCTCCAACATGTAATAAGGACACATGCTCCTCTATGTTCATAGCAGCCATATTTATAATAGCCAGAAGCTGAAAACAACCCAGATGTCCCTCCACAGAGGAATGGATACAGAAAATGTGGTACATTTTCACAATGTTATACTACTCAGCTATTAAAAACAATGACTTCATGAAATTCGCAGGCAAATGGATGGAACTTGAAATTATTCTGAGCAAGGTAACTCAGTCACAAAAGAATGAACACGATATGTACTCACTGATAAGTGGTTATTAGCCCAAAATTTCAGAATACCCAAGAGTCACTTCACAGCAACCATAGGGCTTAGTATGAGGTCCCAGATGGAGGACTTGGAGAAGGGACTGAAGAAGCTGAGGGAGTTTGCAGCCCCACGGAGGGAGCAACAGTGTCAACTGGCCTGACCCCTTGATGCTCCCAGAGACTGGATCACCAACCAAAGAATACACATGGAGAGACCCATGGTGCTGGATACATGTGTGGGAGAGGAAGGTCTTGTTAGCCATCAGGGAGAGGAGAGCCCTTGGGCCTGAGGTATAGTAGAGGCCCCAGTATAGTAGAATACCAAGGAGGGAAGAAGAGAGTGGGTGGGTGGGTTGGTCGAGAATACCCCCATAGAGGCAAGGGAGTGGGGAGGGAATGGGGAGGTTCCAAAGGGGAGATCTGGAAAGGGGGAAACATTTGAAATGTAAATGAAGTATCAAAAAAGAAAGAAAGAAAGAAAGAAAGAAAGAAAGAAAGAAAAGAAAGAAAGAAAAGAAAAAAGAAAAGAAATGGAAGCCAGGGCCTTGATCCCACTAAGTTACATGCCTGGCCCTTACTGTTTCAACTTTCTCATAATGTTATGTAAACATCAAGATATTGAAAAAAAGAAGAAAAATGCTTAGTTGGTAAGGCTCCCTTCTCTCTGGATCAAGGACCTCTCTGCTGACCAGGTGAGAGGCTTGTACTCATTAACTCTTAGTAAATCAGAACTAAAAGAAAAGGGAAGAAAGAAATTAATTTACACAGACAACACACATAAAAACATAAACATTCATACACACATATATTCTGTCTGGGCCTGTCACCTTTCTGTCACCTTTCTCAATAGACTCCACAAGTATTTATGCATAGTTATGTAATACACATATGCCTACACCAGTATGTATAGACAAACAGAAATATACATATATACGTTTAGTAGATGGGGCTGAGGCCCAAATACCACACATACACATTTTGATGGATGGATGGATGGATGGATGGATGGAAGGATGGAACAGAGCTCTTCTAAGCCATCACCTTATTTCTTTTCTCTGAAATTATTATAGGCAAAGTTCTTAGAAAATTACCTCAAGGGAAGTTACAGAAGGATGTTGATATTAAGTTCAAAGCAGTGTTTAATTCTGTAAGCTCATTATAAGTTTAAAGCAACAGTTTCACACGGCCTTGCTTTATCAGTGCATACCTGTGGCTTCATCCTTGGATCTGACCTAGAATGAATGTTTTTCCTTGATCAGAAATTTATTCCAAGCCTGTTTCTCTTTTTAGTGTGAGTGTGAAAGCTCATTGCATTCCTTATTAGGCAGCATTTACTTACTATTTAATGAGGTAAGACACATTCTATTCTTGATTCTAACTTTATTATATCTTTCTGGCAAAGCAACTAAAACTGTCTCTTAAAACTTTCTTCGTAAAATTATTTGAATCAAATTATGAATTCTATAAAATCATTATCAGAAAATATGAAATAATCAGTTTGTCTGTATAGCGTTGCAATGTAGTACCATTGCGATGTAGCAACGTAGTACCTCTCCATTGATCTTCAGAAATTCTGCCCAATAGTTTTTTCTAATGAACCATTAGACTATGACAGGAAAGACACAACAATAACAAGAAGCAATCCTGAGAAATCTGAAAGTCCTACAATTCAGAGTTTACTCATCACAGCCATGCAAACACTGTGAACCATCTGCAGAACGTCACTTCTTTTTCTAAGTCTTTCCTAAATGGCTCCTGACACTCTATCACAACCTTTAAGTGTTCTCTTTGATAGCTTCCTTCTTACCCCATTACTTTTATAGGGGAATGGGGAGTATGGGTTATTACAGTAGTCTTCCATGTCCTGTATACTCAATGTGTATCTGCAGTCATTGATACCACTGACAAAATAGCTTCCTCGCTCTTAAAAGTCAGCTGGAGATAAGGCCTTCTTCATGGTTTCTGTTGACAACATAGATCACCAACACAGCCTCCAGCTGCAGTAAGATCATGTACCCACACATGACCCTCAAAGGCAGCTCTGACCATGGATGTCAGCATGGCCCCCAGTGGCAGCACAGCCCACAGACATCAACATGGCCTCAGCCTGCAGCACAGACTACAGTCAGCCACATGGCTTTGGTGGTAACACGGGTCATGGACATCAACACCGATCCCAGCTACAGTAGAACCCTGGACCCAGATATGACCCTCAGTGGCCTCATGAACCACAGTGGTCCTTCAAGAAGGTACAATCCAGAAAGTGAACCGATCCTCATCCTGCCTCTGTCATTGCCCATAGCCAGGGAAATCCCATAGCTGAACAGTGTGTTTACAGGGCTAAGTCTGCATCTATGTAAGCTCCAAGCTGCAGCACACCACCCTGCTGACCACACTAGGCAATGACCTGTTCTACCCTGGACCTCAGCACTCTTGCACACATGTCACCACCATTATGTCTCCAGTTCCACCTGATATTGGTGGTGGTTGCTTCTTGTGAAAGAAGAGTAGATATGATGTGTTTAAGAAAATAGGATTGACAAGCAGTTTTACGGGAGCAGAAATCAGCAGTTTGATTTTAGCGCTTGTGTTCCAAAGCAGAGACAGGGTTCCTTAAGCTGTTTTTTAATTCCTATGTGTTAATAAATTCATTCTATTTTTTTTATTTATTTATTTATTTATTTATTTATTTAATTTATTTATTTAAACACTCATTAGTATTATCTATCCATTCTCAGATTGAGACTCTCAATTTTGTGTTTTCTTCATAGCTCTCCTGGTAAAAAAGATAGAAGCAAAGGGTTAGCTCTGGCTCACTCTTATACATTGAAGCACTTGATATCTTAATTCCATTGGGAGAAGGGCATTTCCCTGAAAGACTTCTTGTTGCAAATAGGCCTTGTTTCTTGTTCTAATGCCTGGAGAGGCCCTAAAGAAATGTGGTTGGAAAAGAAGCCATTTTCCTTTCTCTACCTATCTTTCTAGTTTGCGTACTTCACCCAGGTAACTGACCCAAGGTTTTATGTTGGCATAATAAACAAAGTAACTATTTTATTAGTAAATATATAAAGACATATATTTATAAAAGACTATATTATTTATTGTCAGTTTATTGATGTATTTACGAAAATTTTATCAAATGTCTTAAAATGCTCTCTTTCATCTTAGCTTCTATCTATGCTCTTAGTAAAATAATCAATTGAGTTTTACAACAACAAAAAAATAGAATACCTCACTCTTTCTTCTATGTACTTTCTTAAAGTAAAGCTAGTTTTCTAAGGGTATTTTGTTCTGTTTTGCTTTTGTTTTGAGACAGGGTCTTACTATGTACCATGGATGGACTAGAACTTGCAAAGATCCTCCTACCTCTGCCTCCCAAGTGCTGGGATTGAAGGCGTGTACCACTACATTCAGTTTTCTGAGATGTTTTGTTTTAAGATAAGATCTCATTATGAAGCCTAGCCTTTCGTTAAATTCATGATCCTATATGCTTTACAATAGATTAAGAAAATGGAGAGAGAGAGTTTTACAAAGTTTTTTCATGTCTAGTTGTTTACTGAGCTATTAAAGACATTACAACACTTCAACCCTCCCTTGAAAATATTAATTAGTGACGTGAAACTGAGAAGTCCCACATAGAAAGGTGTGATAGAATTCCTGATCCTGCTGTATTGCTATTTGGGGAAGTGGGTCCTAGAGATTTCAGGCTCTACAGCCAGACCTACAGATCTACAGCTGTCGGCTCTCTGGTTTCTATGCTGCTGGGATATCAGCTTCCACAGCAATGATTTTTTGTCTATTATTCATTGTTGTGTAATATCAACCTTTTTCTATATACTACCTATTTATAGCACTAATCTCCAAGTCTTCAAGGGTAGATTTTATATTTCACTTTCCTGTTTACTCATTTATGATTTAAAACAAAAATTTCAAGGGAAAGAAATGTTAAGGATTAGCAATCATAGAAAAATTCATGGTGAAGTGAAAATTTACTGCATGGCTACTTACATTCATTTTGCCTTTAAACATATACTGTGGGTAATGGGATTTCAATAAAAATGTTTTACATATCAGCAATAATTTTCCCTAGGAATAGTGCTACAAAAGTACTCTGGGTTTAAAAAAAACAAGAGCTACTGAATTTTCTAATATTGAGTTAAGATCATTTCTCTAAATTAAAAGGCCAATGGCAATGTTTATTATAATTATTTAATTGTTGATGATAATTGTTTTAACCCATTTCTTTCTCAAGCTTCATTAAATTAATCTCTTTTTCCTCAACTTGCATCTTGTCAGTACTTCTTCATAGTGAAGAATCACTAATCTTAATTTTAATTCATTTTAATTCATAGCATTTGGAATGATTTTTTTGTTGTTGCTGATGACAGTTGCTATAATTTTGAGACTTGATAACACTATATATCCCTGGTTACATGGAAACATCTTATGCACCCTCCTGACTCTGTCTTTTGAATTGTAGAACTACTATAAACAGGCCTCCATGTCTATGGATTTCTATCCCATGCACTCAACCAACAATGAAATAATCAATGAACACCCAGACAAAAATGTGTCAGAAAAAGTGGTTGCCTTTTCTTATGATCATTCCTTAAAATACAAAATAAGCATTTATATACTTTTCATATTGAGCCATATTGCCTAATATATAATGCAGAAATGATTTAAAGGTCTCCAAAGGATGTGTGTGAGTTGTATACAAGCACTATCCATTTTTATGTAAAGAGCTTGAAAACCTACATATTTTGGTATCTACAAGGAGTCCTAGAATCAATTTCACACATAAACTGAGGAACGACAGAACATTAACTTCTAAATCAAATATTTTGTCTCAAACTAAATTTTCTGAATTATAAAATGACAACACACAAACATGTAAATTATTACGTGTAGAACTTCCAGTTTTATAGGTTAAGAATCCATGTCTGTATGAGAAGGAACTCTCAACATCCTTTGAGTAAAACTAAAGTAGAAAATTCAGCACTTCAACTAAACCATATTAGTATCTAGACTCTTGTGATACTCATTCTCCTTTTAAACTTTTGTACTGGCAATTGTCCTCTTCTTTCTCCTCTTATATTACAAAATAACATTCTTATTGATCTTTGGGAATTTTATCTTATATATCCTACCACATTTCCCAGTCGTTCAATATCCAGCCCCCACAAAGTAGAAAAATAAGTCCAATTTGTTTTGTCCATACACTCACTGGAGCATGGTCAAACCCTCAGTGGCTAGCCTCCTAAATAAAATTGAGTCCTTCTTTCCCTAAGTGCATCTGTACCAGAAGCTATCAACTGTGAAGAGCTACGCCTCAGCATCTCTATTGCCAGTGGCCTGTCACGCATGAAAGGGTCCCAAGGAAAGGCAGCAAAGGGGTATTGAGTCAGTGACAAAGCCAAAGTTTATTTATCTTTGCCAATTCTTTTGTTCAGAACTCTTTCCCATTCTAAGACCAAAAGCCACTGACTTCTGGTAATAAACTTTTTCTGTTAGCAGCATGGAGATTAAGAAGAAAAATGCTGCCGGTTTCCATCTGTGGTGGAAGACCTCTGCCTGGCCACCAGGGCTCCATAGCCAAATAGCACCAGGAGAAAGCTAGCCACCCAGGAGTGTGGAAAAACCAGTGAGAGGAGGTAAGAGGAGTAACACTGCTCAGCGGGACTCGCTCAGAATCCTTAGGACACAGGGAGTGAGGAACAGCAGGGAGGAAAGAACCTTTCAGTTTCCATCTGTGGCAGGAGACCTCTGCCTGGCCACCAGGGCTCCATACCCAAATAGAGCTGGGAGAAAGCTAGCCTCCCAGGAGTGTGGGCAAGCTTGTCTGCTCAGAAGGACCCACCTGGAATACCCAGAACAGACTGAGGAGTGGTCTTCTGGTTTCTTTCAGTGTTTGGAGAGCGGATCCTATGACACAGGAGTCCATACTCGAATAATGCCAGGAGAGAGCTGGTATACTAGGAGTGCCAACACCTTCAAGCACAGGCAAGACCATCACTTCTTTTCAACTTCACTGGACCTAGAGGGACCCTTGCAGAGCTATCAGGACACAGGAAACAAGGGACAGCTGGGGATTAGATCCTTCTTGTTTCTGTCTGCACCCCAGAGCTGACCCTGCACCATAACTCTCCAAACCCAAATTCCTCTCAGAGAGAACTGGTCTCCAAGGAGTGTTGACACCTAGGCTTGCAGGAAAGACAAGCCACAGTCAGAGAGAGTAAGACCAGCTAACACCAGAGATAACCAGATGGCGAAAGGCAAGGGCAAGAACACAAGGAACAGAAACCAAGGCTACTTGGCATCATTAGAACCCAGCTCTCCCACCACAGCAAGCCCTGGATACCCCAACACACCAGAAAAGCAAGACTCAGACTTGAAATCACATCTCCAGAGAATGATAGAAGATTTTAAGAAGGAAATAAATAACTCCCTTAAAGAAATACAAGAGAACATAGGTAAACAACTAGAAGCCCTTAAAGAAGATACACAAAAATACCTTAAAGAATTACAGGAAAACACAATCAAACAGACAAGGAAATGAACAAACCATCCAGGAACAAAAAATAGAAATAGAAACAATAAAGAAATCACAAACAGAGACAACCCTGGAGTTAGAAAACCTAAGAAAGAAATCAAGAGGCATAGATGCAAGCATCACTAACAGAATACAAGAGATGGAAGAGAGAATCTCAGGTGTGGAAGATACCATAGAAAACATGGACACAATAGTAAAAGAAAACACAAAATGCATAAAGCTCCTAACCCAAAACATCCAGGATATCCAGGATAGAATGAAAAGACAGAACCTGAGGATAAATAGGTATAGAAGAGAGTGGGGATTCCCAACTTAAAGGACCAGTAAATATCTTCAACAAAATTATAGAAGAAAATTTCCCTAACTAAAGAAAGAGATGAACATAAATATACAAGAAGCCTAAAGAACGCCAAATAGACTGGACCAGAAAAGAAATTCCTCCCATCACATTATAGTCAAAACACCAAATACACAAAATAAGGAAAGAATATTAAAAGCAGTAAGGGGAAAAGGGCAAGTAACATATAAAGGCAGACCTACCAGAATTACACCAGACTTCTCACCAGAGACCATGAAATCTAGAAGATCCTGGGCAGATCTCATACAGACTCTAAGAGAACACAAATGCCAGGCTGCTATATCCAGCAAAACTCTCCATAATAATAGATGGTGAAACCTAAATATTCTATGACAAGTCCAAATTTGCACAGCATGTTTCCACAAACCCAGCCCTACAAAGAATAATAGATGGAAAATGCCAACTCAAGGAGGGAGACTACACCCAAGAAAAAGCAAGAAAGTAATCTTTCAACAAACTCAAAAGAAGAGAGCCACACAAACATATAAACAACATCGAAAATAACAGGAAGCAACAATCACTACTCTTTAATATCTCTTAACATCAATGGTCTCAACTCCCCAATAAAGACATAGACTGACAGACTGCATAAACAGGACCCAGCATTTTGCTGCATCCAGGAAATGCACCTCTGTGTTAAAGACAAACACTACCTCAGAGTAAAGGACTGGAAAACAATTTTCCAGGCAAATGGCCCCAAGAAACAGGCTGGAGTGGCCATTGTAATATCAGATAAAATCGACTTTCAACCAAAAGTCATCAAAAAAGATAAGGAAGAACACTTTATAGTCACCAAAGGAAAAAATCTACCAAGAACTCTCAATTCTGAACATCTATGCCCTGATTGCAAGGGCTCCCACATTCATAAAAGAAACTTTACTAAAGCTCAAAGCACACATTGTACCTCACACAATAATAGTGGGAGGCTTCAACACCCCACTATCATCAATGGGCAGATCTTGGAAACACAAACTAAGTAGGGACACAGTGAAATTAACAGATGTTATAAACCAAATGGATTTAACAGATATCTATAGAACATTTCATCCTAAATCAAAAGAATATACCTTCTTCTCAGCATCTCATGGTACCTTCTCCAACAAGGGATATATTATACAACAATGAATAATAGACAAAAACCCATTACTGTGGAAGCTGATATCCCAGCAGCATAGGAATCAGAGAGCAGAGAGCTGTAGATCTGTAAGTCTGGCTATAGAGCCTGAAATCTCTAGGACCCACTTCCCCATGTAGCTATACACCCGGGATCAGGAATTCTATCACACTTTTCTATGTGGGACTTTTTAGTTTCATGTCACTAATTAATATTTTCAAGGGAGGGTTGAAGTGTTATAATGTTCTTTAATAGCTCAGTAAATAATTAGACATGAAAAAACTTTGTAAAACTCTCTCTCTCTCTAACTCTCTCTCTCTCTCTCTCTCTCTCTCTCTCTCTCTCTCTCTGTTTTTTCTTTTTTTCTTTTTCTTTTTAGAAGTAATCTAAATGGTTGTCTTAGTTAGGGTGTCTATTGCAGCAATGAAACACAATGACCAAAGTACAACTCAGGGAAAAAATGAGTGTATTTTGTTTATACTTCCACAGAATGCTTTATCATGAAGGAAATCATGACAGGAACTCACACAGGGCAGGAACCTGGAGCAGGAGCTGATAGAGAGGCCATGGAGGGGTGCTGCTTACTAGCTTGCTCCTCATGGCTTGCTTTGTTTGCTTTCTTATAGAACCTAGGACCACTAGCCCAGGAATGGCCTCACTCACAATGGGCTGGGCCCTTCCACATCAATCACTAATTAAGAAAATGCCTCACAGGCTTCTCTACAAGCCCATTCACATAGAAGCATTTCTTTCTTTCTTTTCTTTTTTTTAAATTTTTTTTGATATTTTATTTACATTTCAAATGTTTCCATCTTTCCAGGTCTCCCCTTTGGAACCCCCTATAACCTCCCCCTGCCTCTATGAGGGTATTTCCCCACCCTCCTCCCCCACCTACTCTCGCCTACCCTCCTTGGCATTCCCCTATACTAGGGCATCTAACACCCTCAGGCACAAGGGCCTCTCTTAACCATGATGGATAACAAGGCCCTCCTCTGCCACATATGTGGACAGCACCATGATATGGTGTTCTAGTCTCTGGGAGCATTGGGGGGTCAAGCCAGTTGACATTGTTGCTCCCTCCATGGGACTGCAAACTCCCTCAGCTCCTTCAGTACCTTTTCCAACTCCTTCATCTGGGACCTCATGCTCAGCCCAACAGTTGCTGTGAAGTGAATCTTGGGTATTCTGAACTTTGGGGCTAATATCCACTTATCAGTGAGTACATACCATGTTCATTCTTTTGTGACTGAATTACCTCGCTCAGGATGATATTTTCAAGTTCCATCCATTTGCCTAAGAATTTCATGAAGTCATTGTTTTTAATAGCTGAGTAGTATTCCATTCTGTAAATGTACAACATTTTCTGTATCCATTCATCTGTTGAGGGACATCTGGGTTGCTTCCAGCTTCTGCTATTATAAATATAGTGGAGCATATGTCTTTATTACATGTTGGAGCATCTTCTGGGTATATGCCCAGGAGTGGAATAGCTGGGTCCTCAGGTAGTATTATGATTACTTTTCTGAGGGTCTGCCAAACTGATTTCCAGAGTGGTTGTACCAGCTTGGAATCCCACAAGCAATGAAGGAGTGTTCCTCTTTCTCCACATCCTTGCCAGCATCTGTTGTCACCTGAGTTTGTGATCTTAGCCATTCTGCTGGTGTGAGGTGGACTCTCAGGGTTGTTTTGATTTCCATTTCCTTGATGACTAAGGATGTTGAACATTTCTTTTCTTTTCTTTTCTTTTCTTTCTTTCTTTCTTGTTTGTTTTTTTGAGACAGGGTTTCTCCGTGTAGCCCTGGCTGTCCTGGAACTCACTCTGTAGACCAGGCTGGCCTCAAACTCAGAAATCCACCTGCCTCTGCCTCCCAAGTGCTAGGATTAAAGGTGTGCACCACCACTGCCCAGCCCGAACATTTCTTTAGAAGCATTTCTTAATTGAGATGTTCTTTTCTCAGATGACTTTAGATTGTGTCAAGTTGACATAAAGGTATCTAGCCCAGTGATGTATTTCAAGGACATGGCCACCATGTCTTTGTAGGGTATGGGTGTCTGAGTTTGGTGAGCTATGCCTCTAAATCTGTCATTTTTCCCAATTAAATACGATTCTTCTTCAGTTTGCCATTTCAGTGAGCCTACACTTAGATTTCTTACTTACCAAAGACTTTAACACAGTATAACTGCCTATGTTTGATAAGGTTTGGGGGAGCTGTCTTTGACTAAGGCTGATACAATCCTACCCTGATTGGAAATGAAGCTGGCCCATACTTAGCCCCCAAATGTCATGGGGCTCTGTCTTCTTGTATGTCATGGATCAGGTTTTAAGAACCTCTTATCTATAGAAACCATATTTTTCCCCTAAACTATGCTTCCTTGTACAGGATGAGGCAAGTCTTCAACCACAGTTCCTTAGCAGTCTTTCCAGAGGGTCAGCCTGTTTCTATATTTCTATATATCAAAGCCCCAACTTAAAGTTTCTACATTTAACAACCAGATTCTTAGCTCCCTTCTCTTACATTCTACTTTCCCTTGTGGGTTTCATAGTTATTTATAATTTTATTGCTATATTTGCATAGAACAGAAATAAATGTGTGTGTTCAAACTGTTATATTTAGCAGACTAGATGTTTTTCCTGTCATGAATCCCAAGCAAATGTTCCAATGATGCCTTTTCTGGCTATAACAAATGTGTACTATGTGGGTGATTGTGTACCTTACTTAAAAACAAACTACATTTCTGGAAGTGATAAAAAAGGGATTTAAAATTTACTCAGTGTTTAGTAACAATACTCCTGATGTTTTAATATAATTTTGTAATATAACAGAATAATATGAGCTATACATTGTTGGTTCACATGAGCTGTATTTTATATATGTCTTAGAGGAAAGGTAACTTAGTTTTTACCTATAGAAAAACTCCAGTCACCAAATTCTATTCCCTAAGGTATTTCTTCAAGAGAAAGGGATTTTTCAGGGCTTCACTGTCTTTGATGTGAGATTTTTCAGGTCCATGGTTGTATAGAAAAGTATTTAAGAAATTTAAAAAGAAAACTTTAATATTATTATATAAACGATTTTGAGAACTTCCACTAAAATTACTAAATATTTGAAAACACAAAGACTGTTTTGAATGTATACAAGAAGACATTGCCTGGAAATAGAATGTAACAGCCAGAGAATAAATATGCCTTAGTCAAACAGCTTTACTTAGATGATGCCAAGGTGAAAGAAAATCATACTACAGTTTTCTCCCTCCCCTTTTTATTAACTTGTCTGTACGCATGTATACACATGTGCATGTGTATGCGTGTGCATCCTTGTACACATACATGTGTGTGTGTAGGCACATGTGTACAGTGCACAGGTCTGAGCATACACAGAGGTCAGAGGAAGACATTGAATATATCCTGCTCAATCACACCCTTGAGAAAGGAACTCTGAGCCTGAGCCTGGAGCTAGACCTGTGGCTAGCAAGCTCCAGTAATACTCCAGGCTCTGTATACACCCTCCCTGTTGTGGTAACATGTCAGTGACAATGCCTCCCCCCTTTTTAAGATGTATAAGTGTTTTGCCTGTATGTACCACATGCATGCCTGGTGCCTGAGGAGGTTGGGAGAGGTTGTAATCTACCCAATGTAGATACTCAGAACTGAATCTAGATCCTCTGAAAGAGAAGCAGATGCTCGTAATTACTGAGCCTTTATTCTTGTCCTGTCACATACTTATTTTTACTCGGGCTGTGGGAATTTGAACTCAGGTCCTCATGATTGTGTAGCAAGCACTCTTGACCTTCTTTTAGATCAGTAGTACTATTTTTTATCAAGGCAAATATCGATGAGCTAAAGGAATTGTATTAGTGTGTTTATTATTGTTTTTGTTCAGGTCTTAGTTTATAAAGCCATATTGATGAGACTGAATGGGTGTAGCTTCTTCGGAGACACAACGCCAAGCAAATTTCTCCCGCTCTCACAATGATCTTTGAGTTTTGGGTGCAAGAATTGTGTTCTATATGTATAGATGTATAGGTATGGCCAAGCAAATATTCTTACTGGAGGAATCATTTGATACTACTTATCTAATTATTTGAATACACATTCTCCTTTCATGGTACATGTCTCCTTTACCAACTGTAAGCTACTAAGAATAGTAGTCTTGTCTTACCTATCTCATTGTTCATTTCACTGTCCATAGTAAAAATCTTGCTCAAAACAGAAAATATATGCCTATTTCATTAGCAGATGAGCAGTGAGTGAGCTGATGGTAGTGTCCAGTGACTTTGGAGGAAAACACAGACTGTGCTTACTTCAACTCTTTTCCTCTTGATTCTTAAGTGTGGCTGTTGGTTGTACAAGATGCGAGATGCTGTTCCAAGCTCTTTCTGGTTCTGTGGGGATAACTTAGCAGCTGTGCAAGGGACTGCATCTGTAGAGGACAACTCACTGGTGAAACAGAAGCAGCAATGTGCCACCCCCTTCTATCACACTCTCAAACCTTTGAGAAACTCAAAATTTTATCTTTGCTCTCTAGCTCCTATTGTCTAACTCTCTGAGAATTTTGATCATGGATGGGAACAAGGAATATTATTAATGCCTAGTTAGCCACTTGTAAAAGGCAACTTTAAATAATGAGAGAACTAATAGACATCTATAAAAATTAACAGTGCGTGAAATCTTAAAAAGGAAAGTAAGCCTTTTCCCTCATTCCTCTTTCCTGGACACAATTTTTACATTTCAGAGACAACCAAATTCAAATGTTCTATTTAGCAGTTTTCTTGTAAATACAGTACAACTCTGCCATTGTTAAATTATGATTCATAGCCAGAATTTGTTGAACTTTTACTATGATGTGTGGGGATTTATTGCTTTATGCCATCTCTGTACTATGATTCTCTCTCTCTCTCTCTCTCTCACACACACACACACACACTCACACACACATAGAGCTGACAATTTCAGGCAAAGGAGATTTTACATCAACTGTAAGATATACAGATATGAATATGTGTTGCTTGGTGTATAATTACTCATTGTGCTTTGTAGACATTCTTAAATATATTAGAAAAATGTATACAACTTTAAGCTCAAAATTTCCATTGTAAATGTTATGAGTATTTTCTGTTATCAGACAATTTGAGTGAATGACATTAACAGCATATAGATATGCCATCATCCATTTAACTTGAAACTTATTGCAACTTCAGTAGTAATTTCAGTAACTTTCCATGTTTCTAATTCTATGAATAATCAGTCTATAAATATAAAAACAGCAAACTATCAACTAGTCCCTGCTCCTTGTGAAGCCCAATAGATATAGTCACTGAGTCGAAAACTCTTGATACACATTGTCAATTTCTTTTCCTGGAAGATACTTTTCAAAAATACTCCTAATATTATTTTAAAAGAATAATCATTTAAAAAGTCATAAGGAAACATATTATTATCTATGTACCACAATCTACATATAACACATATGTGTTTATGTATACACACACATGTATAGATTAAATGAAATTTTTTCCATTTCGTTGACAATGTTTCCTCCAAGAGCTATTGACTATCTAACACCAACCCTAACATTAGTTATGAGCAGACCACCTCTTTTGCCTTGTTAGTTAGGGTTATTTAAGAGATACCTGAAACATTACAGGCTATTTCTATTTCCCTTGCTTCTTCTTCCTAGCTCTCAGAGGTGAAAGTTTAAGTCTTGTTGCAAAAAACATCACACACTATGTACACAGGATTTAAAGGATCTAGATCTGACCTGAAATCTTTCTCCCTGAAGACTAGTTTTCATGATACCAGAAGGCTCCATGAAAGCTTCCGAGGAAGAAAAGCAACCAACAGTCCTTTCCAGCTATGACATTTTTGAACCACAACAAACAGCATGGAGTAATAACTGCAAGGGTATATAGTCATGGCACATATACCTTGGCAGTAACAAACAGACCTCTAATTAGAATTAAGGTAAGGTCAACAAGAGGAAAATCATGCCTTGTAATGGAGACACAACCATATCTCTAGAGCCAGTCAAGTCATGAATCTTGAAAGAGAACCTACAACTGCCACTTTACAAAGCCAGAATTATTTCTGACTGTATTCTAAATATTTATCTTTATATCTACAGATGAGTTTAGTCCTCACCCCTCATCAAAGACACTTCTCTTTCCAACAGATGGGAACCATTACAGAAAACCACTAGCAGTCAAAATGCAGAGAATACAAGATGATGTGGTACCTAGTTCCCTGTGACATAATCCTTGTACCTAAAGCTCAGGGATCATTGTGGGTTGAGGGATTGTGAGAGCCAGAGAAAGTTTTCTGTGAGATTGTGTCCTCTAAAAAATGTCAGAGAAGCTACACCCATGCAGTCTTATCAACAAAGATTACAAAATAATACCTGAACAACTATAATACCAATAGACTCACTGATACAATATGACATCTCAGCATTGAACAGAGAAGTACAAACAACTAAGAAAGTAGAGAAATAGTCTTTGCTCCCCATTTCTTTAACCAACGCCAAGTGGATGTCTCTGAAATCATTTACACAAAAATAACATTAAATGAACTGAGCAGGTTATAGTTATATAATCAGTAATAGTCATATATGACCAAGCCAGCTCAGTGAGTCAATGGGTTCTCGAGGAGGGAGTGAGAATTAAAAAGAAAAAGATATTTAGACAACCCTGTAGAATGATCCCAACCTGTTCTTAGGCTGAAATGGGTTTATTTGTTTCCAGTCTGCTTTAAATGTACCATTTTAAGTACATGCAAAAGCAAGGCAATAAACACAAATAGTCAAGGAACAAACAAGGCAATAAACCAAGTCCCATGAGTACTGTTTCTAGGGTCTTATCAGGATGACCAAGATACCTGAGCCTACTTCCCTATCCAAGCCCAAAGTCAAATTCTTGCCTGAAGCCTACTTTTTTGTTCTAGCCCAAAGTCAGATTCCAGCCTGAGCTTACTTCCATGCATATTCATATGTACAAATGAGAACAATTAAAGAAAAAGAGACCGAAAATTTCAGAAAGAGCAAAATGCAGGGTACTACCTGGAAGGGGCTGGAAGGAAGAAAGGGAAGGGAGAAATGATGTAATTCCATTATAACTTCAAACAAACTATTTTTTAAAAGCATTATGTGGTAAGACTAATCATTTAATTGTAAATGAGGCCTAAATATGTATAGGCTCTAAAATGTTGCCAGTCTTGTAGTCTTAAAGTGCTTTTCTGTGTCATCATTCACACATACACACATATATATGCACACACACATTTTATACATACATATATAAGATCCTTAAACTAAGAGATCTGCCTGCTTTTGCCTCCTGAGTGCCAGGATTAAAAGTGTGTGCCATCATGTCCCATACCACACCCCACATTTTAAGACAGGGTCTTGCCATGTAGCTCAGTCCTGTGGTTCTAATATAAAATGTCCCCCATATGCTCACATATTGGAACACTTGGTCACTAGGTGACTCTACTGTTTGAGAAGGTTACAGATCCTTGTTTGTAAGGTTCTTGTTAAAGCCTTGTTGGAGGAAGCAACTGGGTGTGGGTTTTGGGTTTTCATAGCCTGGTCCTACATCTTGTTCACTCTCTACTTTCTGTATGGATGAAATGTGGTCATCAAGATTCCTGCTCTCACTGCCATGCCTTCTCTCTGCCTGCTGCCCTGTCTTTTCTACTCCAGTGGGTTCTTCCCCTTTGGGGGCAGATAACATAAATAAACCATTTCTCCCCTAAGTAGCTTTCTGTGATGATATTTTCTCTCAACAGTACAAAAGAAACTAATTGGAGGCTGGGAGACCTCCATTTTGTGATTTTCCTGCCTTAATTTCCCAAGTGCTAGCATTTATATGCCTGTCTTAGTTTAAGTTTTGTTGACCTTACAAATGACTTTAAATATGACTTAAGAATTTTCACAGATATTCATTACTTATCTTCCTGCAATGTTATTTCTTTCTTTTTACAACACAGTTATATCATTCATGGGAAATCCCCCCTTCCCTACCTTTTCAAAACAGGATTTCTCTGTGTAGTCTTTGCTTTACTGGAACTTACTATGTAGACCAGGCTAGCCTCATACTCACAGAGATCTGACTGCCTCTGCCTTCTGGGTGCTGGGGCATGCTCTACCACTGCCTGGCCATTCTTCTGAAAGTTAAAAAAAAAAAAGATTTATCTTTATTTTATGTGAATGTTTTACCTGGATGTATGTGTGACACATGCATACAATGTTCTTGGAGGCCAGAAGAAGATGTTAGTTCCCCTGGAACAGGGTGCTGGGAACTGAACCTTGTCCTCTGCAAGAGCAGTAAGTGTTCTTAAGCACTGAGCCATCTCTCACTCCCTTACTCATAAAGTTTTAACCATTCAAACAAATACTTTGCTTTTCTTTTCCATTTACTCATTTTTGGTGATTTTTTTTTCATTAAAAGTATCTCAAAGGAAAGAAATTACAAAGATTAGCAATGCTATTAAAATTCAGAGTGAAGTGAAAATTACCTGCATGACTGCCTGCATTTATTTTGCCTCTAAATATATGCTGTGGGTAATGGGATTTTAGTAAAACATTTTATTATAACAATAACTCTCTTTAGTAGTAATGCTGCAAGAGTAGCTTAGGAAAAATTATAGGTACTGTATTCCCTGAAGATTTGTACACTGTTTGACATAATTTTGATAAATTAAAAGGTCATGGCAATGTTTAGTCTACTTACACATTTGGTGATTAATGATCATTGTTTTAAATGACTTCACTCTCCTCTTTATCTAATCTCATTTTGAATGGTGGGCTATGTGTGGTATTATGTGATTGAAAAACAATAAAATGAAACAAAAATCCAAATTATGATCTTCCCTTGAATAAATTATCCAGTTCACAATATTTGTACTGGAAAAATTGTGATCTCATACTGGGAATATGTGGCCGAGATTTCTAGGTATCCACCAACATTCATTCTCACTTTCTTCTCTTTCTTATAAAGATTCCTACTTTTCCTTATCCAGGACTACATCCGTTCATGTACGCTACTCTATTTCAGCTATAAGTACATGTGTTCATGTATCTGCATATTAACCAACAAGATTTAAACAGAAGTATCATATGTCTCTTTCTGATGATGCCTTTTCTGGTTTGCTTTGGCTGAGTTGCAGATGCAGAGTCATGGAACCTGGAGGAGCAAACCTGGATCCAAGGGCAAAAACTCCTCAGTGGTGATGGGCAGGCTGTCATAGTAGTCTGGGACTGACTCTATCTGGACCCACACACAAAACATAAATAAATGTCTGTCTTTCTTAAACTACTATTTTTTGCCCCTTCTCTTGATTTTAATAAGCAGCCTAGATCAAAACCATAAAATAATAAAAGATGTGGGTAAAACCAAGTCTAAAAGTACATGCTAGGGGGTGGCAAGATGGCTCAGTGGTTAAGAGACCACAATCACAAGGATTGAATTTTGGGATCTTAGCACAAACTTAATAGGCTAGGGGATCGATACATGTCTGTAACCAGATTTGAGTGCTGTCTGAGATAGGAGTTCACTGTGGCTTGCTGGCTTCTAATCTAGCCAAGAAGACACTGGGTATGCAGTAGAAATGTTGCTTTTACCTACCTTGGAGTTATCAATGTACAAACAAAGGGAAACAAAGAACTCAGGTCTAAGAAGGCTGACTATGGGGGCTAGCAATATGGCCTCCAACTTCTGGGTGGAACCCTGCCTCAAGGGTATAGGATGAGACTGATAGGAAGAGGGCCCTGGTACTCTTCTGGCCTTTGTGCCCAAGTGTCTGTATACCCACATACAAATATACAAACATATAAATAAATTGATAAATCTTAAAATATTCAAATGCAGTTGGTAGGTAAAGTTGCATGCTGCCAAACCTTGGTGACCTTTGTTTGATTTCCAGGCCTACTTTGTAGAAAGAGGGAACTGGGTTTTGAAATCATTCTTCCATGTGGTATGCTCCTGTACACACACATAAATAAATACAAGGATAAAAAGCGTGAAAACATTTTTAAGTCAGGCGGAATGCCTGGTGCATGCCTTTAACCCCAGGATTCAGCTGATGCCCCTACGAGAGTCTCCCCCAATAGTATACATTTCTAACCCTTACAAATCATAAGAACTGTTATTTAGTGGAGATGATGTTTCTTGAGATTTACCTAAATGTTCACTTCCCACGAGTGTTGTGTCTGAGGCCTCCTTTTGATCTATTGTTCATCCTACTTGATATATACCTTAGCACAGTTCTCACTTTATGCCATTCTGTTTTCCTGTAGAAGGCATTTGAAACGTGAGAGGTTACAGCAATTGCTGGCATCTACAGTGTAGAATAGGGATACTGAGCCTCTTCAGGGGCTGAAGAGATGGCTCAGTGGTTAAGACTACTGACTACTTCCAGAGGACCTGGGTTCCATTCTCAGCACCCACATGGCAGCTCCCAACTGTTTGTAACTGCAGTATCTGATACCCTCACACAGACACACATGCAGGCAAAACACAAATGCATATAAAAATAAATACATTGTTTTTTTTAAACCTAAGCATCTTCAGATACACACAGGGCAATCTTGCCTACTCAAAGGAGTGTTCTGTTTCCTAAATGATTTTTCTGTGACACTCCAGGCAGACTTAGGACCCCATCAATATTAAGGATGTACTCTCCCACTGAGCTAAAGCCACAGCCTCTTTTGCATTCCATTTAATAGTTCTGCTGGTCATTCATACAGATTAAAACGATCCATTTTAATAACTGAATGGATATAACTGAATCCAAGTGCTAATACATTTATATGAAAATACAGTTGTCACAACTATACTAAAAATTTCAGGGATAAAAAAATATATAAATTATGAGAAATGCTTATTTTCTTATGTTCTGAATTTTACCAAGTACCTTTATTTAGTATGCCAGAAAAAGTCATATCACAATAGGTTCATTTTTAAATTTAGATTTCATTGGTTGTATTTTTCCTTTTTCCAACTATATATTGACAAATTATGGTGCCATATAATCAAAGGATATAAAGTGATACTATCAGTTTTGAGGGACTTAGAATGACTAATTCAAGCTAAGTTACCTGTTTATCACCCTAATATTTGGCTTTTTGTGGTGACAATCAGTTTTATTCTTAGCCATGCTGAAATGGACAACACTTAATTAATAGCCGTATTTATCACACTGTTCAATAAAGCAGTGTTATTATTTTGTTACTGTATTAATAAAGTAAGAGGAGACGTGAGTTGTACTCCCTCTTGATTCTAGAGGTCTCTTTTCATAGTCACCTTACTCTCTCTACTTTGGACTTCTGTTCTGGTGTGGCAGAATGGGGAGCACCTGGTGGAGCAAAACTGTTAATGTCATGGGAGCTGTGGGGCAAAGAAAGAGACAGGAAGAGGCCAGGGCTTTGAAACACCCTGTATGTGCAGACCTCCATGAATATCCTAGTTAGACCTAACTGTCAACCTGACATAGCCTGAATCTGAAGAGGAAGCCTTGATTGAGGAATTTCCTAGCTTAGATTGGCTTGTGGGTTTTATGTGATGGATCATGTTGATTATTAATGGATTTAGGAGGACCCAGACCATTATGGGCAGCACCGTTCCTAGGCAGGTGGTCCCATGCTAAATAAGAAAGCTAAGTAAGAAACCTGCATCCTTCCATGGCTCCTGTCTCCATGGTTTTGTTGTGATGTCCTTTAATGATAGTTTGTATCCTTAAAGTATAAACCTGATAAACACTTTCCCCCTCAAGTTGATCGTGGTCAGAATTTTCTCACAGCAAAGACTTAAAGTAGAATAAGAGATAGATCTCCACACTAGGCTACAGTTCCTAAAGATTTCCCCACCTTTCAAGAACTCCATGAGCTGAGGAGCCAGCCTTTATGTGTGGGCCTTTGGGTGACATTCTGAAACAATAAGAGTTCACTAGTGTTGCCTGAGTCCTCTCTTCTCCTTGGGGGCAGTGGGTGAGAAGGCAGGTAAATCAATGGCTCAGACTCTGGGAGCAGGTGAGAATGGGCAGCAAACTCGTTTATTAATTCTTCGGAGTGTCCTTTATACCTTCCACCTGCGTCCCATTGGTCCCAAGCAAGTGTGTCCTCCAAGTGGCAGTTCCCTATTGGCTGTCATTGTCTGCACGACCAATATCTAGGCTCTCATGGAGGCTTCAGTTTGTCCCTCATGTGGAAGTTACCTCCATGGCTATGTGGCCCCACTGGCTGTTTACTGATGTTTATGTGGAAGCAACCACCACCTTGTCACTGAGGCCTGCTGTTCCTCCTACACAGTAGTGATTATTTCGAGTTGCAAACACAACCCATTCTGTGTTCGTATGAATATTTATCTGTCTCACTGCTGGTGATTCCGTGCATACGTGCATTCATGTATACATATGTACTGAGTTTACAGCATGACCTACTAATAAGGTTCTGTACCTTTGCTACCAAGTTGCTTTTATTTATTATTTATTTATTTATTTTGGTTTTTTTGAGACAGGGTTTCTCTGTGTAGCCCTGGCTGTCCTGGAACTCACTCTGTAGACCAGGCTGGCCTCGAACTCAGATATCTGCCTGCCTCTGCCTTCCGTGGGATTAAAGGCGTGCACATCCACTGCCTGGCTCCCAAATTGTTTTTATTAACTAAGGCAATAGGTGACATAATTTATGAGATTAAGAACATGTTTTAAGATTTCCCACACTTGGTTGCAGAACATTAGGAAGGAATCACACTGAATCTACGCTGGAAGGTTCCTCTCTGCTAGCTAGCTTTCATAGTGCCAAACGAAGCTATGTGAGCTGCCGAGGGGGAAAAAAAATCAACAGGCCTACCCAGCTGTGGGTCTGATGAACCACTCTGACCTTCCTAGTAAGATATGCCCATGGGTGGAGTAATGGCATTAAAGTTATGGGGGGGGGGCACAAGATGTTTTCTGATTGGATTTGAAGTCAGCTTTATGGAGAGAACTCATGCCTGCTATTGTAAACCTGGTAAGAACACCTGTAGGTGACAAAGTCATAAGCTATAGCTTGGAACCTATTATTATCATTTGGCTAAGTGGACATATGGAGCCATCTTATGGACACTTAGGTTCCTACTCACAGATCAGTGCTGCTGTCAGCCTTTCTCAGAGAAACATCTTTCTATACTATACATCATTTAATGCAAAGGCTCACAAATGGTTAATGTGGAGTCTTTGGCCTTAAATGGGACATCTGTGTGATTTCCTGCTCTATGGCTCAGGGAACAACTTAGAAGATGGTGGCATGGCAGCTGGAGGTTGGATATTTCTTCAAGACAATGTCTTCTGAACATGGGATACCCACTATTTTCAGGAACTCACTGAAGCTATGGCTATTTGCATATAACCTGCTCAAAACTGGACTTGGCTGATTTCATCCTGCATGGGGCAGGAGTTCATGAGACTCTACCCCTTACTCAGGGTTTATGAGCTGTAAATGGATGCTGAAGGCGGTGGTATGATTTCCTTCAGTGGTGTTGCCATTGATACATTACTCATATTTCAGTAAACAATCCCTCTCCAAAGTTGCTAAAACAAGCAACTGAGTGGATCAATAGAAAAATCAAAAGCCATCAGAACAGGAGGAAGTATGCTCAGAGAAGGGTTTCTCCTTAACAAAGTTCAACAAAGGGTGTAGATAAGAAAAGGGAATGGCCAGGCAGTGGTGGCACATGCCTTTAATCCCAGCACTTGGGAGGCAGAGGCAGGCGGATTTCTGAGTTCGAGGCCAGCCTGGTCTACAGAGTGAGTTCCAGGACAACCATGGCTACACAGTGAAACCCTGTCTCGAAAAACCAAAAAAAAAAAAAAAAAAAAAAAAAGGGAATGGTGTGTGTGTGTGTGAAACTCAGTATTCACATGTATGAAATTGTCAAATAATAATAATAAAAAGCCCAAACCTAATTTTTATACTAAAAAGCAAACATAGACTCTATTTTCTGAATAAATATACTGCCATTTCTGGAGGGAAATATTCGTTTTCCTGGAAACACTGGCATAGGCAGGGGGATTACTGAATCTGGCTAAACTGAGAAGTGTATCTGGTGTGAGGGTAGACTATGTGGCTGGATTCGGGAAGTTTATTGACATCAAGCCATTCGTCAGTTGTTTGGCATCCGTAGCTATTGGCATCTGAATATTGTACATTTGCAAGCCCTCCTGCATTACACGTCCAATTGTTCTATTTCTTTTTAAACTCCTTACTGGATTATAAACAAAATCTTAGGTTTCCACCGCAAGTAACACCACCATTCCTTTCTTTTATACAAATACATTTTTGTTTTATGTTTTTTTTTAATTCCATATTTGTACAATGTATTAGACTATATTCTCCTCTACTATTCCACCTCCACACTCCCTTCTTTTTAAAAAGTTGATTTTTAAATTTATTTTATGTGTATAGTGTTTGCATGCCCGCGTGTCTGCGACCCACAGATGTGCAGTGCTACAGAGGCTGGAAGAGGGCGTCAGATCTCACGCAACTGGACGTAATTACAGAAGGTTATGAGTCACCATGTTGATGCTGGAAATTGAACCTGGGTCCTCTGGAAAAGTAACCAGTGTTCTTAACCACTAACCCAAAATCCCCAAACAAAACAGAATTGGCTTTTGCTGCCTATATCTTCTTGGATGTTGGGCCATCCACTGGAGCATGTCTACACCCTTAAAGACCAATATCTCTTCAGCTCCCAGAAGCCAGTTGTCCATAGCTCTTTTAGCTAGGGATGAGGGTTCAAGAGCTCCTTCCAGTCTGCCATGTGGCATTTCCTTAGTAAGATACATAACTGCCCTGTAGTGAGCTCTTAGTTTCTTTTCTGTTAAGGAGTGCTGCGGTCCTCATAGGCAGGCAAGTTGTGATAGCTGCTCTATGAACACGGGTTTTCCATATTTCAATACCACCCAATCTCCAGTTGATATTTCAGTTTGGCTTCCTTTGCCTGCTTTTATTAACTGCCTCTCCCCATTCTGTCCCCGCCCTCCTTCTGCAGGTGAAGGCTTGGATCAGCGCCACACTCCTCCTGGATTCACCCCTCCCTGGGAGTGTCAGCGAGCTGACGTCAGACGCAGCCGGGGCGTTTCCCGTTAGGCCCGCCCAGCAGATCTTCAGGCGCCTGTTGTTCCTGTCGAGGGCTGTCCGAGTTCTGCTGGTACTAACGAACGCCAAGCATCCAACGCCGTCCTCAACCAGCTTCCAGTCTCCAAACCCAGAGCCCAGTCTTCCAGCACGACGCCACTCATCCGCGGCCCCGCCCCCGGGCTCTAGCTGTGGTTTCCTAGGGAACGACGCTGAGCGTCGGCGGCGATTGGGCCGGGTCGCGCGTGCGCAGTGCGCTATGTTGGTGGCGACGCCGCGGTGGTTGCGGAGATTTGACTGCTGCACGGCATGGCCCATTTCTCCAGCGAGGATGAGGTGATGCTACAGGCGATGCTCCGGCAGCTGTTTCAGAGCGTGAAGGAGAAAATCACCGGAGCTCCCTCCTTGGAGTGCGCAGAGGAGATCCTCTTGCGGCTGGAGGAAACTGACGAAAATTTTCACAAGTAAAATCGAGTTTCTAAGTTTTTCAGCAAACAAACCACTAGTCCAGGAATGCTGAAAATGATTTGGATAGAGATTTATTTGATTGTTTTGCTAAAATAGCTGATTGTTGGTTCAGTTTTTTTTTCTTTCATTTGTCCCAATGCTGACTTTATTATTTTTTTTCAAAGTGATTTTTGTAGAGCCTCTTCTGTATGTTCTCTTCTGTCAAAGCAGTTTAAGAACATCGGTTGTAAATTATTCCGTTCTTTAAAGAACAATCTTAACACTTAAAGGAATTCCTTTCACATTACTTAAAAGTAACCCCCCCCCCCCCGGCGCCCCCAGATCCTTATTTGTGTTTTTGTTGATCTGTTACTTCACTGCCTGCTGTAGGAAGCCACTCAACAGGGCAAGGGCCTCCCGTACTGAAGCAGGTCTGGGTGCCAGTGAAGGGGTAGGGCGCCCATGCAAATGCCCTAGACCCATTGAAAGCAGGTTGCCCAGCTTGAGGAGCACGGAGAAAGGAAGTGGTTAGGTGCCACACGCGCTCCTTGGACCATAAAGATCCTTAAGGATCTATGCGTTTCTTTGGATAATGAATTAAGCCTCTCAGCTTCAAAGTCTACCTCCAGGCACCTGATAGTTGTAGCCTTTTAAAATCCAGTGTTTGCCTCTCACAGATATGTTGCTTTTGTTTGTTTATTGACTCGGTCAGTCAGGTGCTGGGGATGGAACGCTAGCTTCATGCCTGATAGGCAGTTTCTGTTGCTTTTATTGACTTTTGGATATTCCCCAAGTTCAGTTTTTAGAAATGGGCATTAAGGGACCCTTCAGTCCTTTAACATTCTATGTAAAAGGTTATGTTTACTTGCGGTTATATGGTGGTGTTCTTTACAGTTTCCTCAGGTTCTCAAGGGAATCTTAGAAGATGTACAAAGAATCACTGTAGAGTTTCTAATTTAATAGTCAGGATTTTTGAGACCTGCTTGCTGTGCTGTCCAGGCTAGCCTAGAAATGACTATTGAATTTCAACATCCCAAGTGGTGGAAGCATGTGTCACCACCACGTCCAGCTTGATTGTTTAAATTTATGATTATGTTTATGGTTTCCTTTGGTTTTGCTTATTTCAATATTAAGTTAATGCTGATCACAATGATTGGATGAAACTCTTGTTTAGACATACTTGCGGTCAGGTTTTTTTTTTTTTTTTTGGTCATAGGGTCATTATTTTAAAAGCACAATATAGAAATTTTGGCAACTTCTCACATAAAGTGTATTTATTACACATTCGTTTGTTTGTTTTTATGACATGATCTCGCTATATAGCTTTGATTGACCTGAAACTTGCTATGAAGACAAGGCTGGCCTCAAACTCACAGAGGCCCACTTGTCTCTGCCTCTGGGGTGCTGGGATGACAGGTGCATATCACTACACCTGTCACATTTATGCTCTAAAATTAGTCAGTAGTTTTAGTATTATATTTTCAATTTTATTTAGATTTTCAAACTAATTTACATGAAGAATTTCCTTAGCATTCTGTTACCTTAATATTTATAAAATCTGCAATTATCTCTCCCTTTTATCATTCCACATTATAAAAAGCTTATACGGATACCGAGTTTCTGGGATATTAGTAATTTTAAGAAGATGCTGTTGGAGACAGTTGAGTCAGTGAGTAATGTAATTTCAGGAATAATAAACCAAAGTGGGAAAAGGTGTGGTCACTGGGAAAGAATTAAGTATAGACAGTACCATCGCAGCGAGGGGTTGTCGTATTGAGATACTAGCCTGTTCCTTCCTTCAACAGCCTCTCTAAGCTGCAGATCCATGTTCTCCTCCCATCCTTTAAGATGGCAGGGAGTACTTGAGGCCTCTAGAAGGGGAGAGGGAGAGAGTACATGTTCTCTCTCTCTCTCTCTCTCTCTCACACTCACACACACACACACACACACACACACACACGCACACACACGACATTATGAAATATAGTTTTTGGTTTTCTGTGGTTTTATATCAGTTTTCAAAGAAGTCACATGTTCATCCTTGAGACACAATCACTGAGCTCTCTTGGGAAATGTAGGTAATAACCCTGGAGAGGGAACAGTGGACACTTACATGTCTTTACCCAGCTTAGCTGTATTTTCCTGTGCAAAGGGAAGGGTTTCCTTAGTGGACGAAGCAAAGAGGCTTATGGCTGTGTATTTTGAGCTGCCTCTGAGATGTGGTGGCTTCCAGGTGACTTTCCTTATGAGCAAAAAGCTGCAAGATTCAGATGTGAATCTTTGAGGACACTTTAATATTCTTTCTATCTTCTTTGTCTTTCACACTGGCTCTACCCTTTGCTGCAGGAGAATATATTAAAAAGATGGTTTCTGGGTGTCACTGAAAGGAAGCTTTAAACTGTTTTAATTTATTTTTAAAGTAACAATGTGTGTGTGTGTGTGTGTGTTTGTGATAGTTTGCAAGAAAAATACCTGTGACACCTATGCAGTAAATTGTTTCTATATTAGAATTCTCACTTTAATTCAGTATTGTGACTGGACTCTATCAAGGTCAGTTCTTCAGGTATTTTAAATAAGTATGAATATTGATCAATCTAAAATACAGAATTTGCTGGCATGATGGTGTGCATCGGAAATCTTAGGACTCAGGATGGTGAGGATTTTGAGTTTGAGTCCAGCCTGAGCTACATAGAGAAACCCTGCTCCTATGCCTTAACTCTCTAAGTAAATAACAGCAAAGATTTAGGGGCTGGAGGAGTTCTTGCTAACATTTGTTATCTATTTTCTCAATGACAAGGCAAAAACATCATAATGTGTTCCAGGCCTTTGTGTCTGAGATTTCTTGGATCTGATTAATAACTGAGAGTTTGATATTTGCTACATTTTATTTCTATGCTTGTTTCAGCTATGAATTTGTGAAGTACCTCAGACAGCACATATGTAACACGTTGGGGTCTATGATTGAAGAAGAAATGGAAAAATGCACATCTGATCAGAATCAGGGGGAGGAGTGTGGTTATGACACCGTTGTACAGCATGTTACCAAAAGAACGCAGGAGTCTAAAGAGTGAGTATGACTGTAACAACTATGGATGTATTTCACTGTGCACGCAATCCTCACCCTGCGAGTCCCCCGTCTTCCCCCTTCCATGGGCTCCTCGAGCTTCCCGACCTCTGCAGATACTCCAAATCAAAATCATAGATCTAAAAATTAAGGTCTAGGCTGGGCAGTCATGGCACGCAGGAGGCAGAGGCAGGCGATCTCTGAGTTCAAGCCTAGCCTGGTCTACAGAGCTGGTTCCAGGACAGCCTGGGCTGCACAGAGAAATTCTGTCTGGAAAAAAAATATTAAAATCTAGAATCCACATACGAATGGGAACATGTGATATTTTTCTTGGTGGGTCTAAGTTGCATTACTTAATGCATTTTCCAGTTCCATTTTTCCTGCAAATTTATTTTTATTTATAGATGAGTAAAATTCCACTGTATGTAAATGACACAATTTCATTATCCACCATTTGGTAGGCAACCAGGCTAGTACCATTACTTAGCTATTGTGAATAGAGAAGCCATAAAAATGGATGTGCAAATATCTCTGTAACAGAATATATGGTCTTTTGGGTATATGGTCAGAAATAGCATGGCTGCAGCATATTATAGTTCTAACTTTAGCTTTTTAAGAAGTCTCTGCACTGATTTGCATAGTGGCTGCACCATTTACACTCCTGCCAATGGTGGAGAAAGGCTCCTCTTCCCCCGCATCCTCCCCAGCCATTGTGGTCATGTTGTTTCTTGATAATAGCCATTCTGACTGGGTGAGATGGACCTCCCAAATTTCAATGTAGCATTACTTTGCATCTCACTGGGAGCTAACAGTGTGGAACACAGTAGAGTGGTTATTAGATAGTTGTATTTTTTTCTTTTAAGAACTCTCTGGGTTCGTGGCTCTTATTAATTAATTAATTAATTTATTGGACTCAGTTGTTTGTTTTGATGTTTAGTTTTTTGAATTCTTTCTTTTAATACTAATCCTCTGTAGGATCTATAGCTTTGGATGTTTTGTATACTTTATATTTCATGGCATCTCATATATTGGTCTTATTTGGAGTCCTCTTCAGAAACCCCTTCCTCTGTGAAGGACACTCCCTTTTTGCCCTCTGGCAGTTTCAGAGAACCAGGTTTTATGTTGAGGACCTTGAGCCATTTGGAATTGGCTTTTTGTTGTTGTTGTTTTGAGGCAGGGTTTCTCTGTGTATCCCGGCTGTTTTGGAACTCATTTTGTAGACCAGGCTGCCCTTGAACTCACAGAGATCTGCCTGCCAGTGTTAGGACTGATGGCATGTGCTACCATGCCTGGCTGGTTGACTTATGTGCAGCAAGAAATAGAAGGATATACTTTCATTCTTCTAAATGTAGAAATGTAGTTTCCCCAGACCCCTTGAAGACACTTGTTGCTACTGAGAAGTCCTGTCCATGCTGAGAGAGGGATGTTGAAGTCACCTGTTACTGTTGGGCCAGGCTTAATCTACAACTAAACATCTAAGAAGTGCTATTTTATGAAGTTGAGTGCACCTTGGTTCTGGGAATGGACGTTTAAAATTCTAATGATCTCTAGTGGCTTGTTCCCTTATGAGTCTGAAATGGCGTTAGGTGTCTTTCCATTAGTTTTGGTTTGGTATCTGCCTTGTCAGACGTTTAGAGCTGTGACCTCTGCTTGTGTCCTAAGTCCATTTGCTTGCTACGCCTTTTTCCATTCTTTCATCCAAGCTGATTGTCTGCCTGTGTGGTGAGATGTGTTTCTCAGAGGCAGCAAGTACGTGCTCATGAGTTTTGACTCATTCTACTGCTTTGGGTCTTTTGACTGGGAAATTTAGACCAATAATACTCAGAGTTATTATTGAAAGTGTATATTGCTTTCTGTTTTTGTGTAGTGTTGTTTTTTTCCTCTTCTACCATTTAACTATTATCAACAATTATTCTAGTGTTGTTTATACTGTGGTGTGGTGAATCCTTTCTTCAATTGGAAGGGTTTCTTTATGTATTTTCTGGAGAAATGTCTTAGTGGTCATAATTTCTTTAGCCTATTTTTATCATTGAAAACTTTTATTTTTTTCCTGTTAGTTATGACAAATAGATTTCCTGGTTAGAGTATTCTGTGTTGGCAGTTGTTTTTGAGAACTCAAAATATATCTGTCCAGGCCCTTCTGGATTTAATGTTTTAGTTGAGCAATCTTCTGCTGTTCTGATGGGCTTGTCTTTGTGATTTAGTGTTTTTCTCTTGTCATGTTCAATATACTTTTGTAAGGGTCCAAAAATTGCTGAAGGAGGACCCCAGCCTTAGATAGTATGCAAAGACAAAGAGCTTTTATTCTACATAAACAACTAGCATGCAGGACTCAACCATTCTCTAAAATGATACCCCCTGACCAAGGCCTGCAGGCCTTCATATAGGGAACCAGGGGAACTCTCTAGAAGGATTAGTTAATACCTAATGTGATTGGCAGGGCCAAAGAGGTAACATTAGTATAACTTGGATTGGCTACTATGTTAGTTCTTCTATATTTAGAGAGTGGGTTAGGTAATCTAAAATTTCATTGGTGGGTGCTGGGGAGGTCACCGGGGTCTGCTTCTGATTGGCTTGTGCCAGGTGGTCAGTGGTCTGCATTCCTATGTCATGAATATTTAACTATAAGATGAGATAGGACTTCTCAGCACAGATGACCCATCCTGGGATAAGATATTTTCCATTCTTGTGGTTATCCACAGGCTGTTCTTTGGGAGGGGGTTTTATGATCTTGTTCTGGATTTTATGGTCCTTTCGTGGAGCTGGTGCCTTATAGCCTTCTTTTAAAATCAGGCCTGGTCCTTAAATGGAGACAAATGGGCTCCTTAAATGGAGACAAATGTGGTTTATGTTGTCCTTTCCTTTTCTTCGTGCTGTATAGTTAGTGTTTGAGCTATAATTGATAAAGATCTTGTCTTCTGGTCTTTTCTGTTTGGTATCCTGAGCACCTCCTATGTCTGTCTGAATTTGGCATCCCCTTTCCTAGTTCTGTGGAATTTTCTGTTGTAATTCTCAGAGAAACATTTCCTGTCCATGTAGAACTAGAATCTTCTCATTTTATATTCATCATCTCTAAGCTTGGTCTTTTCAGAGTGCATATCTTGTGTTTCTCACTGGACTCATTGTTATTCATCATTTTTCTTCAGGATTTCTGTCTCTTTGCCGTATTTCTCCTTCATATCTTGCACTCTGTTCTTCGTGTCATTCATTTGTTTGCATTCCCCACCACTAGCTAATCTTCTTCTATGAACCCGCACATACATACGTACGTGGTTCTGATCCTTCCCTTGAGTTTCCTTCTGTGATTTCCTTTAACTCTAATTATATGCCATAGGAGTCTAAGTGGATTTTGGGAGGGTCATGTTGTTATGTTTGGTGTTTCTTACAGTTCTGTGCTTGGTTTGGTTTGTTTTGGTTTGGTTTGTATCATATATATATATAAATTTTAATTTTTGTTCTCATTTAAAGTTGACTTTTATTTGACAGAACTGAGTGTGTTATTCAGAAACCAGTTCCTCAGCCCAGGAGCTCTGTGTGTCTGATCAAAACTCTCTTTCTTTTTTTAATAAAATAGTAACTACAGTAGCAACCACAGCTGCTTTAACGTGCTGGACAGTTAAACTAGGCGCCTCCTTTTCTTCAATACCGTTGTGGGATAAACACCCAAGGACAGTACAGAAGGATTTTAGTTAATAAGATTAGGATTGGGAGGGAAATAGGGTAGATCAGCATAAGGATTAAGTATTGGGTTATTTTGAAAAGAAAAACATTACGGTGGTTAAAGTAGGAAGGGAAACTTGGGCTACTGGTGGGGTCCACAGACCTCAGAGACTGTCAACGCCGTGGGACCTTAGGGGAAGAAGGAAACAGTAGGGGATGCAATGGAGCAAAGAGGAGGGAGCCTGAGGTGTGTCCAAAGGGTAGAGTGGGCAGAGAAACCTAAAACAGGGCCACGCAACATACAAGCAATAGCAAAACCCCCACAAGGCGTGTCGAGAAGTCAGAGTTATCTAGCACAACATCAGAAATGATAGGCGTGCAATGAGTTGAAAAGTGAGCTTCTCAGCTCCCTCTGTTTCCACATGGTGCTGTGCTGGGGTATGGGGAGCTGTAGCCCTGGTCTCTGCAGCCTCGGTATTCTGAGATTTCAGGCATGTAGTGAAAGTTCTAAGTCCTTTTCTGGTGGTTCCCTTGGATCCCAACTAACACGTGTACAGGCCTGGTGTCCTGGTGTCTCTCCAGGTCTGCTCCCTCCCTCCACAATAATACTACATTAGGATTTCTTGACAGTACCCCTAAGCCTTGCCCCTCACATCCTGTAGTGCAGTGGTTCTCAGCTGGTGGGTCGCATGAGCTTTTCACAGGGTTCATACATCAGATATCCCGCATATTAGATATTCACATTACAATTCATAACAGCAGCAACATTGCAGTTATGAAGTAGCAACAGAAATACTTTTATGGTAGGGGGGAATCACCACAACGTGTGGAACTGTTTTAAAGGGTCGCAGCATTAGGAAGGTTGAGAAGCACCGCTGTAGAGCAAACACAGGACTCTGTGGCCCACAGGGCGGCCATGAGCTCCCTGCACATGCTCCTAACCTGGTTGCCACCTTGTTTCCCAGACTTCTTCCATCGTGCTGGTCTTGTTCGTGATGAAACAGTTCAGTAGGTGCGTCTCTCAGGAATGTCCTCAGTTTGCCTTGTTGGATAGAGTGCCCTCTCCCTAGACTACGTGACTTAATATTCAATTTGGGGGCATCGTTGTTCCCTGTTTTCTTTGCAAGGTCTTTTGTTCTCTGTTCTTCTTAAGCCAATAACTTTCCCTGCCCCAGGTATTTCCTTGTTTTGCTCCATCCTTTCGGCTTTGGTCACTAATAAAGGATAAAATCCGTGTCTGTCTTCTGCTTATTTCAATGTTGCCTCACTAGGATGGGTGTTCTACAGAGCTAAATTTTTATCTGATTTTTTTTGTTTTCAATTTCTGTATTTTTTATGCCTAGAAAGTGTCTTGTATATTTTAGATACTTATTAATTAATTAAATTGTTTTATTTGCTACTATAAATAGTTTTATGCTTCAAATTACAATACTTTCAATGTTTATTCTCTAGCAGTGTTAGAAGCTTGGCCATCATTGTGGCAGACTTAGGAGGTGATAAAACCCTGAAGAGAGGCTAAATCCAAGAAAATTAGGCCATTGAAGACAGCCATCTCAGAGGGAATTAAGGCAGTTCTTGTACCCTAGTTAGTTTTAGCAAGAGAGTGAACATGCATGCATGCTTGCCAGACACACACAGAGAGAGAGAGAGAGAGAGAGAGAGAGAGAGAGAGAGAGAGAGGGAGGTTATAAAAAGCAAGACTGCCCCCTCACTATCTGTTGGCTTCTGGTCTTGTCATAACAGTCTTGATATTTTGTCGTGAAGTCTTTACTAGAGCTGGGCAGAAACTGGTGTAAGCTTGTGATCCCTCAAACTATGAGGTATGCCTCTTTTTTTTATTAATGTATCTAGGCTCAAATTTAGTTTTAGCAAAGGCAAACAGATTGATGCTGAAAGTAAACTGTCTTTAAGCAGTAGCTCCCTGCACCCCCATAGGTCAAGTATTCTCCATATGTTGAATGAGCAACCGCAATGTGGTATACCGTAAAGATAAGTATTCTCTACCTTTTACTAACCCATAGCGTAAAGAGAAATTGAGTGTACAGTTGTTCAGTTCAGTATGGTAAATGCTATGATACATGCAAAAAGGCTAAATGGAAATATCAAGGATGGGCAAAATATGTAATGAATAACTATAACTGAGAAGCAGCAAAACACGAGCCCCAAAGAAATATTTCTGCAGAAACACATGAGTAAGGGATTGGTGGGTGTTCAGTGTCCTCATCTTGGGTGGCAGGTTCCTTTCACTGTGGTATTTCACTGTCTTTTATGGCAGAGGTTGACAGATGTTTCCTATAAAGGGACATATAATAAGCATTTTTGATTTGCTGACTGTACGTCGTATCAACAACATGAAAATAGAGCCTTAAGTAATATATAATAGAAAGAGTCTGTATGTGCTTCAGTAAAATTTATTTAATGAAAAGTCAGTTTAGATCATTAAAATAATATCTTAGGTACTTTTCTATTGCTGTGAAAAATTCCAACAACAAGAGTTCAAGGACTTAAATATATGAGCCCACAGGGGCTGTTCTGATTTAAACCGCCAAAGATAATAATTTGCCAACTCCAGTATCAGAGACTCTGGAATTTATACCTGAGTATTTATCATCTACTGTATTGTAAAGCATGAAATCTAATTTACTTTTAAACCAAACTTTCAAAAGCTAATCTGGACAGGAGTTCTGTTTCTTTTGTGACAACTACTATTTACTGTTGTTACCCACTGGGATGAAGTGGCGGTATGTAGATAGTAATAGCAAGTTTAAACCATTAACACATGGAGCAAAACCCATAACATTGGAGTTTCTTATTTATTATTTTAGAGAAAAATAAAGGAGTTCTGTTGATCTTTGGGCACTATTTTAATACCTAGTAGACTGTGTCTAGCAGCTTGTTCCAAAAAGAGTGCTAAAATTAGTCAGACAATGGAAGCCCTTTAACGATAAGAGTTTTATATGAAACTATTAGGAAATTATTTAAAAAATCTCTGGGTAAGCCATTTAACTTATTCTACTTTAGTTCATCCGTGTATAAAATTTAAGAGTTACTCCTTCACACAGATTTAAAAGGTCTTAATGAGTGTTTGTCTTATGCTTTATAAACTATGGGTTATAGACTTTAAGTTGTACAGAGTATTATTTTCTTAAAAGTAATTTTTTGTGGTTCCTGAGAAATTACTCAAAGATCATGTGGCAGCAGTACATTTTTATTGTAATAATTCCAATCATCTCACTAATTAAACATTTTGTTGTTTATTTCTTCAATATTGGCACATACAAGAGCATCCTTTTAGGTATTTTATGATATTTAATGGGTTTGGAAGCACATAGGCAGATTCCCATGGTTGATCTGGTCTTCTTTTCTTGAAGCCTTTTATTTCCCCAGCCTTTGTGTGAATGTTGCTTGAAACATTATAGGAGGGTCTGGGTGGTATCTGTGTTCTGTGTCTGCTTCCATCTGCGTTCTAAAGCTCCAGTAGCTATTGTGTGGTTCAGTTCATTTAACCCTCGATACTAACGGTCAGCTACGTAGGGTTTGAAAAGATCACCGCTCTTATTTTCTCTTCTGAACAGTTTCATGGTAGTTTTTACAGACGAATTCATAGTTTATTTTTAAAATCCTGTTAAAGGCATTTATGTCCAAATGGAAATTTCAGATATTCTATGGATTTAATAATCCTCATGTTTTATTTTTATACTTCTTCATTAAGCTACTAAATTGTCTGTCTTTCTGCTTCTTTTTCTCTCCTCCCTCCCATGCTCGCTCCCTCCTTTCTCCAACCTTTCTTTTTCCTTCCTTCTTTCCTTCCTTCCTTCCTTCCTTCCTTCCTTTCTCTTTCTTTTGAAGCAGGCTTGCACTAATTCTGCCTGTCTCTACTTGGACAGTTGGGATTAAAGGCATACCACACCACATCCAGCTAAATCACCAGATTGTAAATTTTAAAGGAAAGGAGACATTGAGATGAACATGTGAACGTACCTAACTACAAAGAGTGCCGAGAGCATAGTTTAGCTACTATCCAATTACTGAGGAAGGGAAGAACAGCCTTTGGTTTCCTCGAGACATGGTCTCACTCTATAGCACTGGTTTTCTGGGAACTTGCTTTGTAGGTCAGGCTAGCATTGAATTTTCAAAGACATACTTCTCTCTGCTTCTTGGGGGCTGGGGTTAAAGAGCCGTGCCATCATGCCTGGCCAGAACATCTTTTGAAGGGCAGATCTTAATAGTTACCAGAACAATTTCCTTTTTCCCTCCCTCCTGACCGGCCATTCCTCTGTGGGTCAGGCTGCCCTTGACCTCACCATGATGCACAGGCTGGTTCCAGGGGACCCATCTCCCTTCCATCCTTGGAGGCACTGTATCACATGTTACACAGAAGTACATACAGGCAAAACACCCATCCACATAAAAAACTAAAGTAAAAATAAGTCTTAAAATTGTACCTTTTCTCCTTTGGAGACTTTTTTTAGACTTGTAGAGCTGGGGGGGATGTAGAAAATTTCTAGTCTTAAGTCTTACTTCAAGAATCTGTTTTCTGCCACCATTTATAATTGTTTCTATGGCTTTTCTTGGAAAGTAGCCACTGACTACTTAACTCCTACTTAGATCCTGAGAAAACATAGAACGTTTCAGTTGGGGCTACAGGCGCCCATAGACATGAAGAAAGGAAGGAAGTGAGAGAGAAATGAGGCGAGGGGCAGGAGTGAACTGTATCGTATCAAAGCCTCGCTTCTGGAGGAGTGATGTGAACATTTGCTTGTGTTGCTGGTAACAGAAATGTATGTCACTGGGACAGCTTGGCTTAGAGCTGTATTGATTTCACCACATTACTTCCTATTTCCAGATTTTTTTTTTTTCTTAAAAAAACTATAAGAAATCATATGCTTTTGGAATTCCTTTTTAAAATTTTCTGGTTTTTCGAAACAGGGTTTTTCTGGCAGCCCTGGCATTTCGCCAGCCTGATGTGTCATTTTTATGAAACAGAAACTTAGATTTTCCTTGTTAGCATTATGTTCTTAAAAACATTTTCTTTTTCACAGAAAAAAATGTACCTGAGTCCCTTGAATTCATTTACTAAGTCTATCTTGAATCTAAAGGTATAAGGAAATGATGCATTCCCTGAAGAGCATTATGATGGTGGTGGTGGAGTCAATGATCAACAAGTTTGAGGAAGATGAGACCCGGAGCCAGGACAGGCAGAGGAAAATGCAGAAGGAGCAGAGTGGCAGCTGCTGCACAGACAATTGCTCCGACAGTGACTCCTCCTTCAATCAGGTGGGCTGTACCCCTCCATAAACGGAACATCCTGGGCTGCGTAAGTGTAGAGAGAGTGATCTGAGCACAAGTGAGCGTGCACACTTACTCCTTGCTGCTCTTGACTTTGTGTACAATATGACTAACTTTGCAAGTCCCTCCCTGATGGAAGTCCTTACTGTACGCTGTAATTGTAAGTTCAAGTTCTTTCTTCTCAAGTTAGGCTTGAGACTAGATTAATCCTAATGGAAGACAATGGAAAGCAGGCACACATATGCCAGGAGCCCCTCACAAGTGACCAGGCCAAACTCTGTCAGTCTGTCCACGTGCTTGTAATGATTTTGTTTTGGAGATTTGCAGAACTGAGAAGCCTTTAGGGTCAGCCCTGCATCATTTGTCAGCAAATGTGAGAAGGCTTCTGCCACTCTGCAGTGGATACAGATCATTTTCCTGCATGTCTCACTCAGGGTCTGGGCTTAATTTCTCACACCACAGATAAAGAAGGGCATACTAAGCATGTTGTAAAGATCGATCGGAGGAGTTTGGATCAAACATGAAGAAATAGATGCACAGTGGCACAGTTGAGACTATACCATTGCACGGTGGTTACTTGGAAGTGGTCAGAGCTGTGCTTAGCTGCCATTGCGTCCTTGGTCAGGAGAGACCCTGTCGAGCTGTGAACTCTACAAGTCAGGCTGACGTGATGGGACTGCAGATGTGAGAGAGACTGGGAGTTTCCCATGTTATAGCCCATAAGAATCTCCTGTTGGTGGGCTCTTGGGAAGAAGATAACCTTAGTGTATTCACAGGCTTGGCTTAATTGCTTAACTGAGCCTCTTTAGAAATTAAAAGACAGACTTCCATCCTAGGACTCAGGAGCTCACCATTAAATGATATTACTTATTTAATGAGCCTCTTTCATACGCTGAAACACAAAAGAAGAGAAACACAAACATTGTTAGTATGCCCCAGCCCATATGATAGTTTTCAGATCTACCTAAGCTTAAACTGAGTAGCCAGGAGTTTATCACTTGCTAATTCCCAATGCTTAGTTATTTCTAGTGATTTAGAATAACAGAACTTTCTGGTTTTGAGTGAATGAAGTCATAATTCCATTTGTTTTTAAGTTTTGTTTTGCTGCATTTCTTCCGATGAAATCATACATTCGGATCTGTGGCTTTGGCATGCACACAGACAATATTTGACTCTTCTAGCATCTACCTTATGAATATGACTGTTTCAGGAGAGTTTCATTGGAGTGAGAGTGAACTCTGTCCATGAGGGCATTATGGGGTGCCTGCACTTTCTGAAAGACATTCGTAACATGTGAATGCTAGACTATCTCAGATAGCTCTTTCAGACTTGTGGGCTTGAAGAGGCGTGTGGGCATGGCTTTGCTTAGTAAAGAGATGCTTGGACAGGAAGCTGATCAAGGTCTGGCTGAATTTCTCTATAAAGGTCCTGACCCCAATCATCCCTAAGCATCAGCGGCAGTGTTTTCTTTCACAACTGTGGGGTTGATGACAAGTGGGGGAACCGCAGTGCAGCCTCCTGCCCAAGTCCATCCAGTGTTTATATGCCAGGAACACCAATCAGCAACAGGAATAGGCCAAGGGAATGATGATCTTTGCTCCTGATACTTGCTAAACTGACAAGTATCTCTGTCTCAGGGACTAAGGTCAGAGACTCATCACTTGTCCATGAACCTCTGTCTGCGAGAAGCTATTTTCTAGTCTGAAGTCATCTGTTTCCCATATAAGCCTCCTTGGATCAGCCCCTGAGAATGATAGCCTTTTTTGAAGTAGCTGCTCTTGTACCTTGCCATCAGCTAGCTTACTGTTAGTATAATAGAGCAGTTACAATTACAACTCTCTGCTTGCTGCTGGGTACTTTACTATGGCAGCAAGAAGATGGACTATGTGCCTTGTAAGAATTCCATTAACCACTGCCATTCTCATTGGTACTTCAGAACTGGTACTTGCTCTGGGCTCAAATCAATGTATCTGGGGTTTTCTTTTCTGTAATCAAAACCTACAGTTAGCATCCAAAGGACTGGGTTTTATTATGACATTTCACGCACCAATGTCATTATACTTTGTGCTCATTCACCCTCTTCCTCCACTCCCTCAGCATCCTCAGTGCCTTTTGCTTGCTAGTCTCCTCCCTTATCCCAAGTAGCTTCAATTCTACCTTCATGACCTTCTCTCTCTTTCTCTCTCTCTCTCACACACACACACACACACTAATTTACATCTAGATTCTGCAAACGAAAGCAAGTGTGGCATTCGTCATTCTGAATGTGGCTTATCTCTCCTAACACAGTGACCACAGCACTATGTATTTTCCTTCAGTGTCCATTTATTTTTTCTTTAGGGCTGCCTAAATTTCCACGGGGTCTATGTACTACTTTCTTGTTCATTTTTTGATAGACCTCCAAGGTAATTCCGTTTCTCAGTTATTAAAACAGAGCAACAATAAATGTGCATGCACAAGTATCTTCGTGGTGTGTTGACTTACAGCTCTTGAATATGTAACATACTTAACGGTGGGGCATATTAGCGTTCCATTTTCAGGCTTTTGAGGAACATCCGTATTGATTCCCGAGTAGCTGCTGTCATTTACGTCTCTACCAGCTATGTAAAGATCTCTTTCCCTGTAACCTCACCAGGCTTTGTGGTCTTGATGGTAGCCATTGTGACTGGGGTTAACCAGACTCTGGTTCAGAGCTGTTTTAAATTACGTTTCCCTAACAGTTCAAAGTTATTTTAGATGTACTACAAATTTAAAAAGGCTATTTCAGGTGAGCCTTATTAATTCTGAATCTATCTTGAGCTAAGTCAGTCTGCAATCATGACTGCGCTACTGATGAACTTTGACCTTGGTTCTCAACCTCTTTTATGCCTCAGATTTCTTCTTGAATTTTTATTAAGAAATCTTTATTTAAAAAGTTTTACCCATGTCATAGTTATGGTTTCTCTTGCTATGATAAAACACCACGACCAAAAGCAACTTGGACAGGAGATAGTTTGTTTCAGCTTACAACTCTCAAGTTATGCTTAATCAGTGAGGGAAGTCAAGGCAGGAACCTGGAGGTAGGAACTGAAACCAAAGCCGTGGAACAATGAGATTTGCTGGCTTGCTCAGTCTGTTTCATTTTTAACCCAGGCCACCTGCACAGAGGTGCCAATGCCCACAATGGGTTGGGCATTTCCACATCAACCATCAATCAAGAACATGTCCTACAGATTTGCCTCCAGGTACATACAAAGAGATGGTGGTGCCCACGGCAGGCTGGGTCCTCCAGTATCAATGACCAATCAAGAAAATATTTCACAGACATGCCCATAGGCCAATCAGATGGACGCAGTTCTTGAAGTGAGGTTCCCTCTTCTCAGAGGACTCTAGGCTATGTCAAGGTGACAGTAAAACCTAATTAGGACAAAGACCGACATTGTTTAAGGTAGCAACGTAAGAGCATATAAGAACAACAGGTGACAGTTCCTATAAAGCACTATAAATACATAAATTCAAATACAGTTTCACCATCTTGTGTTCTTGCTTTTCTCCTTTATTCCACGCTTAGAAATGATTTCTTCAGTTTCTGCTTTAGCACATGCAATTATATCTTAATTCTTTCTGGAAGCTTCTTATGTTGTCATGGTCACATCTGTTACCTACACCAGATCCAGGTGGTGTTTTCCAAATTAAGCCACAGATACTGCTTAACACCCTCAGGAGCATTCCATCCAGGCAGTATTTAGAACCACTGAAAATCCAGCAAATATGTACTGAAGTAAATATATTGCTTGCTCTAGTTAAATATGTTCTAGTTAGTTGCTGTGACTATTTACACTTATGCAATAATAAACTATAACACAAAAGCAGCTTTTAATATGATGCAGGCAGCTTTAAGGCAGATTGGACTAGTGGTATATATGAGCCTCTCTTGGTATTTTATATGAAAGGTTACAGGAGGTTTTCGGGGTAGTTTGGAATGGTTGATGAGGAGCAGATTGTGAAGTGGAGGCAAAGGTTATGCTTTAATCACTATTTATAGGTCCTAGCTATAAAACTGGAATGCTGCGTAAATATTCCAGACAAATTACACTCTGTGGCTAAGTTGTGTTATTGCTTGCACAGCGAAGGGAAATCATTTCAAGGTTTTATAGAGAAGTATTTTCAGAAGGACTTCCACCATGTTGTAGGTGGAAGAGCATGGTGGGGCATAGTTGTCAGGAGACAAGTTGGAAGGCCGTCTCTGTTGTTAAAAGAAGCAATGAGAATTTGGACTGAGGAGGCTTGGTGGTAGTAAATAGAGAAGGATCCATAAACTTCATTGGTGGACTCTAAGAGTTGGTTTCATAACCAAACTTGTAGCTATGCTATTTTAGCTCCAATAGCATTACCTTGACTTTGATGCTGTGATTAGAGACTCAGATGTGGAGACTCAGATTTGGAGACTCAGATGTGGACACATGGTCAAGTTAGTTTTTTTCAGATCAGATGCTACTAGTATGACACGTAGCAAAAAATGCCACATTCTCCTGATAGAAAGGCTTGTGTTGGAGCTAAGGCAGTATGAATCATCTGTGAAGTTTAACTGTAGACAACAAGTAGGTGACAGTTGAGGAGGCTCGCGTTTTCAGTATGAGTAGAGGCAGAATTATCAGAGGAGAGATTAAGAGCGTTGATGTCTTACTTTTATTACCACCTTTTAATTAATTAAGTTCATTATCTAACTTTTAAGTTTCTAGTCAGGATTTTGCATGTAGCTGACCTTGAGCTCGCAAACCTGCTTCTTGGGTCCAGCACTGTTGAGTTTGTAGGTGTACTCCCCCTTGCCCATTAGGTTCTTTGGGTTGGGTAAATCTCACAGCAGGAAGGAAAGTTAATTAGCTGCAATGAATGATCACAGGATGTTAAAGACAATGAGGCTGAACAGTAGGTGGTGACACATGCCTGTGGTCCCTGTACTTTGTAAGTAGATTTAGGAGGATATGGAGTTCAAAAGGCTAGCTTTGGTTAGACATGGAGTTCATCAAGTGCTGCCTGGGCTGTGGAATGTCTTCTGGGGAAGCAGAAATGAAAGATCTCTAAATGTGGCATCTTAGTTTACTATCTGTTGTTATGATAAGACACCATGAGGAAGGGAGTTTATAAAAGACATTGTTTAATGTGAGGATCATGGTTCCAAAGGGTTAGAACACATGGCCATCATGGCAGGGATAATGGTAACTGGCATGGCCAGTCATGGCCCTGGAGCAGTCGCTGAGAGCACACGTTTTGATCTACAAGCAGAAGGCAGAGAGAGTTAACTGGGAGTGCTCTAGGCTTATCAAACCTCAAAGCCCACCCGCAGGGACACACCTCCTTCAAGAAGGCCACACCCACTAACCCTTCCCAAATAGTTCCACCAACTGGGAACCAAGTATTCATATATATGAGCCTATGGAGGCCACTTCCTCATTCAAACCAGCATATGGATCAGAGAGTAGTAGTGACAAAGGAGGAGAAAGTTGAGGAACTACAATGTTGGTGAGCCATGGCAGTTTTGCAAACTATAATGTTAGAGATTTCAGTATCTGGGAGGGATATTGCACATAAAGAGACTAGAACATGAAGTCTTGTTACAGCGGCCACTTAAAAGATGAATTCTGTTAAGAACTAAGGAGTATCTTTTTAATTGACTGCTGCTTAGCATAATACTGCTTGTCTCATCAAGTGTAACAGAATGTTCTAGTAATTGCTTGTTCACCATTTGTCAGAGCTGTTATGGAACTTGTAACTAACTGTATTGCAGATAAGAGTGGATTAATGTGGGTATCAGTGAATTATGTTTTCAGATTTCTTCTTAAATAGGCTGTTGTAGGTGAAAAGCAGTTACTTCATATTTTCTTATATAGATAACAGAAAAATGTAAGATTTATTTAAGCAATTTTCAAATTTTAATAATGATAAAGGCAAGCACTAGATTAGCTCATGGATACTGTGATGCTGTGGGGAGATGTCAGGACTGAGGAAGAGAGATGGGAGTTGAGGATGAGGTGGCTAGAAGGAAGAGCTAGGACTCTGAACACAGCTTCTGCCCTGCATCTGTGACATGGTTTGTCCTTGTTTGCTTTCTTGACCAAAAACAATTTGGGGAAGAAAAAAGTCTATTTGGTTAACACTTCCTAATCATACCCCGTTATTCTGGAAGATCAGAGTAGAAACTCAAGCATGAGCAGAGGCAGGAACCATGGAGAAAACTGCTTTCTGCTTTGTTCTTCATGCGTGCTTAGCTGAGCATGCTCACATCAAGTATTGACCAAGAAAATGCACTACAGACGTGCCCATTAGCCAATTTGATGGAGGCAGTTCTGCAATTGAGGTCTCCTCTTCCCAGGAGAGGAAACTCACTTTCCTCTGCTTGTGTCATGTTGACAAAACTAACAAGCACTATTTTTTTTTTTAAATCTTTCTAATGAGCATTTGTAATGAGCATAATAAGACATTTGGATATTGATAACAATCTGGTAAAAATCATGTGGTAGAAGTAGCAGCATAAATCAATTACCAGAGAGAGATGGGAGAGCCTGGCAGAAGAAACATATTAACTTATCTGTTAATTGAATGAGAATGTATAATAAATAATATAGGTACATGCTTTAGTGTATGTATTTTCATTCCTATACATATATATGAGATTGTGTGTGCTGTGTACATTCAAATGTGCACATATAAAGGTGTTTGTATGTGTTCTCTGTATGATTTCTATTCTATAAGTTATCTATGTTTATGTTTTTTTCCACTTAGCAAGATAGCTGCTTTCCTGTATATGTGTGTCTATTCTATCATTATCTTTTATAATCTTAGTTATTTAATTGTAATACAATTGAGATTCTAAGCTTGGGCTCTGTTTTCATGTTTTTCAAAAATAGCAGCACCTAAATGGTGGCTCATAACCATCTGTAACTCCAATTCCAGGGAATCTAATGGTTCTTCTGACCCATTCAGCACAGTGTTGCCTAGATAAAGGGAAAACATTTATACATATGGAATAAAACAAATAGTTCTAAAATAAAAATTCAATAACATGTAAAACCTTTTCTACAGCTAAATTATACAGTTTTAAAATAAGCAAGATGAGACATTTTGAACTCTGTTCTAATAATTTTTAAAGATTTATTTTTATGTATGTATATGTGTGTCTGTATGAGTATATACTGTGGGGTGTGTGTGTGTGTGTGTGTGTGTGTGTAAGTGCTCATCTATGGTGGTGGAGACTTTGAATTTTTAGAACTGGAGTTGTTGACAATTGTGACCTGCCAGAACCCAATTCAGATCCTTTTCTTTAAAAAAAAGATTTATTTATTTTATGTATATGAGTACACGAGAGCTGTCTTCAGACACGCCAGAAGAGTGCATCAGATCCCATTACAGATGGTTGTGAGCCACCATGTGGTTGCTGGGAATTGAACTCAGGACCTCTGGAAGAGCAGTCATTGCTCCAGCCCCAACTCAGATCCTTTAGAAAAGAAACAAGTAACCTCTGGCTCGTATTTCTAGCCCCAGATTTGAAAGAAAATGTATGTTGTCTGATATGAAATCTTAAATTCATGTGGACATTTTTGTCATGGGGTAGTTAGGCCTGTTCTGTCTCATTGTTCCCATAGAGAAAGACAGTAGGACCACGCCTAGCTTTGGAGTAATTTTCCTCCTGAACAAGATTGAGCACTTAACACTGTAGTTGGATACTTAGCCCTGCAGTTGAGCACTCCTTTTGGTGTGGGAGTGCTAAAGAGAAGAACACAGTCCAGACCCATGTGTAGTAAGGGAAACACCCTGGCCCACTTGGAACTGCCAGTGACCATGTCATGCTATCGACAGGCTGGTGCAGGGTCCTGTCATTAGGGGATTTTTCTTCCAGAAGGGTTGTTTCTGAGGTACTGTCTCAGTGGGGAGTGGGCAAGTGTGCAGATCTCTGGAGGAGCCTGTGGGTGAACGACGGCCTTTCTCTAGATAGAGGCTTTTACTTTTGGACAGTTTCAGTAAGTACAGAGGTCAAGTGAAATCCAGGGTCACACAGAAGGGTGGCAGTAGCGTGCTGATCTGTTTCTGCTTTTCTGTGTTTGCTGTTTTCTACGTACCAGGTTTCTGGGTACGCAATGTGTGTCTTTTAAAAATGTCTTTTGAGTCTTACCATTATGTGTACATTGTGGTTGTTCAGGAAACATGAACAGGAAGGTGCAGTATTCTGACAGAATTTCAGTTCTGACTATAAAACCATGGTAAACAAAAGTTAGGAGTTTTTCCAAGTCAAAATAGATCATGTTTTCCTTGTTCAGAATAACCGTGTGCCTGCAGTTGTATTAACGGTCATTTATGGTGGTCCTGCTAGAAGTCTCTAAATAACTGTGTGTTCTACTGATTCTTTTACAGAGTTACAAATTTTGTCAAGGGAAACTACAATTGATTTTAGATCAGTTGGATCCCGGGCAACCTAAAGAGGTAAGTTTAAAAGACGACTGTTAACTAGGATGTACTTATCGTCTAGACTGCAATCAATCGTAGCTGGCTGGGGTTTGTTGTTTGTATGATTGATTGGGTTTTATTTATTTATTTATTCATAGTTTGTTGCCGTTTGTTTTGGAGGGCGTTAGATGCTAGATGTTCATTATAAGCAGTTCTGGGTTGGTAACCTCGATTAATTTTTCTGTCTGAAATGGACACTTATGTCTCACTCACGCACTCACTTGCTCACTTACTTCTTTCTTTTACTTCCTGTGTGTCTACAAGTGCACATGTGTTCGTGTGTGTGTGTGTGTGTGTGTGTGCGTGTGTGTGTGTGTGCATGTGTGTGTGTGTGTGTGCGTGTGTGTGTGTGTGTGTGTGTGTGTGTGTGTGTGTGTGCGTGTATGAAAGCCAGGGGTCAGCATCAGTTGTCATCCTCTATTTCTTACCACCTCATTCATCCATTGGTTTATTCATTCATTCATTCATTGGTTTATTCATTCATTCATCCATTGGTTTATTCATTCATTCATTCATTGGTCGGTCTACCTACCTACCTACCTACCTATCTATCCATCCATTCATCCATCTATTCATTCATCCGTCTATCTATCTATCTGTCTGTCTTTTTATTTATTTGGAGACAGGGTCTTTTCCTGAGCCTGGTGGTGTTGTAATTATTTAACTCTGGTCTCGGGGCTTTTACCATGCCTAGGACCATTTAGTTCCTGGATAAAACACACACCACCTTAATATTTATAGTAAGCCTTAATCAGCACTGAAGCTGGGCAGATCTCTACCCTCTAAGCTATTAAAATCTACTTTTTTTTATCAGTAACCCCGAGTTACCACTTACTATATTTCATCTGGACTGCTCCTAACTCTAATTGGCCAGCCCTCAAGGCCATGTTCTCTTGAAATCACCTAACCCACGGTGGTTTCTCCACCAATCACCTTCTTTCCCTTGTAGTTCTCCTCCAACCTCAAAGCCTGAGAAACCTACCCCCACCCCCATCTCACTTCTGCCCAGCTATTAGCTGTTGGTATCTTTATTTACCAATCAGAAATGACTTGAGGGCAAGGCGTATGTGAGGAGTGTATCCTGCCCCTGGGACCAGATCCTGGGGGCCTCACACTTACCATTACAATAGGTAGCAAAGGACCAGACCTCAACAGCCTGGTGCTCACTGGTTGCCTGGCCTGTGAACATTGGGGTTCCTCCATCTCTGCCATCCCGTCCGCCATTGCTAGATTTGCAGATGTACAGTACTCTGCCTGGATATTTGTCAGGGGATGTGAACTTAGGTCCTCACACTCCTAGGAAGAGTGTCTTTAGAGGTTTATTTGGTCCAAGGAATACACACACTCCATCTATCCCCGCTTCAGGTTGAAAGGGGTAATACCGTGTGTGCTTGTTTGCATAGCTATCCCCATTCAGTAGTTTATTGTTAAGAAAATTCAGTTCTTTTTTGTTTTCTAGAAAATCTGAGCATCTACTTAATGATTATTTTTAATAGATAATATGGTATATTATCATGTATAATGTCTTGAAACATGTATATCCTGGGTAGTAATTAAGTTGAGCTAGTGAGCATATATATTACCACCCATACTTAGCCTTTTGAACATTTTTGATTGTGAGTGGCTTAAGTTCTTTCCTGACCAGATTTTAGGATTATAACATATTATACACACACATTGTGCTATATATCTCACCAACGTTTTCTTTTCAACTGATATTTTGTATTTGACAAATGTCTGACCAACTTTTATGCTTGAAACTTTAACCATTTATTAGGAAAAAAAAAACCAAAACAGTTTGGGCCAGAAACATGGATCAGTGAATGAAGCATCTGTCACCAAGCTTGATGAGGATCTGAGTTCGATCCCTGGGACCCAAATGGTGGACGGGGAGACTGATTCCTGCAAGTCCTCTGACCTTCATGCATGCTCCCACACACATCTGCACCCACTCTTACACAGTGAATGAATGAATGAATAAATAATAAATAAAAATAATGAAACACATTTGAAAAGATAAGAAGTCTTTTGAGAACGTAATTGTATTTAATTATCTCCGTTCAGATTCCGAGAGATCTTAGGAAGTAATATTTATTGAGACCTTGCTTTATTAGACAGTCAGTTTGAGCTCTCTTGCTTTTTGCTCTAGCTCTGCCCTCTTGCCCTTACCCTGTCTCTCCCCGTTCCCCTCCCTGCTCTCTCTCCACGTGCTCATGGCTAGCCTTGAATCTTCTCTCTCTCACCCTCTGCCTTTCTCTGTCTCTACTACCCTCTCAACCCTCCCCCCAAGAAAATCAGTTTGAATTAAAAACTATAGTAGGATTTTTAAAGATTTTTAAAAAGGGATAACACAGTGTTTATTCTGTGTTCCTAATTATTTTGCATATTTCATGGAAAAATAAACTTGTACTTTGTTTATTAAAAGGACTTTAAGGTGGCTTTATTTTTACATATATGTTAGTAAGGGGAATAACCAGAGACTTGTTTGAGCTATGGCTTATTTGAGTGATTTTCTGGGACCAGAGCCACGTAAAGACTCCAAAGTCCAGTGAGCATGTTTAGTTTTTAGGTTGTTGATTGGTAGAAACAAATTTTATCAAAGCTAGCAGATAAAAGGTGGACTGAGATTTTAAAAATATAGAAATGCACAAGAATAGGTGAAAACAGAAATTTACCCAGGAAGAAAAACTCGTAAGATTGTAACTAAAATTAAATTCTGTGTTTGTGGATACAGAACGGGGTACTGTGCCCTTCCTTCTACCAGAATCTGTTATTTATCAATATTTCAATAAGTAAGATGGGTCCCATGAGCTCCTTTCCCATCCGGAGCTGACTGTGGGCAGGACTGGTGTTATAGAGTTCAGGATTGCCATGTCTATGTCTCGATTAGAAGACATGGCTCTCTTTTCACAACCCGTCTTATCTTCCTGCCTTCTTGCCTCTCTTCTATGATGATTCTCAAACCTTACACAGATGGTACAAATGTTTCGTGTAGGGATGACCCCTCAGCTGTCACTGTTCTCAGTATCTTGTCCAGCCATGAGTCTCTGCACCAACCTTTGTTCACTGCAGTTTTTTCTGCATTGAGTAGCATTTATTGATCCATTCCTGGTTGGGGCAGTTGAAACAGGTCATTTGGAAGGGATCATGGCTGAAGGTTTTTAGATCTTTTAGATGTCCTGACATTTGGCTATATCTTTTGCTATATTTTTAGGTATGTCATTTAGTCTCAGTTTTTCAAATGAGTTACTTTTCAGAAATGTTTCAGTTTAAATGAATAGTTATTATTTGTCCAATTGGAGTCTAAGAAATCAGAGAATACTTTATTTTACTTTTGGCATATTGAATTCTGCTTCATTTTCTTGATTATTAGTAAAAAGTACTAAAAGAAACTGGATATGAGACTCTTTAAGCTATTTTTATATATTAAAATTTTGTATTCAATTTAAATTGATTACTTGTAAATATATTCTTGTTCAGAAACCTATCTGCTTTCAAGTAGTAAATTTTTAATAAGATTTTGTTCTAGTAGTTAACTTTAAGTGAAAAATTACTTAATATTGGAAGCTCCTGATTTTTCAGACCGCCTTTCCAATCCCTCTAAGCCCTGCGCCACAGGTGTGGTTAGGAGTTTTTCCTCAATGGGACTTTCAAGCCTCCCACATTCCCCCTCATCAGGAACAGCCGAGTCTGTGATGGAGACGTCTGCTCTTGTCTCTGATGTCTCTCTTCTTGTCACGCACTGGGCTTCAATTGTTTCAAATGACCAGACTTTGAGTAGAAGCCTGGCTTTGCAATATTGCCTTTTAGCAGTCACGAGAGTGCAGAGGAAGCTGTGCTCTACTGAAGTGGAGACGTTTCCACTCATGTCCCGTGGGCTGTACTGTCTTGGGTGAATTCTGATTGGATTCTAAGTTGTCTGATTAGGAAGTAGCCTTTCTGGGGGAATACAGAAATTCAATTTTGCATTTCACTGCTGAATTAGTTTTTCTACTTCAGTGACTAGAAGGTCAGAAATTATGATCCAAAAGAAAAATGAAAATGTTTGCTCAGATTGTTCCGTGAGAGCCGTTCAGGAAGGCCGTCGTGGGAATGCTTTTCCAGGGGCTGTGTGTGCGCTGTGCTAGAATTAAAGCCGGCAATCTATAGCCGTTCCAGCGGGAGCTTAGGCGAGTGGAGAACATCTGGGATGAAGCCACTGGAAAATGTGGCTCAGTGATTCCAATGTCGCCACCATCCATTTCTCTAGCTGTAACCCAGTCTCTGGAATGCTTACTGCTTCAGAGTTCCCTATAACCTTTTGTTTTCTCTATTTAGTACTTAATTTATGAAAAAGTATTCCCAGGAGTCATTTTATAAATGGGGATCTGATTCTTAAAGGGCCTCATTAAAACATATTTTCTCTGGTGGCTCTACCTTTTTGTAGTTGGTTAAATAATGTGTTGGAGAAATGAAATTCTTCTAGCATTAAAACCATTGTTATTTAAAATCTGCAGGTGAGATATGAGGCTTTACAAACACTATGCTCAGCTCCCCCATCCGACGTCCTGAGCTGTGAAAACTGGACCACTCTCTGCGAAAAACTGACCACGTCTCTGTCTGATCCAGACCCTACGTTCACTGTAAGGAGATGGCTGCCGCTCTTCTGCCTACAAGGGGATGAATGCCTCTTTCATTAGTAGCTCAGCTATGGGCTTTTAGTTTAGAGTTTTAAACGACCATAGACAGTAGCCAGATGGTTATGGGAAAACAAGATATCCAGATAACATTTGTCTATTTTAAATCACATTCTTCCATCAGCGGTGGTATCGTTAGACTGGGGAGCAGAAAAGATTTGGGTACCACTTTTGTTATTCATATCAAAGAAAAAGATACTTGCCTGATACTTGGACACAGTTCAAAGTTAGGAGCAACCGAGAGAATATTCTACACTTCGATATAAACTTTGATATAAGGACTCTGGGGAAGAAGAGGTATTTTTAGGGTCACCTTTAGCATTTCAAAGCTAAGAAGAAATATAATTGTCAGTTTGCTGGTGTTTTTCCCTGTATTTGATAGAAGAGAGCCACACCTGAATATATTTTCTTTATTTTAGAAGTGTATCTTTATAAATATGTTAAAGGTTTCTAGTTGGTCATTGCAGATTGCTTTATTTAGCTATTGTATATTACTGTGCAGCCAGGTTCAGTCCCTTACTTATATTAACAAATTACAAACAATAAATAAATTTGTTATAAAGAAAATTGGAGATAGGACCAAATCATTTTGGGGAAGACAAATTTGCATCCTTTTAAGTCTGTGGTCTGTTTAAATTGCTAGCTACATCATTGCTGTTCTATAGAACTGTTATGAGTTGTTGGAAAATTATAGATGCTTATGTGTTACTGCAGCTATAAGCATGGGCTTTAAACACTCGGTAGCCTGTGTTCAGGGGGAATGTCTTAGCGTTATTGGAAGATATCATTAGTCATCTGGGTCCCAATTTCCTACGAAAATACTAGCCTGGGAATTAGAAATTAGGTCATTTAACTTTATTTCTGTAGATTAAAACAATATGAGGCAAGACTGTTTTTATTTAATGGGAACTCATATTTCACTAGTAGAATTATGCTTCTCATGGTATTTAAGTGGTTGTGAAGGAAATGAAGGAACAGGTACCATTTTAATGCCTACTAGTGTCAGACGTGCTTGAAACTCCATTCTGTTCTTATTCAGTTTATTTTGTGATAAAATTTCAAAATATTATGTAGTATTTTTTTCCTCTAGTGAATAGGCACAGTGACTAGAAAGACTCCCAAAGACTCCTACAGTTAAAAATAAAGAAACAATCCTGGACTTGGAAATGTGAGGGCTCAAAATACAGTGTTGCCTGCTGTTCCACTGCCAGATGACACCATAAAGACTAGCATCTCCGTGCAAGCCTTTAGCTTCATTTCAGAGCACCCAGTGACCCTTCCTTCCTCCCGCCCTCCTCTCCCACTTCCTGCTGTGACCAGATTTCACAGCAGTGCATTTTGTCGTTGGCTTTACCATTAGTTGTGGTTAATTTTACTTTTGGCTAAATGAAAATTTGCCTTTTAAAATAGACACATCCTTCACCTGGTTTCTGAGTATTGTATTTTGTGTTTATTTTCTGTTTAAATGTGAGAAGTGTTTTGCCTGTTCTGCTGTAAGATTGTAAATGAGGATGTGCTGTCTTTTTTTCTGTAGGACCGGATTTTAAAGTTCTATGCACAGACTTTTACACTCTCACCATTACACATGACCAAGGAGATTTATACAAGCTTAGGTATGTTCATTAAATCACTTCAATTATTGTTCTTCTATATGCACTTAAAATGCTTAAGAAATGACTTTTTCTGGAAGCACTGCATAATGTAATGACTATATATTTTCACTTTCCTTTTCAGCTAAATATCTGGAGTTATATTTTCTTTCTAGAGAAAACCACCTTCCTACTCTTTCAACTGGAGTAGACGTAACCAATCCCAATGTGACCCGCTTACTGAAAAAGGTATTCACTTACTACCATGTATTTGTGTAAAGTAGGGCTATATTTCAGAATTATACCATTTTGAGAGCTTTTGTATACTGCTTATAGGTTCGCCTTCTGAATGAGTATCAGAAAGAGGCTCCATCTTTTTGGATTCGTCACCCAGAGAAGTAAGTCCCCCAACTCGTGCAGTGTAAGGCACAGGCTATGCCCCTCAAGTATTTCAAGGACAGAAGGGAACAACAGTCTTCAGTGATGTACATGGTTCAGTATGCCGCTTA